>JAUMJJ010000092.1:5107500-5613110 GCA_033556795.1 Tapera naevia
CATTTTGTCCCCACAAATGATATTGATTTGATGATAAAGTGAAAGGATTAGTGAAGACTAAGAAGTACTCAGTAACGTTTATAGTTGCATAAGCTGGATTGATGATGAGTCCTTAGATCTTTTTTCGTGTTCGAGTGCTAACGTGAGAAGTTATGTTCCAAATTTGCTATTTGTATTAATGGAAGGAAACTAAAGCCAGTGCTTAGCATTAGTGACACCACACATCGTGCATGATTGATTCTACTTCTGCATGAGATTTATGCTTCTCTATCTCAGAAGGTTTCACTAGAATTACTTTTACTGTATTTTCATCTCCATCTCTGCCACCAGAAATTAGAAGCCAGTGAAAGATACAGCCTGACAAGGTCTCTCAAAGAAAGAAAAATTGTTGTCTGCAGGAAAGTGTAGTACCTCTGACAACAAGAAGGCACGGGCAAGAATTTATAGTAAAGATTTGATATCTATGTAGAAAGGGCATTACTTTTTAAAGAAAAGCAGCTCTGATGTGATGAACTGTGTATCAGTAGGATGCAAGCTGTTGTGAGCTGTTATTTTGCCCAGAAAAACCTGGGGGAGGCAGAAGCAGTGTTCATTGGGAAATGCTATTTCTTTTAAAAGCTTAATCAGTTTTTGATGGATGCAGCTTACTGGCTTATATCACGGTTTATTTTATAAGTTTTGTAATATAGTGCGAAGTCATACTAATTGTATGGCAGAACATAAAGAACTGATGAATGATAAAGAACAGTGCAAGATGTTGGACAACTTCATAGTAATAAATCTATATAGGTAACTGAACAAAGTAATTACCTTTTAATATTTTATCTTCTACCAATATGAATATTTGAGCGCCTTTTAGAGAATATTTAGGGAACTGTTGAGAAATACTTCAGTTAAAACAGATTTCAAATGAAAGCTGTTGAATAATAAGTTAATCTTTTGGCTCTTAGCATTTTGGTATCAGTTGGCTGTAGTTTCAGAGCTCAAGTACAAAAAGAATCAATACCTGAATATATTCTTTTGTCAATTTGTCACAAGCAGTGGGAAAGTATACAGTATTTTAGTAGAGTACCGTTTCTTATTTGCTGTGAGATTTGTCTTCATGGTTTGTCCAGACATTTTGGGTGTGCAGGGACATGATCCAGAAGAAAACACTGTTAGAACTTTGGAGATTTGGGTTCTGATATCAGAGAATATATGTCCTCTTTACCTCTAAGACATTCAGTTTTCACGTTGAACTCAGAGGTTTTATTTCCTCTCGAGTAAACAGCAGTTACCGGTTTAATATTTTGTTAAGTAATAGGCAGTAGCATCGTTCTTCTGGATTATCTAAAAAGGGGGATGGGGAATGCATGTGCATAAACAGAGGATAAATTTATTAAAAAAAAACAAGAACACTCCTTTCAGTATACCTTCACCTCATTTAAGATGGAAAGATGTTTCTGTTCTCACCTCAAATGCAGACTAAAAGTGAGAGCTGAATCTTCCAGTTCTTTTCCTTGACCAAGTTTTCTTCTGTTTGTCTTCTCTGCGTGTGTGTATGTTTGCCTGTGTAAATATCTCTACACAGATATGTGCAGTCATGAATTTGTTACTGAAATGTGTGCGTAATACTTCCAGAGGAAAAAAATGGAAAACATTCTGTTGTCTTTATTTGATAGTTCTGACTCTGTAGGCATTAACTGAATTTTAAGCATTTAGGATTTATGAGGGATTATTTTCTATTAGCAAGTCACAATTTTAGACACTACTTTTTAAGAATCTCCATAATTTATAGTACAAATTGAAACTAGAGACAATTTCTAAGAAGTCTTGCTTTTCTTTTTTAGAAGTAACTTTTGTTGCATTTGTGCTAACATCAAGAACTTTTTTATCAATCTCTCTGAAAGGCCAATTCCCTTTCTGCATTTCCATTCTCTCAGCTACCATCAGACTCTAAAAATTTGTCAAGTTGGTTAACAAGTCATCATTTTAAAAGCGTGTTTTATATACTCTTGATTGTACCTGAAGAATTAAAAATGAAGGCTTTCTTTAAAGTCATCTTAATTAAATAAAAAATCTAATGTAAATGGTTCATCTATTTCATCTAAATAATATTGGATTGGAATAAGCATAGTCTGAAACAATGAAATAAATGTATTTTTATTAACTTGCTTTCTGTCATAATACAATTAGCAGTATTTATTTGAACACGTATCATCACTCATTCATGATTTACTCAGTTCTCTTATTTATTCTCATTTATTCAGTGTTTACTTTTAGGTCTTCTCCAATAAATCAGCATTTTGGTTTCCTTCTTACATCATCACTAAGTTCATTCAGGTGAATACAAATTTTGGTAAAATACCCATCTCTGAATATTTCAGGGTTTTATTATGTTGTCCCATTGTCCTGGATTCAGTTGCTAATGAGTGGTTCACTTGGTAGAGTGGATGGTAGGTATTGTGTTTTACAGTGTCTTTTAGCCTGAAAGGTAAATAAAATGTTGGTCCTCACGGAGATTTATATACTTTCCGTAAAAAAAAAAAAGAAGTTTCTTTCTTTTGTTAGTAATTTCTGAAGCTCGCTGTAACTGTTGACTCCTTTCTGCATCTTCATAACCTTCTTTGTGGTACTTGATTTTTCAAATTGCATATAGATGGGCAATGTGAGAAATTATTCCTGTTAATCAACGCTGTATATGAGCTATCTGCAAAAATAGGAAGTGGTGTAAATGTTACTGTTTTTTTTGTTTTGAATTAGGCTCATGCACAGTTAGTTCGAGAAGTTGATGTGGAGAAAGTGTCAACTTTTGAGAACCCATATGTAGATGCAATAAGAAACTTATGGAATGACCCTGGAATTCAGGAGTGTTACGATAGACGACGGGAGTATCAATTATCAGATTCAACTAAATAGTAAGTATATGGTGGCAACAAATAATTAAGTTTTTTGTTTCTAGCAAAGTAATTCTTACTTTTCAACTTCTCTACTATATGCTTGTGTATATGTTTCTATGCATGTGCAGAACATAAACTTACTAAACTGAATTCAAATGATACTTAAAAGAGTAGAGTGTATGTAGGTTATGATTATATCTGTGTTTGTTTCAGAGAATGACAGTCTGTGGTCATTTGAAGTTTTAAAGTAAGGTTGTAACTAGTGATAATCACTGATGTTTTTCCTTTCTTTTGTTTTCCCTGTTCAAGCCCTTACCCTCCTCTGATATACTCATAAGTGCCAGCTGGACAAAAGTACTCCAATGTAGTATGGCAGTAGTGAACATTGAGAAGTGCAATGAGGTAGACCTCTATCCAATTCATAGACATTATAATGCTCCAGAACTCCTGTTTTCCCATTTTCCTCATAGATGGCTTTTGCAGTCTTGGTGGTGAGATAAATGATACTAAGCAAGGGTTCTTGTGTTATATTGAGCTGCATTTCTGTTATGGAAAAAAAAAAGCCTAAAATTCAAAAAACATGGCTGCCAAGAAGCCAAAAGGAGAAGGACTTTAAGTTAAACCTTTTTGTTATAGATCAGCAATAATAAAAATGCATTTGTGACTAAACTATGCCTGAAATTTTACGGTTTTGGTTTCTTGGGACAGGAATCTGATAAAAAAGCACTGTGAAATTTAATATTGGAATCCAAGGACTGCCTGAAGATTGACTCCATGAAATTCAGTTACTCGTGACTAATATAGCATATAGCGCAGTTAAAATTTATTATCCGTTTTCAAAGAAATGGGTGATGGTAAAGCATGCTGACCTTTTCATGTTGACCAACATTAAAAAAATACAGCATAGTTAGTTACTAAAGCTGTGGGAAAACCCCCTAAATGAATTTTTTTATTAGCTATGAAAATTATTCTGATGATGTCATTCCAGTCTTTGTTTGTCAGGTGTATGTTAATGGAAGCTTCTTATTGGAGAGAGCAAAGAAGAACAGAAAGGCACTGTAAAGCTTCTGTTAAGCTTAGTGAAACAGGGTTATACATGAAAGGTCTAGGATGATTTATCTGCGCAGTTGTCTGAGGATTCTTACCTACCACACGCTTTATATGTGATTTAGTCAAGACAAACTTATTAGTATCTTGCTGGTGCAATTTAGCCAGCTGAAGCGCTACAGGTGCACAACATAAATCTCCTCATTTTTCCTCCAGTGTTATAACCACACCGTATTCTTCTGCTGTGTTTGCCCTGTACATATAATTCCTGTTGTCCTATGTACTGTCATGCAGAACCTTCCCAATCTATCACTTCATAATTTCTGTATGTGTATTTTGGTGCAGAGGGGGTGCAAAGCACAGTGGTATCTCTCCTTCTTTTTGGATTGTCACTTTCTGCAAAGATGCCATATGATGGTTTGGGTTTCAGTGGTAAGAAAATGGATAGAATAGTACATAAAGTGAAAAACCTTAGGGTGCATAAATTATGAAAAGAAAACTTCAGACAGGTAGGTTACTGATTATATGCTTTCATATTGTTTACATACACAGTAAGCATAAGTAGAAGGTGAAGCAGAGCTTGTCTTATACTTTGAATTTCTTGTATTTGTAGGTCCTAACTTTGTTTCCACAAACAAACTGGTTTTAAAGTTGAAATAAATGTATGTATTTCATGTGCTTGCCTCAGAGGATAAAAATAGAGTTACTGACTCTTCAAAGTAGGAAATAATAATCTGATGCTACTTCAGATCAGGTTGTGCTGAATACCATAGTTTTAACCTAGTTCTAATGAAATTGTCACCATTGTGGATCTCCTGAGTAGCATTAAAAATACTACGGAATGATTCACTGAACAGCTGTGGAAGGAAATTGCTAGTACATTGCCTTGCAAGAGACAAGTGTACTACTAGATTGGTTGTTTTTCAATCTCAACATGTTTAGCAATTTTACATGAGTTTCTGCAGATTTGTTGACTTTAACTGTGATCTGTTATTGTTCATACTATGGATTTCTGGAAAATCTGCTTTAAATTAGAGTTGTGAATCACTATATACGAGTCTTCAAAAGAAATTATTGTCTATTTATGCTTGCAAATAGAGTTTTTTTCAGGTATCTAAGTCGAGTAAAAGCAATTAGCAGAAACCAAGGACACATTGTTTCAAAAATCCAGTGTGTATTTTTGGCACTAAAACACCCAGGGTGAAATTGATACCTTTAAATCCCTGTCACAAAGCAAGAAAATAAGATTATTAAAAGTTACTACTGGAATTCACAAAGCAGAAAGACAGAAAGAAACACCCAGTGCTCACTGACGTGGTGAGTCAGTAATTTCTTCTGAGTTGGTGTATAAACCAAAATGGTTTGTTGTCCACCAGATCTCTTGTAAGCATATGCGTAGTAGATATGTCTTGTCAGCATATGTGTCAGTATGCCATGTATGTTTCGTTCATCCCTTGCATTAGCCTCTTATCTTCTCAGTAGTTTTCCCTTGTATTTTAATAGTAGTAGCATTTTTAGTCTGTTCCCTGGATTGGTTTCTTTTTTGCCTGTCGGTGTTATTACATGTCGTCTTCCTAATGCTCTTCCCCTGTACTTTCTTTTATTGTTTCTAGATTCTGTTTCTACTTTCTAATATATTCTATATGTTTCTGTCATCTTTTGACCTGCTTTGTCATTGTTAGCTGCACTTTTGATGTTTTTATACCCACTGCTGTGAGCCTGGAAGAATACATCAGATGTGTGTTTACCAGAAGGAGTGAAGGTAGAGTCTAAGAAAGAAAATTTCCTGCACCATGGTAGTTCGTTTAAACTTTTTGGAGGCTCAGTGAATATATTCCATTCTCTTCCCTTGCCATTGGATGCTCCAAAGTTTGGGTGTTCATATTGTTTTTAAAACCAATTTCTAGATGTCTGTGTGGTAGAGTCAAGAGCACATCAGCTAAATAGAGATTATTTGCTTCCTGTACACATTACAGGGGTGACTTAGCCACTTCCTTGCCACTAAACCACTTCCCTTCAAGATAGTGTTCACACTGAGACAGATGTAAACCAACACCACACTGTGGATTGCCTTAAGTAATATGTGTGAGATGAGATCATTCACTGTGTAATGTGTAGGCTGTCAATACCTTAACCCAATGTAAATAGTTTACTAGTCAGCAGTCTGATGGGTGTCATGGCTTCTCAAATCTTAAAGAAAGGGGAGGCAAGTAAGAGAGACAGTTGTTGTAAGTAACATTTCACATTTATGTATAACTTACAGAACTTGGGTTGCAACTAGAATTTGTGGATATTAATCACTGTTTTTACCCTAATATGACTCTTAAGAGCTTTTGTCTTCTTCATCTTTCTCTGGGCCCAGGCAATGAAAGTGTTATGTCATTGTGTGCCTCCAACATGAACTTTATAGTTGCAACACAAGCACTGAGAATATCTTCCATGGCTGTGGTTTTTAACACTTAAGATAATTAGGTATAATTTCCTACCAGTTCAATTCAAGTTGCTACGCCACTGTCTTAGCTATGCCAGTGGTTAGTTTATACCTCACTTTATTATTGTTTAATGCACTACCTTACTAGTCATATATGCCAGACATTCTCTAACATGTGTGAGTCATTCAGGCTTTTTTTCTGCATTTTCTATGTCCTTTAACAACGTAGTTCCTACAGTTATACGGCCATGCATGTGCCTGTGATCATGTGAGTTAAGCTAGCTGGACAATCAGTATAGAAATGCAGATTTCAATATTTTACTATGTATTAAGAGCTCATGGGTGTGACTCTGAGGATATCTTCAGAATATCACTGATAGTTAACAGGGAAGGAGGAGATGAATCCTAATGATGTCTAGTTGTTAAAGTTCATGTTTCACCTTTTGTGAAGCCATTGCATGAATTGTAATGCTTGGTCACCTAGTAATTTTTGTATGATAGTATTCCATCTGAGTATGAAGTTTTTTGTAGCTTCAGCTGACCAATTGATTCCTTCATACCTGTCCATTAAAAATAACATTTTACTTCCATATTCCACTTCTGAAATAGGTGCATTTCAGTGGAATTACTGTGTGCTAAGTAGGATGTGCTTAGGGCCATATAAGGAGAAAGATCAGTGCATGAATCTGGTTTTACCACGGCAGTTATTCCTGTCTGCTGATATTGTCTCTAGCAATTAGAATATTCATTCTTTTATTTCACAGAGCTGTAGGGAATTCTTAGGGTGTGATGGGTCTGTGTGAGCCTTTCAGAAGAGCTAATATTGTCCTAAATTGAGACCTGCTATGTAACTGACACTGATGTAGAAAATTATGAACAACTGTCTCTTTCATCACTTGTTGGGGGTGAGAAAATGATATATTTTGTAAGATACACGAGCACATTGTTTTTAATAAACTTTTTTAATACTGTTCATGGATTCTTTCTTCCCTTCATTTGTAAAAAGTTTCTTGTGAGTTCTAAAACTACATTTGTGGGCAATTTGTGTTGCAGAATGATAGATTCTGCTTTTATGTATTTGTAGTTTACTCAGGCTGCCTTGCACAAGGTTTGCAGCAATATAAAAACAGCAAATAAAAATGACAATCTGAAGATGAAGAACTTTTCTGAAGACATAGTCAATACTTGTTTACATAGTCAGAACTTGTTTTCCAGTGCATGGTCAAAATTAGTGGTAGTTTGGGGTAGTATCATCAGCCAGTTCAGAGTTTTTCATAACAAACCACACCAGCCCCCAGCAACAGTATGGAGGGTAGCATCACCCAATACCACCCAGTAGCCAGACTCCAAAGGACAGAGATACAAATAAATCTTGTTAGTTTGCCTAATTAGCCTTAGTTATTTATTTTGGTTAGGGTTTTATTTGCACTTTTACTGCCACGCATGTGTAAGAGAGAGAACATTTTGTAGATGATCGTACCTATGAGCTATCCTAACTTTGAGGAAAATCCTTTTTGTGTGTGTGTGTGTTAAACATGAGAGCTTTAGGATTGAAAAGGTGTAAATGTTTATGGTTACTGTCATACCTGGAAAAAGTCAGCCATGCGATACCTGTCTTACATGTGGTTGAACACAGTGAGGTATTTGCAATATGAAATGTTGATGGTAAGCCTTGCTTTTACAGCTGTGGGTACACTGAGATCACCCAACAAACTTAAACCTCAAGAAAATCTACAAAGGTGGTTGTTTACCTCTTCCCCTGTACTCTGTTTTCCCTATATAGATTAAGAAGCAGTCATATCATTTGCTGGCTGGGTTGTAACAAATCGTCTTTACTTCCAATAATTAACTCAACATGTTTGGTTTAATTTTAGGGATTTCTCTTGGAGTATTTCAGATGAGGTAGCAGTACATTTTAGAGGCACTCTGCTCCCCACAGACTTCCACTGTGCTCTTGAGGTCTCACAGGCAAACTCCTAAGCACAGGGTTTATTAGTCTGCTAGTAGATATTAGTTGAGAATCTTGCTATGTCTATTTTGCATGATGAGTTTGGGAAGAGTTATTAGGCAGTACTGATAAATAGAGCAATCTCTTTTTTTTTTTTAACCTCCTGAGGAGAAATGAGTATTATAGATGGATGAAGGCTGTAGATGGATTTTCTACCCTTGTCTGCCCATAGAATCATAGAGTCATAAGGTTGGAAGAGACCTCTGAGATTGAGTCCAGCCACGCCTGTCTCCCTACTAAACCATATCCCGAAGAAATTCATCAACCTGTATGCCTTCTCTTGATTAGTTAGGTTATGCACTAAACTTAGTTTATAAGTTACAGAAATTCATGTTATGGAATTATTCCTGAGAAAATGCTACTTTATCACCTGATTACTTGCAACAAAAATCTTACCTCAAAATGCTGGAAAACTTTAGCTCATGGCTGTAGGGGAGGATGTTTGAAGTGTGTGCCCTATGTTTCTTCGTGTTGAAGAGCTTCAAGACCTCATTCACTGAAAGTAAATTCAGAGATGTTTTGGTAAGTCTGTCTTCATTAGGTGACATAGCTCTGAGATATGAATTAAGGTTGAATGTTGAGCTACCTGTTTGTGATGATAGGCGTTATATGTAACTTCCTGAAGAAGGTTACTGATAAAACCAACTCTAGTCTGTTTACTAAAGTTAGGAGTCCCACTTCTTTGACTGATCTCTATATGGGAAAGGCATGTAGGAAAGTACAGAGCCAGTCAGTTGACTTTCATGATCCTGCTTCTGCTTTTTATTTTGGTACGTGGACAAACAGTACCTTTGAAACATGCTGTCTTTCAAGGACATTGTTATCTTCTCGATATCCTGGTAGCTTCCCTGAAGATGACTGCAGGCTTGAACCTTGTCATAGGTAAATAAGTACTTCTCTTCTAGTGCTGACTGGGCAACAAAAGGCGTCCTCTGCTTCTGGTCATTATGTGGATCACAAGCGTGCTGTGAGACAGTGGTAGTGTGTCCTGATGTCAAGGGAAGGCTGCTGCTAGCAGCTCATCACACATGCAGCACCTGGGTAGTGCACCTCCTGCCTATTTGCTATAGCAATCCCCTGATAAAAATTTCCTCAGCAGCCACTAAAATTCATTTCTACGAAAGTAATTACTAGTTTAATTAACTTCTTAAACTTGATCTGTACCATACATTTTCTCAGACCTGTGTGGTTTGCCTTGTTTTTTTTAAGTAATTTAAGAAATTTTCTTTTTTATTCCATTGAGTAATGCCTAGCTGAGTAGGTACTGTTTGCGTGAGAGGTCATAGCCACAATGTGTATCATCAAGATAAGGCATTTCTTAGCTGGTGTTCAAAACAAACTAGGAGTGTCAGAGCTGGGACCTAAAGGGCTTGCACCGTTTCTGCTACGCGTACAATTGTATTCCCCGTGGTAACACTTGTGGTTACACACTTTTGGATTTGCTGTCAGGACAGCTGCCAGGATATTTCCATTTTCCATATGGCTATTATGATTTTAAATTTTGCAGTTAATAAACTGAGGAAACATCTGTTTTGGGCAGTTGTTGCCAACATTCTTTTTGTGGAAGTTCATGTCTTGTAGTTTGTTTGCAAGAGTGCATGTGTAGCCGTGTCTAGTGTACACTGAGGAGTTACTTGAATTGCAAAGGCCGATAGCAGTACTTGTGCATACATTTTGGGTTAGACCCTTATGCTAAAATACCTTGTGCATATCTCTTCTGTTTAAATTTTTTTGTATGTACAGACAGTTTGTTTGCCCAGGTGAGAGACGTGTCTGTTGGTATGCTGTTTAGGGCTGTATTCGATAACTACTTTAAAGCCATGGTGAATTGGTCTTTTTACAAGCAGATATACAAAAAAAAATGTCAGTAAAAATCTTCGTTTTCTTTCACTCTTCACCCATCTGAATTCAGAGACTCAGGATATTTCACATAGCCCTGGCTTTGTAAGTCCTCTTCTGGTTGCCGATAAGCCGGTGAGGGAAGTAACTCCACCCTGCTTTCCTGCTGGAGCTGATGGACTTCCCGCAGCTTACGCTGTATCCGTCAAATAAATTAGATTAATTCGAACCATTTCAGTAGTGTTTTTTCAGCATTCAGAATAATTTTGACAGAAATGTGTTATCAAACCGTTGTATAAGCGAAAGAGCTGGGAGCAGGGGATGGGCAGGGTGCAGCTGGAGTGGGGCTTGAGCCAGCACAGTTGAAGGTGGAAGAGACTTGGCATTAGCTAGCTTATTTTGATGTTTTTATTTAAAGTTGCTGTTTGCTAAATTAACTTAAAAATAAATGAATTGTTAGTTCAATAGGCTGTAGGAGGCTTAAAGCCTGTGCATACAGTACTGCATTCCCCTCGTGACTGGAAATTCCTTTAAATGTCAGCTTTCGTGTGGGGAAATTAAAGTTAAATTTCCAATCCTTTTGGAATAAGGGAGATTTGGAAATATCAGTCTTTATTGTGGCAGTGAATTAAACTGTGATAAACAAAATAAATGACATTCTAAATTTTTAATAGTAAAAGAACAGCTCTAATGCTAAGATATGAAAATTTTGTGCTGATAATATGTCTTTAACTATTAATGGTATTCCAGTTGTCTTTTCTTTTTATGTAAATAGTCACCTGTATTTCTTTACGTAGTCCCTCTCAGCTTTTTGAAATAGTGTCAAAGTCACACTGAAGTTGTTCAGAAAAATCAGACTGTCACCCCACTCCTAATGCAATCCAAAAATCTGGTTTTGTGCTTTGAGAACATGTCTGTGCAGTACTATGGATGTAGAAGTACATTCCTATGCAATTAATACAGAGGTCATGATAACGCATTGCGTGTGTGTTCCTACCGAAAGATAATAGATGTTTTAAATTAATTCTGTTACTTTGTTTTAGAGGTCACATGGGTTTTAAGAGACACTTAGGGAGTTTTTAGTGATTTTAGAGTATCTTGAAGGCAGCTTCATGTTGCTGCTACAGGCAAAGTTTTCAGTGTGATTTTCAGAAACATGTTTAACCTCCTTGAGGCTGGTAGCAGAATGTGACGTTACATATCCTCATATGGTAATAGGAAGAATAAATAATCTGCAGAACCGTTGAAGTCAGTAGAGAAAATACCCAGTCCTTTGCTTCAGAGCAACACACACAAACCGTTAAAATGTGGATTTCAGCACAAGTTTCGTACTTACGTTAAATAGTCAATTAAATTCTTTTTATGCTTACTAGCATGAATATAGCAATAATAAAAGATTTAAAAGTAAGGTTGTGCAACAAAGAACAGGGACATTTTTCTTTAAATGGATGGATACAATAATTTACTTGATTAAGTTAGAAGAAAATGTAGGGGCTCTGTGTCCTTCAAAAACAAAAAAATGCAGGATGTAGATTTTGATTATGAGTTGTGTATGTAAACTAATTTTTAAAGTAGTTTATACGTGCTGTCTGTTTTGGGGTTTTTTTGTGCGGTACTCTTACTGGTTTTGATATTGCTTCCTGGGTTCTGGGTTTGAATGTATAATTTAGGACACTTCTGGGAGAGCTAAACATCTGTTCAGTGAAGAAATGTGGGGAAAGAAATAGGACAAATACGACTCCGTAAGGATGCATAAGGAATCTTCTGTGGACTGTATAAGCCCTGAAAGGCGTTATGTGTGAAATGAGTGAGCATGTTGCTATTTAGTAGTTGAATGAGCAGAATTTGAGCAGAACTGAATGAGAATTAGGAAGACAAGTATTTTTTAAGGTTAAATTGATGCTTCTGGAGTTTACTGACTTCAGTGATTTGTGTTATGACAAAAAAATACTCATCTGCCTAATTAATGGTTTCCAGTAACATAAATGAGATTTAACTATTTAATAATATCCCTTTGCATTATTACCTTTCTAAAATCAGCCAGACATGCATTAGAGCATAACTTAGTAGCATAACCACCGTGCTGATGGTGCAGAGGTGCCAGTAACCAGGCTCATGTTGCAAACCACAGCTGAAGACTGCAAAAGGAACGCTACATACAATTGTGTAGATGTGCTGCCTAGCTATTTATTCAGTTAAAATTCTCCCCCTCTCGTGAACACCACTGTAGCATGTAATGACCTTCAGTTCTTCTTTTTACCGTTAAAAATACAGTCACAAAACAGAATCAGGAGGAGGGAGTAGTGGGGTTGGGAGGGGAAAAAGAAGCTAGTTCAGAGTCTCTGTCAGTGTGTTATTGTGGTGGTTGTGGATTTCATTGACATGTACATTATTTTTCACCAACAAATTGATGATGTGCTTGTCCATTCTAGGTTTTGTATAAAACACCTGAGGGCAGATGAAGTGCTTAGATTCTCAAGCCTTTTTCTTAGTTGCAGAAAGTTCTTAGAAAATATTTTCAGAGTAGTAGCTTCTGAACGGTCCGGGATATTTGGTTCACTATGTTTTTCTGTGTCATTTTCTCACATTCAGTGTTTTGTATCAGATTAATCGTTCATGAATAAAATCATAGGGAGAACTGATAATGTTTTTGCCTTCCTCCCAGACATAACAAATTGATTCTTCTATATTTTTACTGTAAGTGGAAACCAGACTGCTTTATTTCTGTCATTGTTCAGGATAACTTATTCTCACTATTTCATTAAGAAATTAGTCAGAGCATCTAGAATTCTATTTCTTGTGTGGGTTTATTTTAAAAAAGCAACTTCACTAATAGCTACATGGAAAAGAACACATTCAGAGCTTACTGATTCTACTATCATTCAATAAATTGCAAGACCATTGCTGTCTTCCTCTTGAATGATTTATGTAATAGGTTAATTTATTTTCTCAGTAGCCATTTTTGTGCTGGGACAAATGTTCAAGAACTTCATTTCCTGCAGCAGTCTTTTCTGCCAGACATCTACCATAGGGAGAGCACAAGCTGAAACAATTGTGCTGCATTTTTGTACAATTTACTTGAAGCTATGAAAGTGTACAGGAAGAAAAGATGGAGCACATGTATATACTTTGTCCCTCTTTTATGCCAATAATGCTTTTTTCTGTTGTGCTTCTTCCTACCCCACAGCCCATTTCCATTCCCAAGTCTTCCTTTCTCTTTTCCTCAGTGGGATGATGGTGTCACTGTCTTGCATTCCTGTTGTTTCTCCCTGTCTATAGTTATCTTAACGACTTGGACCGCATAGCAGATTCCACCTATCTGCCAACTCAGCAAGATGTGCTCAGAGTTCGAGTCCCAACAACAGGGATCATTGAATATCCATTTGACTTACAAAGCGTGATTTTCAGGTAGGGAAAATTTCTAACACCCACTTGCTCTGTTTCTTTTGTTTCCTTTTATATTAGTAGTACTCTACATAGGATATTATTTGAAAGTGCATAAAAAGCAATTATTCTATGGTTTTAAAATTTGTGTTTGGTTATTACATTTTCATGCAATTGTCCATATATAATAGTGAACTAATGTTAAAGTTATGTCAAAAGGATAAAAGACAATTAGGTTTGTCTTTTTCTGATGGTAATTATTACCATTTCAGTAACATAGATCAAAGTGTCACTGAATAACAATCTAAAATACAATCAGGTGACCTTGTAATTCATATAAATTATAGAATACAAAGGTGGTTGATTTTTGGAGAGAAATTACTCTCCTTTAGAAATAAGTCACCTTACTTGAATGCAAGTACAGTTGATTAATTAAAAAAATTATGTAGCAGTTGCAGGTTATACAACTGTGTTTAGTTATACTGAGACACAGTATTTTCTGCAAGAAAATCTGAGTTTTAATCTTGGCTATTAAAAATCTTATTATATACATATTGTATCATATTTGTGCTCTGAAAATGTGGCAGCTTTAACACTTTGGTAGTTTTGACTGGTAATTTTGAGAGGAAAAGGCAGACCACCAAGTCTATTCAGTTCTTATCTCTTTCTGTTGAATACACAGGGCATACATTGCCAAATCATGGCTCATGAGGCCTTTGTATCTTAGAAATCTGAGGGATTTGAGACACACAATAATTTAAATACAGAAAACACATCAGACTTGAAAGCAAGTATTACTGTCTACTTACAGCAGATTCCATTAAATATCGATGAAAAAATAATTAAGAAAAATAAACTGTGTTTTCAGCTAAATTCTTGAATTTTTGTCATTGTATGTGTGCTTATATGTTTATCTGTTAAGGTATTCGTATTCATTGAGTTGATGTGGATGTTAATTTTGCAGAATGGTGGATGTAGGAGGCCAGCGATCAGAAAGAAGAAAATGGATACATTGCTTTGAAAACGTCACATCTATCATGTTCCTAGTAGCTCTTAGTGAATATGATCAAGTGCTTGTGGAGTCAGACAATGAGGTAAGCAAGCATAAGCAAAAAGCACCAGTTTTAAAGAAAAAATAACTTGAGTTGTCCAACCCTAATTGTTTTGCAAATGCATCCGTCAGCAATCCTACCCAGCGGCACCCAAGGAGTTGAGCAACCCTACAAAAGTCAAGAAGGCAAGAGGGCTCAAACTTCAAATATGGCAAAGTTTATCTGCTCTATGGAGGGTTCAGAGACACCTGTCTTATTTGATGTTGAAGGCGAATACAGTTGTATATAGAGAAGTATTCTTACTGTATTTGTGCAGTTAGTGTTATGCAGCTAAGGCACAAAAATAGGTGGTGTAAATGAAGATAAAATTAATAGATTCTTTGTTAGAACAGATACTAAAGCTGTAAACTTCATTACTTTGACTTAAACATAGGATGTGTAACATATTTTTATTTTAAAAAATAACAGAAATAAGAAAGTGGTTGAGCTGAGGGGTCAAAAGACAGTAGTATCCAGATTTTGAATGCAGTTTTACAGAGTAGGGAGAATGCTTGTGTTTAGATATTTTTATCTTCCCTGAGGACTATTTCAAGTTGTTCACCAAATTTTTCTGAGTTATTCATTGGCACTGTCCTATGCAAGTCTTTTAACACATACTTACAAAAGTCTGGTGAGAAAAAAAGAAAACATTTGAATGTTCTTCATAGTTGCATACATGTTGATTTCACTGTTTTAAGAGAATGGTTGACATTACAAGGTAAAACAAGTGTCTGGGGATATTCATGTTTATATGCTGAACTTTCTTCAGGACTAACTTTTTAATAGGAGCTCAGAAAGCTTTTACATTTGTAGTTATTCCATAAAAGAGAAGTATGATTGTGCTTAGTTGTATCGTCAACTCTATCATTCAAAGCTGAATTTACAGAAAAGGTGATGTAATTTGCACAAACTTCATCTCTTGTAATTTTTAAAGCTACACACACGTAGATAAAAAGAGAACTCAGTCAGACTTGGCTCATGTCAAGCCAAGCTAGAAGTGCCTCATTCTAGCTTTTTCTGTTTGCATGATTCTTCTGTAACCACAAAGTCAACACAGAAGTGTTAGGTATTTTAATTATACAAGTGAAAAATTATATTGGAAGTCATGTAAGGAAAAATGGTTATTTTCAACTGCTATTCTAACTATTCAAAATGAAATTCCAGCCTTCCTGGTGTTAGCTGTTTATCACTCTGTTCCCATACTGTGTTCCTCATAGACAGAAGTTCTCATAGGAACTGTTTCAGAAAGAAGTTTACCAGACACTGAGTTGCTATTAAGTGTATTCACCTATGTAGTTAGGTGGCTTACTCTGGTTTCTCAGATTGCTTCAGTGTGCAGACCATGACTTAGAGCATTGCTACTGTGTTAAAGGAGCGGTATCTTCCTGGCCTGAATCACTTGGGAGTATACTGTCTTGCTCTGTGTTCTGATAAGCTAAAGGGTTCACATGTTGTGAACTGAAAAGAACACCAAAGAACACCTGACTGAAGACTTCCGTTATGCTTTGGGCTCTCCAGTGACTGAAGTGATGCCTAAAGTTGCGATAGCTTTTTTTTAAACTGCCTTTTTATTATAAAGATCACTTTATTCACAAAAATGTTTTGATTTTGCAACTTTTCACTTTTAAAATACTTAATGGGGCCAAAAGCTGTAAGATTCATCATTATCTTGTGAGGTTCTTCAACCTTGCTGCTAAACTATTTGTTTCTTATCAGCAACAGTATAAAATTTTTTAACCTTTTGGGTTTTCTTTTAAAAATATATTCATAACTTCAACTCAAAACAGTTTTTGTTTCAAGCCATACATGCATACCCTAGTAGCACTTTCTAGCAGCATTAGGCCTCTGTGTCTCTATCTCTGGGATCGGTCCAGGCTGTGTTTGAGCTAAGCACCCGTTTAGGTAGCTTCGTTTTGGATTTCAGAAAGCTGTAGCCTGTCTGCCTAGATTTTGTTGGTATACCAGAGCACATCTTTTTCCTCTTCCTTTTCCTTGTATCTCTAAACATTGAAGTCCCATAACACAGGGGACAAGAACTTATTCTGCATAAAGCAAAGCATGGTTTGTCTGAGTATGGGTATGGCAGAAATATGGGAAAATGTGTTAGTTGACACCTTGAATTAAGAAATTTACCACCCTACCCCCCCAAGAAAATTTTTGTGGCCCACTGGGATGTGACAAGCTCGCAGGTAAGACAGTAATTTAACTTGGAAATTTTAGTAATCAGCCAAGACAGAGTTTTCTCACCTTTAAATTGTGAAATAATACTAAAATTTTAGCACCGAATTGAGAGTGTGTGTAAATGCTCTACTTTCTTCATATGTATGCACCAGCGTGAAACTATGATAGAATCTAATCCTTCTTTGATATGTGTGCCTCTTACTGAAATTAAAAGATCTGACTCAACAACTTGCAGTGTTCTGCTACTCCCTTTGTGTTGCTTTCATGGCCTGATTAAACAGTATGATTTTTGTAAGATGGCCTACTTTCTTTTTCTAATTAGTCCACTGCATATTATTGCCTGAAGTCTTGTTCCTTGTAGTATGTTTTTACAAAGGAAACTACATACTTTTGGATCATCTATGGCATTTTTTTTAGTTAATACAATTTTTCATTAATCTCATTTTCATGAGTAAACATATAACTCTTAAGAATTATTATTTGCCACTCAGTGCATGTGTGTTTATATGACCCTTCATTATTATGAAACTGATTCAGAGACCTTAAGACTCTTCATTTGTATTTTAAAATGTAGTGCCTGATAGACTCTCGGTTGTAAATCCATTTTGTCCATTGTTTAGCTTATTCAAGAGAAATACATTTGGCTTCTATATCAGATGAGACTATACTGAGTTGAGAGGCTTTTTACCAGTGTCTCTCAAGAACTTTTACTGGGTATGTGTGGGATTGGGCTGAGAGCTTTTTCTGTCTTCATGCCCTTTGAGAAATTAAGTATTGAAAGATCTGAGGAATATTTTATAACTAGTCTATAGGGGAACATCATACACAGGAAAGAAGATACATGTTCAGACTGCCTATTCTTCAGAATACTGTGTAGGATGACTCTTAAATTATATATCCAAGAAATTGCACTCCCATGACAAAAGTTCTGCAGCTAAAGATTTGGGGACTCCAATCCTGAAGTAAAGCACACATGGCTGCCCAACTGGATTTTAACTATGGTTCCTCTGACAGGCAATACTCAGAAACAATGTCATCTCTTCTCTTTTGTGTATGTGTATGGGTTATACATAACTAAGCATCTTATTTTGATGCGTAATTAAAAAATGACAAGAATTGGTAAGGACTGCATATTTAAACATATTTTCAAAATTTTCGATGATGTACCATATTGAAATGCCTTTCTCTTAAACACATGTAAAAGAAGAGATAAATAACTGTTCCAAATTCTGCCCTTAATAAAAGAGTAAGTCTGTCTAGATTCATTGGTGGAAATGAGGGCAAAATTTGATCCAGAGGACGTAATATACTAATTACATTAGCAGTACTGTAAATTAAGTAGATCGTCCCTCAGTCTCATATGGTGTGATGGAGTGTGTTGTAAGTTAAATTATTGGATGTTTGACCTTTTCACTTTTTCAGAAAAGTCTGGCAGAGTTAGAGGTGAGGTAAAAAATGAAGCAATCATCATCATCTCTTTAGTAAATGAATTTGATGTATTATGTCCTCTAGGCCAGGCTTTTGCGCTGAATTATGCCAGCAGATCTGGAGAAATTTGAGGTTTTGTTTAAAAGCACAGTTTAGAACTTCTGTGTTTTAAAACTTGTTTTCATAAATAAAGGAATTTTTTTGTGGATTAAGTATATTAATCCATTTTCCAGGATAATCTACGTGTAAATATTTATCACAGGTGACTCTTCCAAACATAAAATCTCATGGTCTCAGTACAATAAATGCAAAAAACACAAATTCCAGCTTTGTAAGAGAACTAGAACCCCTTGCAGTTATGAGACTAGAGAGATTGCATTAAACCTGTTAAATATGATTTCATAAAAAGAGGTTTTCATTACTTTTGCAGAGCTAGTTAAGTACTTGGAAATCGCAAGATAAAGGACAGTGTTTATTGATGCTTGTACATATCTATCTTCTGCATTAGCACACTAGAAGACTTCAGACTTATGCAGGTTTCCTATAGCTTATATAGGTCTCTGGTAGTTATGAAAATGTGGCATTTTTATAGGTAGAGGTCTTTCTTTTTCTATGTTCCCAGAGGAAAACCAGAAAAGATGGTATACTGTTCAGCTAAATTAATGGAATAATAGGCAAATACTATCTTTCCTTAAATATTGTCAAAGACTGCCAGTCTCCAGAGGCATTGGACAACATGAGTATTTATTTATAAAAGATAATGTTTAGAAGTAAATCTGTATGTATTCCAAACATCCATTGCACAAAATTAACAAGGTGGGAAATGCGAGTTTAGATTATTTTGGTCAGAGCTGACACATTTTGGTTTTCAAAAAGTGTACTGCAGTTGTAGAATGTGATGGTTTAACAGGGTTGGAGAAATGTCGTTAATATTTACAACTAATACAGTTTCCACTGTGACTTTTAAGTAAGGAATTTTGCTAGTGCCCAGGATTATTAATTCATACTACCTATTCTATATATGTACAAATATCCTGCATAGGCATCTCTATGCCTTAGAAAAACAAAGTTCTTTTCGTTATTTTATTTATTAAGCAGTTTCTTTTCATTGATTAATGAAACCATGTATAAAAGAATCATTGAAGTGTCTCTTCCTTTGTTAAATTGGTAGCATTAATATAACTTAAAATTAACTTGTATTTCATAGGTTATTTATTTGCTAGGTTTTCACCTAAGCAAACCTAACCAATTTTACTGTTAAGGGCTAATTCACTTATATATGCTATCCAGGCAGGTAACTTGCACCTCTTTCCAGAGGTTTATTAAAGCCATTACTGGAGAAAAGGAGGAGATTCTTGCCAAGTACAGTACTGCTCTTTTTTAAAAGCTTTTGGTTTAAAGCTTTTATTTTTTTAAACCTTTCCTTTTTTGAAGCTTTTTTTTAAAAAAAACAAAGGTTTTTAAAGTTTGCTTCCACCTCTTTTTCAGTACTTTGTGTTCCTTATTTGCAGGCTAGTCCTATATGGCTTAGCATGAAGGCTGAAAGACAACAGTCAGAGCAGTTTTTCTGCGTCATGAATAAACATAATATTTTAGTTGTCTGGGTTTTTTCTTCAGCATTTAGCCATCCAAAACAATTGAGCATGGGACAGAGAGATAATATGGACTCCCAGATAGAATTAAAATCCTCTCATGGTCCTCATAATTATTTAACAATGTTATTTTCATAGGCAATAAAATCTTCAGAATGCAGTTTATTTGAAACTAGAGAAAATAACAGATTAACCCCCTGAGCCAAACCTTACTGCTGTATGCATTGTATCTGTTCATATATTTTGGTTTTGATTTATGGATGAAGAACTTGTTGGATGTAGAGTATGACCATTTGCGTAGGGAACAGCCAGACCCTGTCTCTTTTTTGTTAAAATGGGTGGTTCATGAAGGAAATGGGAGGTTGAGTGATTGTGAACCCACTTGCAGAGGCTGCCAGGAGTGCTGCTGGTGCATGCTGCTGTTGGCAGCAATTGCTGGCAAAAACAACTGATAGGTTTTTTTTTTTAATAGCTGGTGTCAAAATTTGCCAGAAAAGGGCTTTTTTTCAGTGACAATTTAATTTTAAAATGTTGTCACCTGTTTTTCCGAAAAATATATAGATATGAATGAAAAACTGATTATTCTGACGTGTTATTTCATCAGAATTAATTCAACAGCAAAATTATTAATTTAAAAAATATTTTACATCAGTATTTGTTTATTCTCTTTTGACCACTTTTTTGGCCGCTTTTTTTGGACATTATTTTTGTGCTTTGGTTGTTGAACAAGTTGGTTTAATGCATTTCAGCTGTAACTTGGTTCATCTGTCCCTCTGCTCTGTACATAAAATTGCTGTGTATTTGCAAATGCACTGTTGCAAGTTTAAGTTGTTGGGAGAGGTGAGAGTTCTTCTCCCAGATGATTTAAAAATACAGTTCTCATCTACCGGGATATCTTCCCAGGACTCCACCAGCAGGTTTTTCTGTCAGACTAGTTTGCAGGAAGAGTCAAGACCAGTGAAGAAATTAAAGGAATTATTCCTGAACTCTGCATTTGAAGTTGTCTGTTACTGCATTTGAGTTATTCATCAAAATTTTTATACAGCTGTTGCAGCTTTTTCATAGAGGGCTAGTTACAGCAGAATAGCTGCAAAATTATACTTCATACTGGTGTCAAAAATCTGAAGCACTTCCAGTTTTGTTACTGTGTTTATTTTTTTTACATAGTGGAGGACTCTGCGTTTACCTCCCACTTTCGGATTTTCTCTGTTATTTCCCAATTTTCATGTAGCAGCTCTATTAAATTTCTAGCCAAGGATACACTGTAGGTCTTTTCTGTGCAGCCAGACTTCTGCTTCTATGCTTCTATCTAAATAATTGCTGGAAGTCTTACTTGGAGAATGGAGACATTCCTAATTAATAGAGACTTTTGCACAAAAGAACATTGATATGCACAGGATTTTGTCAGGTATAGTAGAGCTCGTTACTGTGATAATAAACTTCTGAAATATTCATCCCTACTTTTTTTTTCTGAAGCTATCTTGCATGAGTAACTTCTTTTCTATAGTTACTATCTCTGAATATTTATTCTCTTTTTATTCAGGTAAACATTTGTTACCAGCATAAATGTAGTTATATACACAGTGCAAGTTGTTGACTGAAAAATTTATCTTGTTTACCTCCTCACCACCTTCTCTTTCATCATTTCAACGAATTTCAGTCCATCAAAATTTATGAAATCATAATTTTAACAGACACTATATTATATAATTGTTAACAATTTTTAAGACAAAAATTAATTCCTGCATTTTATGTTCAGTGTGTAAGTTACAGTATGCCCACTAGATGCCACTCCAGACAATCATAAAGACAGTAATGGGTGTAACTGCTGCTGCTTCTATATTGTTTCGGGTTCATATTGTACTTGTATTTTTCTATCACTGAACTAAGTAAATTAGCTGAGAAATGACTACTTTCCCTTCACTACTTAATAGATTTTAAATGCTGTTTTAGCACTCTTAAAATATTTTTCAGGACTTGGCTACTTAGAGTCAAATTCTTATAAATTATGCTAATTCTATCACTTCTGTAATTGCAGGAATAGTTGCATGTTTTGCCAGAGCAACAGATATAAAAAGAATTTCAATACATAAATCCAAACCAGAGTCCATCATTTTTACATGAAAAATGAAAGCATAGAATTAAAAAAAAAAAAAAGCGGAAGTATACTCCTTTTTTAATCTATTAAAAATGAGGAAGAATAAGACTTTGCATTTGATAAAATTTGATACAACTAGACATACAAACCATATTGTATTTATGTTAATATTTAACAGTCACACAAAAGCTTACCAGCATAGTATCTTTTATATAGCAAGAGGTGCATAATAGAAAATTCATTTTAATTTTATTAATGTTTCATAAAGACATGATACTAGTTATAAAACTGGAAGGCCTCATGATTCATGCATAAGTACAGTGGGTTTTTTCTTGGTGTTTAATAAGTTGGAATAATCTTGTCCAAGGTTAAATGACCTGTTTACAGTTAAATTTGTCTTGACTTGTGGGATTTGTCTGTATTTTTTATTCCATGTTTCATGATGTTATTTTTACATTGGACTGGTGACTATGTCAGTTTGTGTTGAGGATGGGAGAATTTTATGCTGGCATCTGTACATCATAACAAGAAAAACAGAGTAGTGGCTGGCAACATCAATATGTCTTTATACAGTTCAGGAATGACTGCAGAGATAGGCAGAACAGGGAGGTTGCCCAGGCCAGCAGGTCCTGGGGGACAGTGAAAACAGTGATACCACTGCTCATTTTCCTTGTGCCAGCTGCCTGCAAAGCCAGGGAGGCCATAATGAGCGTTTGCTGCTGTCAAAGTGGGGATTGCTGTGAAGGCTGGCATCACTGCAGAGAATGGCTGTCAGCTACTGAGAAAGTCCTGAGCCAGCTCCAGCTGCACATTTCTGTATGTTCATTATTCAGAAGTTTCTTTCTGCATCCTTTTCCATTGAGGCTGAAATAAGATTTTGCTGGAAGCATTGGTAAAGCGGAGTTGGCTCAGAAAATTAGACTGTATGCATAAACAAATTATTAAATACTGCATGGTCCCCACTGTTCTCTTTTCAAAGATCCATACTGTCTTTCTTGGTTTGGCAAGGCTTCCTTGGCATTACATCTGACAGAAGGCCAGATCATCAATCCTGGCGTTTTTTTATACTCCATTTCCAGTAAAAATACTGAAACGTGAAGCTGTTCCTTACATAAGAAAAAGTGCATCCTGTTAAAGACAAATGTTTTTCAGAATGCTGGGTAATTCTGCAATTTCATCTTGCCAAACATTCTTAAGAAACTGATTAAAAATGTTCTGTCAATGATGTTGCATATATGCTTAATTAAGGACAGTGGTGAGCATGCAATGGTACGAGCTATCATTTGCAACAGAGAACCTCTTTAAGACAAATTTTAGAGAATAATAAGTAGTATTGTTGGAGAAGTTGATTCTGGGACAAAAATAGTTTTATATGCCATCATGTTCATAAAAGCTGATTTGTTCTTAGACGTTAGATAAACAGATGAAAGACTGCAGAAGGTTAATTGGAGATTTATTAGTCAATTAGTTACTTCATATTTTTTGTTAATACTTGGATCATTCTAAAACTAAATGCTGAAACCATGTTAGCATGTTTATTCTGTTATAGTAAGATGAGGACCTGTATTGTTTCTCTGCTCAAGCAGATAAAATCTACTTCAAAATCTTTAGGCCATCTTTCAATTCCTGCAAACCGTCTGAGTAACAAAATATCAAAATGTCTGTTCACCATCCTTAATACAATTCCTTTTCATTTCCCTCTGAAATAATTGCAGAGGACTTATAAGCATAATGTCAAGATTGCATAAACTATTGGGAAAGGCATGAAAGGTTTGGAACCCAATCCTATGCAGACAAGGTGGGGGAGCTGAGCTTAAGTCTAATGAAGAGGACACTAATGCTTGCAAAGAAGTATCTGAAGAGGTGGAAGTGTACTGTGGAGCTGAACTTTCTAGGTAGAAAATATAACCAATTGTGGCTTTAGAAGTTCAGTTTGTATATTAGGAAACCTTTTTCCTTGGATACTAGTTTAGCAATGTGACAGGGAAGCTAGAGAGGTATTGAAATATCTGTCTGTATAGGCTTTTAAGACTTATTAAGACAAAGCCATGACTAATGCGCTCCTGTGTTTTCAGTAGTCCTACTTGAATTAAAGACTAAACTAGATGATCTCTAGGGATGCCTCCCAGCCAACATTTCAGAGTCAATGCTTTGCTGCCATTTCAGTGATGTTTCAGTGGAAGATACATGATAGTCACTGTGAGCACTTACAGCTGTTTACACTTAAACAAGTTAAAGATGTGGTTATTCATTCGTGATGTTTGGTTCTTAATGGTATCAGCAGTGCAGCAGCAGTATGTACATAATTATGCTCCCTATGTGCTTGTAGGTTGGAATAGTAACTGATGTCATCTAATTGCAGTGGTTTTACCACTGGTAGACCTAGCCCTTACTTGGAAGCCATCCAGGTAGCCAGGCCCTGAATGTATGTTCAGTAGGAGCAGTATTACTGTTAAAGAAGAAACTGAGTTTGGAACTAAAATGTAAATAACTGTTTCTAATTTTATGAGTAGTTTCTAATGAAATAAAGGCACAATTCCTCTGCAAATACAAGCATCCCAGTGTCTTACTGCAGAGAATGTGGCAGGTTGCCTCTTGGGAAGAACTTCTTAGAAATGGAAGAACATGTAACAATACTTTGCTACTCCTTTCTTAACATAGCACCTGAAATCAAGATCTTGACTTAAGCCTAATGATAAGCAAATGAGTGGCTTTGCGTAAGTACATGCCTATTTATTGTTAGAATTGTGCTGCAGTATTTTGCTGTATCCGGCTTCTTTACATGTTAACAATGTAAAATATTAATTCTTCTCTTAATGTTCACCTTTGTGTTGGATACTTATCGGCTACCCATAAATAAGTTGGCTACACTTGCTCTTCAGCGTAACTGTGCTGAGTTCTTCAGACAAGTTTAACAAATAGAGTCCTTTTAGTAAAGTCTTGCCTTGCCAAATGGTAGCTCTGAGGAACAGTGACTTATATAATATATATAATAATTCTACTTCAGTGGGTTCTGGCAATGTAATGTGTATTTTTTATCAGTTCCCACAATTCTTGACTTCCATTTAATTTTCTTTAGGACTGGATAATTTAGTACAAAATTATCAAGGGCAGCAGTCTATTGCTGTTGCCCTTTAAAGCCTGTTAGAGTCAAGAACAGCTGGAGATTTAGCCTGAGTCTTCCTGGAAATATAGTTACTTGGATGGCTTTTGGAGGCAACTGGCTCTGTATGAAATGAAACTTCGACTATAGTAAAGAATACAGTGAAGTGACTGAGGGTAGTTTAATCTGGTAGTGTTTGACTTCAGTTACTGACATCCTGAACTAAGTATTTTTTCTAAAGCAGGTGAGTGTTTCTTTCATTTGTGTTAGACTGCACATATTGGCCACTTCCGTAATTATTTTTTCTGAAATGGCTCTTCTTAGTAGTATCCCTTTTTTTTGGCGTCCCAGATTGGTTTTGAATGAATTGAACTATCTTTGAAATAATGGATATCTGATCTGTCTGTGGAGTAGAATCCTTAGTAGATACCTCGTCGAGGAGAAGTTTAAGCCAGATGCATCAAATCAAGTCTGAGAGGACTTGAGAGAGATTTATAATAGGAAAAAAGTGACTCTGTGGAATGCAATTCATATTATACGTAATTCATAATGAATGTATAATACAATACATACTCTTCTTTCAGTGAAAATTTGATATTTTGTTCTTTATTGTATATGTCTATTGGTATTTTTATGATAGACAGTGTTTAAAGAATTAATGTTTTAGATAACGGGATAATAGAAATTGTTTTAGGTGTGTTAATCAATGTAGGCTTAGTCTGCATGACACCTTTTCTGCTTTGTCTTGTTTGGTATCCCTTTTAAACAGGAAATGAAAATGTTCTCTAGGTCTAACAGCAGTGTTTGAAAAACACAGTCTTCTTGAGCTTTCCTGGAGGAAAGGTCATGAATTCATCTAAACCAATTTATCTATTTTGTCTTTGCAATATGTATATTGAAAAAACATCGGCATTATAGATGAACATATTGCAGGCCTCTTGAAAGGGTTTTGTGGAAAGCAGGAACATTTACTATTGATACATAATTTCTTTGTGTTTTCTGTGCGCTCTTCTTACTGAGAAGTTTTCAGTAGCTGTGTTTTCACACAATAGAAGTTTTCAATTTACTCTGAAAAACACTGCTAATTAAGTCTTGACACTCTTTTACCGTCTGAGTGTCACATTAGAAGGTACCAAGTGTTAATGAGTTTAGGTAAACATTTATAATAGTAAGTTTACATTGGTTTCTCTTTTTCATCAGCCTGTAAAATTGCAAACTATCCTATGTAGTTCCCATGCCTTTCTGTAAGGCTTTGTTTAGAAAAGAAATCTATATGGAATGTTGGTAAGAAAACATATTCTGATTAACAGTGTAAGAACTAAGGGTTTATTCTCAGCTTTGACATTGAAGTTTTTTCCTTTCTGAATGAAGTTCTGGCACCATTGAAATCAATGTAAGTCATAAGAGCTAACTGTAAGAAAGCAGAGGTTTACTCTGCATTAGTTACTCAATCTATAAATGCAGTTCTTGATTTTCAGCTATCACTCCAGCATGTAGTAAAGTTTTACAAATTGCCTGAAGATTCTGTGGTGACATAAGAAACCAAACCATAAACTTCTACAAAATGGAATTTTTTACTGCTTTATTTGGGGGAGATGGGGTTGGTTAAAAAGTTCCTATTCTTCCTATTTACGTTCGATTCTTTAAAATGCAAATCAGTGCAAGTAAAGATAGGCTCACTGCAAAACTGAGTTAGCTGACAGATTGTTGTATGGCTCAGCAAGAGCAGGATTCTGCTCCTCCCTGTTTTCTCTGAAGCCCCATTTGGGGTGAAACAGGTGTTTTCAGGGGGCTGCAGCTTTAAATAATAATAACAACAAAAAAAATAGGTTAATTCCTTTGTTCTGATTCTGTATTAACCACATCGTGTCAGCCTAACAGCTATTCAGAACTGTATCAAATCATGACATAATTTTACAGTGACGGATAAATATTACAGATAGAACTGTAGGCTTCACTTACATTTAAGCTATTGATGCAAAGTGGTTGCAGGAGCAGTTAAGCAATTAAAATAAAGGCTAAGCAAATGATTTTAGAAACAAATTTAGCAATTTACAGATTTTTACAGTTTTACGTCATGAGCCTTTGGTGTTGATGCAATGTTCTCAGGTTCCAAATTTACTTGCAACTATTTTAAAGCTGATCTCTTTCTAAGAATTATCTAACTTTGCTTTAAAGTTTGGGAAGGGCCTGTAAAATAATGTTCTTAACATTTGAACTGGTTAGTATGTCTTGTGGTATACTTGTCCCTGCCATGAATCACATGCATTTCAATATCCACCAGTTCATTGGCTGGTCATAACTGTGTGTGCTTAAGACTAAAAAAATGTAGCTGCTGTAGCTTCCATGTTCATGACCTGTGTTTTAAAGAATACCTATGCTTGAGCAGTTGAATTTGCAAAAGTAAAATGGCTGCATATTTAATTAACTGCTTGCTTATTAATTGTAACTAAATTACTTGAACCTTACATATTGCTAGGAAGGTGGAAGAGATTAAATGGATCCATTAATCAAATAAAATGAAATTTCATGAATTTATTTCAAAAAATCAAAACTTATTTTCATGACCACCTAAATTCTACTGTCTTTCTTTATTCCAGAATCGAATGGAAGAAAGCAAAGCACTCTTTCGGACAATTATTACATATCCATGGTTCCAAAACTCTTCAGTCATTCTGTTCTTAAATAAAAAAGATCTCTTGGAGGAGAAAATTATGTACTCCCATCTAGTTGATTATTTTCCAGAGTATGATGGTAAGTACATGACAGCAGAGTTCGTGCTCTATGTACACAGCAGTAATTACAGATTATAATAGCCTTGTCCAAATACTAGACAGATAGATCCTTTGTTATATTTTGCCCTTTGAAAAAAAAGGTGCTTTGCAATTTTTAATTATCTCAGTTTTAAAAATATGATTGAACTCTTGTGGGATTTTTTTAGACTACCTGGATTTCATTTAATACTCTAATTGATGTCAGAACCTTTCATGGGAATTGTTGACTTGTAGATGAGTATTGTCATATTAGGAGTGAAACATATTCTGTACTTTTCCATAAGTTGGGGTGAGGGTTTAAACAGAAATATAAAAGCTAAAAAGAAATAAAGATGCATTCCTTGCTTTTGCAATTATCTAATATACTGTGGGGTTTTTGAGGTTTGGTTTTGTGTAAGACTGAGTATCTGAGAGGAGGTGTCATAAGCTCTCAGAGGCACTCAGAGAAACAACACTCCTTCTGGTCTTTTATTGTACCTCTTTTTTCCTTTATTTTAATTTACATTATTTATGTGAAGTTTAAGGTCCATAAAAATATAATGTGGATTGTACAGCTGTTTCTGCTAAAACTGTACTTTAAGAAAGATTTCCTGATATTAAAAGCTAAGTATTTTGAGGTAACTGAATGGCGACTCATATAATAAGAGGTATAAAGAAAAGAATTTTCAAGAAAATTCTGTTTTTAAGAAAATCTATTTGTCCCAGCAGGGAGTGAATAGGAAATTTGAAAGCTGAATAAAAGATTAAGTTGCTCATGTTCAAATATGGAAAGTAATAATAGCAGAAATGTATATTTTGTTTCCTGTTTAAGGGGAAGGAAATACTGAACAGGCTGCAGAATCAGACCATATTATTTATGAGTCAGTGTAAATTTAGTTTTGTAGTGCTATACAGAACTAGAGGTTGAGTAGAAATGTGCTCATTCTTTTGAGTTTACTTCCTATGACAAGTTCCCTAGGTGACATCCTCATCCAGAAAAAAAACAGGCAAAAATGAACTACTCAGCTCTGAGAAACCCTATTTCTCCTATCCTTTAACATTGGTGAAGAAAAAAGATCATGGACTGGCCAGGCCTAGAGGTCTTTGAGAATCTTCATCTCTTCTGTAGACTATGCTGGAGAAGGGTTTATAGACATGCGTTCCATAGACACGGCTATGGTTTGATTTGATTTCTTCTGGTGGCAGGGTGAGTTCTGTGACTTGCACGGGTCATCAAGTAGTCCTGTCTTCTGTCCCAGCACGCAGAGGGTGTGGGAAGAGGGAATATATGAGGAAGGGGTCAGAACTGGCTATTTGTCAGCTGGATCCGTTCTCCCATGCAGTTTCCTGCACAAGGGAGGAAGTAGCATGTGGATGAGTACTGCTAGCCGCCAGGATGGCAAATTGTACTCATTAAATGAAGTTAGGCAGTTCTGCGTCGTTTATTGCAACAGTATTGCAGGAGGACTGAGGCTGACTCTCAGACTGGAATGAAGAGCTGGGAGAGGGAGAGTAAAAAGGGCTATAGGAACAGAAGAATAAAGCATTGCTGTAGTACTCCTTACATAGATCTTGGAAGTATCCTGTAAAGAAACTCTTTGAAAACTGCTGATTAGGGAGCAGTGGACAATAAACCTACTGATTTTTATGGCAGTTCTTTTCTAAGTCTGCATATTATTTAGATGACAACCACTGTGCAGTCTAAATTTAACACTGACTCATTTTCCTTAGGTCATAAACGTTCTTTCTAACCTCAATTTTCATTACTTGAATTTCAGTCAAATGAAAATTTAAATTACATGATAGACAGTAGAGGTGTGATTAGGTAAGCAAATTTGGATACAGGCTTTGAATAGCACAGTGGATTTTGAGTGTGCTGTATTACAAAATTTCAACAAAATTATAGGAATTTGTTTAGAACAGGAAGTGGTTTATTTTGAAGAAATCATTGCCTTTGAAAATCTTAATAGTTTTCTTCACAAATATTGCAAATTTATTTGTGATAGTGTGGGACTTATTGTTGCTGCTGTTTCTATAGAGTCTAGGTGACCAAGCCAAAGGATAGAACCTGTTGTGTTTTTGCACAAGTGTTGAACAGTCTTCTGTCGTGCTTCAGAGAGCTTTTGATCTATTTATATCCCTAAATCTCAGGATATGTGTCATCTTTATATGTATGTATATATATGTTTATATGCATACACCCATATATTGCAGAATCTTACTCCCTCTCCACATGGATTTGCAGCACACCAGAAAGTAGGTGGTCTCTTCATGCATTCCCTACCTAAAAATTATGAAGTTCAAATAGAGTATCCAATGAGAAATGTTAGCGATTTTAAGATTTATTATCCAATTATTGAGAAATATGTGGATATGTGCTATTCCCAGAGTACAGATTTCATAACTCCTGAAGGACAGAGCTATGTGTAACCACTGAGCGTGCTGATATTTATAGTGCCATGTAGCAACAGCACTAACCCAGAGAACAGGAGAAAGAGGCAGTGCAGAAAGTGTGTGTGTTCTGTTGAAACCCACCTTCCAGAAACAGGAGAGCAAGGGAATAATGGCCTTCAGAAATGGCACTGGAATAATGGAACAGAATTCAGCAGCTTGTGGCTAATGTTCTTACATCTGCACTGCTCTTTTGACTGTGAACGTGAACGAGTCCTCACTGTTCCAGGCTGGAAGTCATTACTTACCTTCTATCTTGTCTAAAGCTGAACATGTAGTTTGGTTACATAGGCTTTCAACTTTTGTTAGAATTACAATCTTAATTTAGATCTGTTACGATCATTATCACACATAATTTAAATAACAGGCAATTTGTTAGAACACGAGTCTTTTACAATTAAACAGTTTCAGCTGGAGAGCATGTGTATTTTCACTAAAGTAAATGCAGTTCTCTTGGTGACAGTGTCAGGCCAGTTCCGGATACAACTTCATTATGCTACCTATTAAAGTCCTCATAAAACCAGTAGATTGACAGTGCTAAAAGAACTTGAATGTAATTTAAATGTAGTAGGTGTAGGCCAAACATTCACCAATTTATTAAAATTTTTAAAGATTTATTAGTATAGCTGATTTTTTGGTTTTCATTCCATGCGGTTATACATCACCTGTTTTAAATATTATCTTACAAAGAAAGACAATAGTCAGCTGATAAAGAGCAGCTTTGACATGATAGCTCTGCCTTGATGAACTTTTGAAATTTCCTTCCATCTTTATTTTTCATAGTTCCTACCAGGAAGAAAGTAGCCAGTATAACATACTATAGATTAGTAGAAAGTGCCCTGTCTTCTCTTACATGTGGACAACAAGTTGAGCCTCTCTTATATTCTGTTAAAGAAGTTCAAATATTAAATCAACTTTAAGAAAACTGACTTTCTGTTCTTAATTATCAGGACCACAGCGGGATGCACAAGCAGCACGAGAGTTCATCCTGAAGATGTTTGTAGACCTGAATCCAGACAGTGACAAAATTATCTACTCCCACTTCACATGCGCTACAGACACAGAGAATATCCGCTTCGTCTTTGCTGCTGTCAAGGACACAATCCTACAGTTAAACCTGAAGGAATACAACCTGGTCTAACTGTGCCTAGGAGGCCCTCCAAAACCAACTTTTACATAATGGAAGATAGACAAGAGGGACTGTATCTGTGAAAACAATCTGCATAATACTAATTTATTGCCGGCCTGGACTCTGTGAATGTCCACAGAGTTTGTAGTTAATATTATGATTTTATTTAAACTTTATGGAGGAAAAACAAAAGATGCTGAAGTACATTCACAGCACATTTCCTCATTTTTTTAGGCAAAACCTTGTGACTCAATGTGTTTTAAATTCTCAGTCGTACATTTGCAAAGGATAGCAGTTTTTTGCTATTGAAGCAAAATCAAACTGGTTTCCACTTCCCCTGACCCTTTCTGTTCCCCTTCATCCTCTCCTTCCTTATCTTTTACAAGGTACAATGGCCTTTTTTTCCCCAGTTGCATTCCTGGGTGAATTATTTTCTGTTGAGTTATTTGGTCAGGCAAACACTATCACCGGAATGTAAGTCATCAGTAATTCTAATTTTACAGTGTGTACTTTCTCTGAAGGATCAAAAGTATTGCTACTGTGATTTTTAAATTCTTGGGTGTCTTCATTCTGTCTTCACTTTGGGCTTAGAATATTGGGATTGCAAAACAGAATTACAGTTGTCTAAGGATATTAATATTTAACCACATTTTCACAGTTTGGAAGAGTGTACAGGAGACAGTAATTAAATAATTAAGACACAGCCTGGTATCGACGTGGAATATGTTAGAATCTCTTTTTAATTGCCATGTGCCATTTTTTTCTCTCTTCATTTGTTCACAAATGCCAAATAGAAATGCCATAGACACTACATTTTCCCCAGCGGCTACAGCCTAAAACAGTGTGGATTTTTTGAGTTATGTCAGGGTTTTTTCTTAAGTTAGAGCTTTTTTAAATGTTCTTTTTCCACAGTAGAAAAATTATTTTTATTGTATGAAATTAGTGTTGCCAAATCTGGCTTTTTGTAAAACCAATGCTCTAGGAGCATAAGATAATGATTGAGATGCCAAACTGATGGGTTGGGAACTGACCTGATTGAGTCAACTGCCAAACGATAAACAAACACAGTTTCACTTCATATGTTCCCTTTTTTAGAAAGTGTTCCATTTTCTAATGCCAAAACCAAAAGTGTGAGTGAATAGGCTGCGAGGTGCTCCATGCACACACATGTGGTCTACTGATTTAAAGACAGCTTAAAGCTCTCCTTTTGTCAGATATGGCTTAAGATTGTTTTCTGGAATAATATCAAGGCACCTTTAGTTGTGTAACAAGAAATTGTTGATAGGGGATCATGTTCAGAAACCTTTCTTGATAACATTGCTTGTTAACTAAGTGATTCACAGACAATTGATAGGCTTTCATGCAAAATAGCCTTTCTCAATGTTCTTTAGAAAGATTTATTAATGTAAATGAAACAGTGAGAAGAACCTTCTTGAAATTTAAATGTGCAATTTTTTTAACAACAAAAATGCAGCACATACTGATGAACCTTTATTCTGCAGCTTAGGTTGAAAGGTGTTTTTTGACCAGGTGCATGATTGCTAGCAAGCTATAGAAAACTCAGTTCAGACATGTAATTGGATTGATTATTTGCAATGCCAAGTCGCACTCGAGTGCACTTAACACAGAAATTGCTGCCTCACAGCAGCAGATGGGAGGTGGAAAAATGATGGCTTATTAGTTGATTACCAAAGTTAACAGTAAATACTAATGAGACGTTTTTTCATCCTTAACTCTCCCAAAACAACAATAAAAAGTACTCCCTCTTAAAACACCTTGTAATTTAAAACTGGTTGTAGGTATAGTGCAATTATGAATTCTATAATCATTGTACATACATCTATATATATATATGGCAGCATCCATATTGGCTTTGTAATCATTAATTTTTGGCAAAATGAATGTGCTGTATTGATATGTATCTATGTAATTGTATTGTATGTCTTATAGCTAATTCACATTTTAAATAATGTTATTTTATTTACTTTTTTAAGAGAGAGGAATGTAAATTTTGTCAGTTTATTTCTGACTAGGGATTTGTTGTTTTTGTTTTTTTTTTTATTTACAAAACAAAAAAATACTATAGTACAGAGCGGTACTAGCATCGTGCTGTGTAAAATCATTTGCACATTCCTGAGTAGAAGTAAATTGGAGATGCCCAGACAGAGGCCATTCATGTTCAAAATAGTGCTTACATCTTGTCATGGCTTTGTACTGTAGAAACCAGTCTTACTAGAAAAACTTAAACCGTTATATTTAGAATTCGAACATAAGCTTTTAAATGTAAATTTAATTTATGTTGGGCATATTAACGTTAGGTTGACTTTACTTTTCTAATAGGCCTTATTAGAAAAGTAAGTTTAGAGCTACTTCAAACCATTGTACCGAAGTAGTAATGAGGATATGCTGTTGCCCTAAAAATACTATGAAAAAATATGGAACATTAGATCAGTCAAATGGTCTTACAGGAATTGCAGGAAACCTAGATATAACAACCGCCAAAAAATCACTATTGTTCACAACTTTTAAGAAGTTAAAGCATTTTGTTTAATAAAGCTGAAGTAGATAGAACTAGGTAAAAAAGTGACACTGACATTCTGAATTGGGGATCAGAGCAGTGACTCTTACTTACAACATAAGAAAATAGGTCCTAGTCTTTGCTATAAAAGCAACAGAGCTTCTGTTTTTCACAGTTCTACTGTTGATAATATTCCTTCTTCTAACCTGGGAATACATTGCCGTGCTGCATTCAGTGCTACAAATGGAACTGTATCCAAAAAAAAAAAAAAAAAAGTCAAAACCACAAAAAAAAACCTTAACAAAAAAGCCCACCAGACAGTATTGTCTTAACAAAGGTTTGGGTTGTTTTGTTTTTTTAATTCATTTTGTTTTCTTATGGGATATTGGGTGTGGGAGAAGGAAATGTGGTTATGAGTTTTGTATAAACAGAAAACAGAAAGTTTACTCATGCTTTATAGTTATATTGTGATTGCAGATTTTTTGAGAGTGTGTGCCACTGGGCGACTTCTGGTATGTTTTAGGTAAGTTGAACCGGTGGCAATGTATAGATCAGTTGAGCATGTTCTGAAAAACAATATTACTCGGCATGCGAAGGCAAACTTTACATGAATCACCTGACACAGCATCACAGTGTGACAGTTTACAAAAAACAGTTCCTTTTTAAATGGCACAGCTGTTCCCACTTACTGTATATTCCATTAGAGTAGTCGTGTTGCTGTTGTTCTACTTGGTGGTTTCTACTATGCCTTATAGTGCTTGAGTTCAGAAGTTTGTGCCTCTAACATTAAGCTGAAGGCAAAAACATCAAGGCAGAAACCCTTTTAACTTTGCCAAATTTATGTGATTTATTTGAATGTCAAAAATGCGGGAGGAGGGAAGGAAAACGTCTGGGGAACCTCTGTAGTCTAGATGTTCACTAGCACAAGAAAACTATAATATGTGTTTTTACAGACCTTAAACTTGCCTTTTTCACAAATTTACTGGCGCTGTCCTTACCTATATATAGGATGATGCAGCTATAAGGGCAGTTTACTTTTTATAATTCAGACTCTTTTGATTGTCGAGGTGTACGGACTGTAATTTTTAATCATACTGCCGCATGATTGTCAATCACTTTTAAGTTTTAAAGTGGAGAAGAGACTTTTTATGCTGGATATCAGTCAGAATTGACTGTATGATTTGCAAAAACTCTAAATGGAGAGAAAAGGGCTGCATATAAAGATACTGCTAGACTCTCAGCCTTTGGTTTTAAGGTGCAGGAGACTTTCAGATTACTCAACCTCATGATCCTTTCCTTGTTACACATACTTCACAAAAGAATGAAGTACTTGGAGAAAACAAAGGCAAGTTAACCCACTGAAAAAAAATAGCCAAATAATTTTATGTGCTGCTGTTTTTGAAGCTCTGTGCATGGTAATCCTGCAGACTATTAGGTTAGTGAACTAATGAAGTGTGCACAGCATATTAACAAGGCTACAAATCACCTACCTCTAGCTAAGAGACCAGTAAATACGTTTTGGAGAGACCATCATAACTTGGGAAACTGAAATGTCCCGGTGTAGGTAATTAACTACGGTATTTTAGAAATTCACACTTTTGTATATCTTTTTTTACATAAACCATAAACTCAAAAATTTAGTACAGATTAGACAGCTAAATCCATCTGTCCCTGTCCAGTTTGTTAGTTTAGTAGAGATCTCACAAAACCACACGTTTAGTTTGAGAGGAGGAGCTACTGGTATTTCCTCTTTTTTTTTGTCTTTTGGTTACCCATAATATTTTGAGATGTATCAGTCAAACCAGAAACATTTCTACATAGTTACCAATACATTCAGGGTCAGAATTTAGCTACTTAAAGGGATTTACAGTTAAATTTCTTTCAAAGTTTTTCACAGTAGCCATGCTGCAGCTAATAAAGGAATACAGAGAGATTTTTGAAGAGGGTGTGAAAAACACAGACAGCCAGATCAAACTTGCTGTAAATCTGTTGGTTTGGGATTTTTTTCCTCTCAAAGTAGAACCTAAGCTGAAGTCTGTTGCTGGATTCCTCATTTACCACACTGCAGGAAATCCTTATTTGACCAATTTAGATTTTGGTTTGTTTTTTCATTGCTTTTTTTTTTGATGGGTGGGGTGGTGTCAGATACATTTTTAAACTTGCAGTATTTAAAAATAAAGATCATATTTGATGTTCTTAAAGTGTCATTTAAATGCATGTGTTGTGTTTTGTTTGAGGGACAGGTTCAATTTTGGGGGTAAAAAGCCCTAATATTGTACAGATACTGCCCCTCAGAAATGTTGCTGGTTAAAAATACAGTATTGGCCATAACTTCGATCTATAGTATCTTCATTCCTTCAAATTTAGTTTTTTTGAAATACCACTTGGGCTTAACTGTTCTCCCAGAATGCTTCTTATTATGATAAATGTTGGATAGATATTTTATTCCATTATTGAATTTTAGTTATAAATGTTCTGTCATCATTGTCTAAATATTAAAATTTCTGTAGTAAGTTTTTTACAGCCAGAACATTCAAAACATTTAAGGCTTCTTACAGTAGAGACAGTCATTTGACAGTACTATTAAAGGGTTTTTTTGGCTTGTGTACAATGGAAGCTCAGAAGCTTGAGGGGAAAGAAATAATAGTCTATATGTCACTGATAGAAAACTTTCAGAATTTGGAGACATTGAGGTGAATTTCTTCAGTATTTCAGCTGATTACTGCAGTACTGCAAGAGCAGCCTGTTTCTTTTATTTATTTGTTCGCCTATGAGATGATATGAATAATAGAAAGATGCCTACATGTTGGTTTTCCTGAGTCTGGCTCATGTCTGATGAACAATTAATGGATCTCCAGTCTTCATTACTGAAGAAACAGAACTTCAGGCCAGCTGCGAAAAATGAATTTGTTCTCTATCATGGGATCACAACAGTATAAGTAGGATTTTTGGAGTCCAGATTTGGCCTGAGCAAGGAGTGAGTTGTTCCTGATTTTTCTTTCCTGTTGCAGAATGTAAGGGAGAGGTATCAGTGAGAAAAGATTTCTTATTGTTCTGCCTCAGTGAAGATAAGGTCAACTGAATTGCAGTGTAAGCGGTGATACTTAGATACATGATGTTCATGTAGAAACTATCTAGTAAATTGTGCATAGTTGTGATAAAAGCATAAATCATACATTACATACTAAGATCACATCACCCACTTACCAAAAAAATTGTAGGATACTGTCCCAAACGCCTCTGAGTTTCAGAGTGTTTGTAGATGGCCACAGTTGCCAGCTCCTCAGGAATGCATCTGCTATCAGTATCTGGTGTCAGGGCAGCTGACCCCTTCCCATAGCACATTGCTTCCAACAGGAACTACCTTCCAAACCGCCTCAGTTCCTGTTTCTCAGCTACATGGGATTTTCCTTCTCCCCTATGTCCGCTTTACCATTTGACCAGTCAACATGCTGGATGAAAAACTTCACTCATTTTTGCTCTTCTTGCTTGGCTAGTTTAGTAAACTAATTTTCAGAGTTTTCAGCCAATTTGGCTAATGAACGGTTCAGATAAGTGCTAATCTGACTAAATAGAAGAGGGTAGAATTGTGTGGCCAAAAGGCATAGAAGTTAGGTAAAAAGGGAGTAACTCCCCTCCACGTAAAACCTAGTCCTGAACAGAGTAATGTCTAAAACCTTCATTTTATGCACTTCATGAGCTATTTTGGCTTGGAAGCATTGCTCTTTTTACTTCTAAGTTGTCTTTCATTTTTATCCTGGAAAAAAAGAAATTACAGGACAAGGAAAATATTTTCTGCTCCCCTTTAAGAATAACAAGTGTGTGTATACATGGACTAAACTCAGCTGTAGTTAGACTGAAGCCAGCAAGTCACACTTGGTGTTAGGGATTAAAAAGTACAAGAATTGGGCTTGTTTTCATTTCACAGGAAAAAAAAGAATAACTAGTTCTTCACTTCCAGTATGATCTTAAAAAAACATAGTGTTCCATCTTAAGGTCTATTTGAAATGCCATGTCACTGTGCATGACTTTCAAAGTTAACTGTCCTTGTCCAAGACACTCCTTCCTTCTCCATTCACACTCATCTATCACACTAATTGCTTCCTGCCATCTAAAGAAAATATTTTTTACAGTGCTGCTTTATGTATGTACTCAAATACTTTCTGATCCTTGTGAATTAAATGTAAATCTTTCTGCTAAGACTGAACAATTGATTAAGTGTAATACAGCTGAAGAACACTGCACTTTTTGCTTAATCTTATTCAATGTTCTTCCTGCTATCTTATTCCGATTATTTTTCAGTGTCTTTCCTTTATACTGCTTGCCATAAAGAGAAGGTTGTTTGACGTATCAGATTCAGTTCTGGTCATCATTATGAAATATATTATACTGGCTGAATTAAACACAAAGTGTGAATGAGAATAGCTTCAGACACTGTAGTCGGGGGCAGATCCAATTAGTTTTGTGGACAAGTATTTAAGTTAACAAAACTATATAGGTATAATACAGTCAACTGAAGGATGAAGTAGGCTAATGTGGGCCAAATTTGGCTAGAATACCCATTTTAATGTCATTTTCCGTTGTCAATAGAGAACTGTGGTTGCCATGATGTTACTGAAAATTTTGCTTTTTTACCTACAGTCCTGTATGAGGTGGTTAATGCAATGATCAGACTGGCACTCAACCGAAGTGATACATTAATTTGACTATAAGTTCAAATGTATTCTTGCAGAGATAAGTTATTGCATAAGATTACTTTATATGATGCTAACAAAAAAAAAAGATTACTTGCATGCAGTAAATATTTAAGATATTGCACTTTTATACATTTATTATAAAGAGGACTCACTCTCCCTAAAAATAAAATTCCATTTATCTCAAGGTGAAGTATCTGGAGTCTCTTAACAACTGTCAGTTAACTGTGCACTTAAGTGTGATTATTGTATGCTAGGAGTTAATCAGTTTGTGATCACATGCTGTAGAATATTTGGTTTATTCTAAATGGTGATTTTGGAAAGGCAGGGCAACATTTTGTGTCAATATCTTGATTTGATATCAGCGTGTCTTAGGAGAGCCTTGACAGTTACTGATAGGACTTGAGTTATTTTAGCTGAAGAAATTGGCTGCCATTTAAATCCAGTATTAATGTTTTTCGTCAGGTACTTTAGAACTTCACTGTTTCATCTGTCTTGATCTAAGTTAAGCAAACCAAGTGTAATTGCAAGGCAACAGACCTAGTATAAATGCAATCATAATTGGATACTTCCCTTACATAATAATCTCTTTTTAAAAAAATTAATATTACAATCGAGCTAATGGAGCTCTTGAATTGCAACAGGTTATTGTGTTACTAACACAGAAGAAATCGATTTTCCTCATCCTATGTATTTAATTATATTATTCAGATTTTTTACGAGGTATCAGAATGTTCAAATGATGTTATGACTAATATTTATAAAAAGAGCTTACTTGATTTTCAGAATTATGTCACATAGTCTAGAAATTGTTCGCATCTCTCGTATAGAAATGGAGGCACAAGTGGAAGATTTCTGTGGTTATGGATTAAATTATTCTCTTTTGATATATATTCATGGTTATACATGCTGATTTCATTTCTGCTAATATGAAACAAGTGCAACGCCACTGAAGATAGCAAAATGTAATTCTCTCGCAGTTCTAGGGTTAGTGGTGGTGCTCTAAAGAGCATATGTTGACCCTGGGCCTTTGCTTCTCTTTTTGTTCCTGTAGAAATCTAAGCATCTAGTCCTAAATCCAGAATTCGTTGGCTGCAGTTTATTATGGTTATCCAAGAAGTATGAAGATCAATACTTGCTGTTTACAGTGAGTGAACCAGCAAACAGATAGCTTTACAGAAGTGTAGTCTATTTTATTTGCACAGAAAATGCATTTTAAGAAAATAAATAGCCTGTGCACCTGCTAATGAGTCATCCACAGAAGACCCTGACCATCACTGTGCATAGCAGGGTTCTCATAAGATTCTTGAAAATTCATATTTACTGAATTACAGTACCAAAATTATTTTGTAATTTCTACTAAAACTCTATGGAATGCTTTGTTGAGAATGAATGTTCCTATAAGTATCAAAACAACTGAATGCTCATGGAAAGTAAATTAAACATGCTGTTATGGAGGTTATTTTGGGCCTTGCCTTAATCTCTGGTATGTTTTTCACAAATTTTCAGTGAGCACAAATTAAACATTGAGCGATTTTCAAATTTCACCAGTAGGTTGCAAGTGAATGTGTATGTCAGTCACATTTCCAAACAAAACTGGTGGTGTTAAGCCGCCAGAACGATGGAAAACCATGTCAGATATATGGAGGTTTCCTTCCTAGTAGAAAAACTAATCATATAAACCACTAAAGATACTAAAGATTTTGGAGTTACTGAAGCACCTATGTCTCATAAATAGATTCAGATACGCTTTTTCTTTTGACTTACCAGTATGTATTTTGATCAAAATGGGTATTTGAAAATAATATACCTATTTTATATGATATTATAAGGACAGAGTATTAAAAATCTCTATGCTGTAATAGGTCTAGAGCATCATTCCTGTCAGAGAACCTGTACTTCTGCGCAGTCACCCTTGCGTGCTCTTTTGATATCTGCTTGAGTCTTCTGAACATGAATCATAGATTAAACACTCCCACAGAGACTGACTCTGTTTAAATTCATTAATTTAAGATGATTCTCTTGTTTCCTCAATTCTTAAAACCTATTAATTCCTGAGGATGTATAGGCTGCAGAATTATGTTAACTGTACAGCACGTGAATTGGTGCAGTTTTTCCATGCAGTCTGCCTGTGAATGGGTCTGACTGACTGGCTAACCAACAATCCACCTTCACCTCCCTGTCTTCTGAAGGACTTCCTCGACTTCTTAGTAGCACGATGTCATTCCCCACTGAATTCTCGAGGACAAATACTGAAGGCAATTTTAGCTAATTGGGAACCAAAAGCCTCCTTGACATCACTTCACAGCACTTTCTTGTTAGAATTGCCATGCACCATTAGCTGTCAAAGCCTGTATCTTTGTGCTCTCAGAGGTATAAAATTCAGCCAACATCCTGATGTTCTGACATGGCAAATACAGTCTGGTGAATGCCATACAAACCATTACTTTACCAGCTTCCCCTATGTTAATACTCTTGATTATCCTCTAACCTGCTGCATTTTACTCAAAAGGATTATGCTTTTCAGCCTCTCTATTTTGTAGCTTGATAAGTCACTGTATTTGCACCTCAGCTTCTGAAACAGGGTTCTGCTAGGCAGACCAGCCTGGGCAAGTGGATTTATTTTTTAACTTAGTATACTTCTTAATTACTACCCCTTCCAAAGGTCTCAAGTATGGTGACCTTAGGGCATTTATTGACCTTGAAAGAGCAATTACCTAACTAAAGCACATCTGCCTGCCAGAAAAGTGGCTTTCTAAGTTGTGTAACGTTGTTTCCTTCCTGAAGAAAGACCCCATTTTTCAGTGGATTTGCCTTTCTCCTCCCCCCATAAGCCTTGCTCTCTGTGAATAATCACACATTGAAAGGTTAAAATTCCGATTTTTTTTTTTTATGTCTTGCTGTAACGTCACTATGTGTGTGAAATGTAAATGACTTATACAAATTAATGAGAAGGGTTTCTTGTCTGTGATAGATCAGGACTTCGAAGTTTAATGCAGGTCTTTATTCAGTATTTAGTTCATCTGCATGTACTTGAAAAGTCACACTCACAAGGAAATGTGTCAGAGAAATTGATAAGGGAAAGAGCTGTGAGAATAAATGAATCTCACAGGGAAGTTCATTATGTAAAATACAGAGTGCCAGTGGTCTACTAGTTCTAGCACTGCCACATCAAATTTATTTATACCCCAAGCCTTTGTGCAGCTGTAATAAATACTGTGATAGAATGCTTTACTGCTTCAGACTTTTCACACATTTGTGTCTCATTCTTACCTGTTCCTTCACCACTACTTTCTCTTCTGTCAGGCCTGGATATATCTTTTGATTATCTGTCCATCTCAATTCTTCCAACCCTCTGAAAACAAATCTCAAGCTTCTGAATGCCACCATGTCAATGTATTTTGCCTACATAGACTAGCAGAAAGCAGTTGCTGAAGAATTAAAATGAGTCAAGAGCACAGACACAGATCCTAGGAGAATGCCATAAAGTGCATTCACAATGGTTTTATTTGTTGACTTCATAGATTTTAAGATTGCTGTTGGACAGTTAGTGAAAGCCTTACTGGAATGAAAATATCCAGAAACTGAAAGCCTACAATTCTGAATAGAAGAAGTGACAGACTTAATTACAGCTCAACTTTCCTTCCAAGGAACAGAAAAAAAATTACTTTTAGATACAAGTCTATAATTTTTATAAGTTCTCTTTAGTTTACAGTGTATATATAATATCAGCTAGCTACTTATATCCTGGGCTGCATCAAAAGAAACATGGCCAAGAGTTCGAGGGAGATTATTGTCCCCCTCTGCTCTCATGAGACCTCATCTGGAGTACTGCACCCAGCTCTGGGCCTCCCAGCATAAGAAAGGCATGGACCTGCTCGAGTGGATCCGGAGGAGGGCCAGGAAGATGGTAGCGGGCTGGAATTTCCCCTGTTAGGACAGGCTGAGAGAGCTGGGCTTGTGTAGCCTAGAGAAGAGAAGGCTCTGCGGAAACCTTATAGCAGCCTTCCAGTACTTAAAAGGGGGCTACAGGGAAGATAGGGAGGGGCTTTTTATCAGGGAGTGCAGTGACAGGACAAGGAGTAATGGTTTTGAGCCGAAAGAGGGGAGGTTAAATTAGATATATTCTACTGTGAAGGTGGAGAGGTTCTGGAACAGGTTGTCCAGAGAAGTTGTGAATGCCCCATTCCCAAGGCTTTGAGAAACCTGATCTAGTGGGAGCTGTCCCTGCCCATGGCGGAGGAGTTGGAATTTTATGGTCCCTTCAAACTCAAATCATTCTGTGATTCTGTTGGTCTATGACAAGTGAATAGTAGGAACAGGTGTAACTTTAGAAGTGGTAGGTCAGCAAGAGAGAAAGAAAACAGTAGCAATAATTCTGAAATGGCATAGTTTAAATATTTTACATACAGTATTATAGGAGAAAGGCCTCTTTTCTCCATGCTTTCTTCTATGATTCTGCATTAAAATTAGTCTTCCCTTTCAGAGCCCTTTTGGTCAAACTGAGGATAGGATCAAAATTGCATTAATGATAGTCATGGTAGAAAATCTACACACTAGACTATGGAGATCGTTAGTGGGCATGTAATGATGATAAAGTGCCTTTGGGCTCCTAGGTGGAGACACAGGTGAAGCAGGCAGTATGTTCTCATGGCTGGAAAAGAAACTGTCTTTGATAAGTATGCATTTGATGTTTTTTTATAATTAATTTTTTTGTAATATAAAAAATACTTCAATTTTGTCTGGAGGGACACTCATGCTGACTGGTGCAAAGACATTAAGGAGATACTGGCATGTTCTCCTAATTTTATTTTGATTATATATTTGTTTAAATATATTATGTTTTGTTTATCACCTGGCTTTGTATAATTGTGTGCACAGACAAAGGTGCTTCCACAATACACATAAATATACATCTCACTATCAAAAGTACCTGACTATAATTGGTCTGAGAATCTAAAAGGACTACACTCTGGATCTTCCTTTAGTCTCCTCCCAAATAACATGGTAGTTCCTAACATAAGCATTTTGTGTCATCAAGGTGAAATAATGTGAAAGAAGATCTAAGAACATAGTGTATATTCTATTATTTTATTAAATATATGCTGATCACAATTAGGTGTAGTTTAAATCTGATTTTCACTGGACAGAAAGCAATTTAAATATGACTTACATTTAATTAATTACTCATCTCATAATATTTGGATACTGCAAAATGTTATGGGCAGAACTTACAATCACTTGGCATTGCTGTTTCTTTATGAGTTATCACTCAATCTGATAGCGCATAGGTTTCTCCAGCTTTATCTGCCTTGTTTGATAATCCAGTTCCCTCCAGAGAGAAAATATTTTTTTATCTAGAGGTAAATTAGCCTTTTTTTTCGTTCTGAAATAAACCAACATGGAGAAGATTCGGCATTGCTACTAACATATCAAGTTTTCCATAGTACAAAATAATCAGTGTGTATTTTCACTGGTTTTATCTATTTTATTTATTTTTTTCAAGTCCAAACTTCTTGCACATATCCTATCTAGTAGTTGTTGAAATTTTACTTCAAATATTTTCAGAAATTTTGCTAGTTATTTCCCAGCATATGCATTTTCTCTAGTTGTTTCAACTGAAGGAATCCAAAAGCCTGTTTTCATTAATGTTTCTCAGTCTTGTGAGAATTAAAATGGGTAGGCAATTATCTGCTCTGGTTTGCAGAACTTCATATATTGAATGTTTGATTTTAAATGCATCAGTGGTCTTTTAGAGACCAGGCTGTATACCCACAAAAGGCAGCATTCATTTTGACAAAATCTGTTCACAGCTGTTGAACAGTATTGTAAGCTTTTGGCTTTTTTCTTTCATCTTGATACTGTCAACCACATTATTCATGCTTACTGCTTTCTATATAACTCTTGTTCTAAAAACAGTATTTCAATTCTTTTCCCAGTTTTTATGTGGTTTTGATTCAATGGATGTAGACACCCATTTTGTTTGTGCAAAGAAGGGCTATGAAACTGGTGGAGGGTTTGTAGTACATGTCTTATGAGGAACGGCTGAGGGAACTGGGACTGTTTAGTCTGGAGAAAAGGAGGCTGAGGGGAAACCTCATCACTGTCTACAACTACCTGAAAGGAGGCTGTAGTGAGGTGGGGGTTCATGTCTTCTCCCAAGTGACAAGCAATAGGGCGAGAGGAAATGGCCTCAAGTTGTGCCAGGGGATGTTAAATTGGATATTAAGAAAAATTTCTTCACCAAAAAGGTTGTCAAGCACTGGAACAGACTGCCCAGGGAACTGATAGAGTCTCCATCCCTGAAGGTATTTAAAAGAGGTACAGTTGTGGTGCTTAGGGACATGGTTTAGTGGTAGACTTGGCAGTGTTAGGTTAAGGGTTGGACCCTGTCGTCTTCAGGATCTTTTCTAACTTCAACGATTCTGTGATTCTGTGACGTGATCTTGTTTGGTTCCTAACCTGTTCCTTCTGACACTTTGAAGGTACTGTTGGGATAGATAGATTTAAATCCTACTGTGCTATAAAATTTCAGTATTTCCTTTGACTCCCGTTGGAGCTTAAATTCAGTCACTCAACAATTCAGACTCTTTTTATTCCAGCTATCCTTATTCGATTCCTTTAAATGCCTTATCCAAAAATTCAATTTTATATTTTAAGAGTAGCTTTCAGATCTCCTCATTTAATATGGTTTACAACATATAAATTGATTTTTTTTTAACTTGGCTTATATGTGCTCTGGTGGCTTACAGGAATGGAGAAAATATATCTAATTACAACCTCTGCACTAAAAAGAGTGCATTGAACACGCTGCTTGAGTGAAACATACTTTTGTCTGTCTTTAGTACCTGATACCTCAAAGCTTTGAGGACCTTGAACCAATGTATTAACTAAAAAAAAAAACCAAACCAAAGCTGGCAGAAATAGAAAGAGAGGGAAGAAGGATACTATAAACCATTGAATCAAACAAGGATATAAGTAATTACTCCTAAATACCCTGGTGGTAATGTATTAGAAGATTGTGTCTGGGGGATATGAACCTAGCCAGTAAGAAACCATGTTTTCTTTTTGTATAAATTATAGGCAGGAACTTTTAAAACACAAAATTTTTGTGCACAATGTATAATGACCTTTTTAAAAACTGAATTATAATGAAGATTAGTTATCACACCACAAGCCAGTTACTCCAAAGAAACCTGTAATACAAATCTGTTTAGAAGCATAGAATCATTTTTGTTGGCAAAGACCCTAAATACCACAGAGTCCAACCCTTAACCTGCACTGTCAAGTCTATCACTAAACCATGTATAAGCACCATATTTACACCTCATTTAAATACCTTCAGGGACGGAGGCTCAGTCATGTCCCTGGGAAACTTATTACAATGTTTGACGACCCTTTCTGTGAAGAAATTTTTCATAATATCCAACCTAAACCTATCATTTGTTACCTGGGAGAAGAGATCAACACCCACCTCACTACAGCCTCCTTTCAGATAGTTGTAGAGAGCCACAATGTCTCCCCCTCAGCCTCTTGTCCAGGCTAAATAAACCCAGTTCTCTGCAAGAGAGCAGAGTTCCTGGAGGTAATCTATGTGCATGATACTTCAAAAGTGCCCATTTATGAAAGCTAGAGAAAATTATGGGTGAGGTATGGAACAAAAAATGAGCACAGAGTACGGCAAAGAAAACAACTATTTTAAAGAAATTTATTTGATCAAGAAAAAAAGATTCAGTAACGAGAAAGATTTGGCTAAAGTTCACCTTGACTCAGTAGCAAAGGAAAAGGAAGAGAAATGCAACATACAGAAAAAAATTAAAAGCTAGTCATAAATCATAGGAATACAAAGATAGGGAGTACAGAAAATGTTAAAGGGAAGTTTAAATACCAACAGCTCTTAGGGATGACACTAAGAAGTTAGGTATTTTAAAGTGCATTAAAATATATTAGCAATGTTATAAGTCCTACAAGGTTTTACTGAAATGATAAAACGTGAGGATGAAGAACTTATGAAGCAGTCATACCAGACACTGATATCTTGTACATGTCTGAACAGAACATCGGGAGGTGCTGTCATGTGCGAATGTTTAAATACTTTCTAATCCATTAGTAACTAGGGATAATTGTGAACAATACTGAGCAGGAATTAAAACAGGCCCAGATAACTTGCAGCCAAGAATTCTGAGGAGGTCTTACTCTGTTTGATGTGAAATTTTAATATATCATGAACTCCAAGAGAAATACCAGAAGACTGGAACAGTGCTGCTTTTGTGCCACTATCAGCTGTAGTTCAATTAATTAAACTCTGTCATCAGTCAGCACAAGTAAACATCCTGATAAATTTTCAAAAACATTTGCCTGAATGTTACTGAATGCTTTATGATAAACTGAAGAATAAGACAAGAAGTGATATAATCAAGCTTCCTGTTCCAGCTAGTCGTGGTGTGATCCAGTGAAAATGGACTCATTGCTCTCTTGCCTTTCAGGTAGGGTTTGTGAAGTGCAGTGTGTAAAAATAGTCCATCCAAATACTCTTTTGTGGGAGGTAATACATTAATTTTAGTGAAACAGACTGCATGATAAAAGATAATGTAAAAATACAAAACTGTTTCTGTATTTGCCAGCAACAAAACCATGTATTTTTTAATCCATTATGTTTCTAAATCCCTCTTTGAACATGCAGTTATTTAATGTGTTTTTATCAGCACCATAAAATATTTGAACCTGACAGAATTCAAAGACTGCTGTTGGAACTCATCGATGTAAGAGGAGATGGCAATTTAATTCCTTCATAGACACAGAAACATTTATGTAACATTAATTCTAGTCAGTGGTTTTAATAGGAAAAATATGAGATTTCTCTCCATACAACAGGGTTGCAGGTTTGTAGTTAAATGTGCGTTAGCTCCTTTATACCTACAAACCCTAAGGTTTACAAAACACAACATTACTAAATCTTAATAGCAGCATGCATGTGTGGAGTCATTCAGGAAAATTTTCCTATGTGGTCAAGCCTTTAGGATTTAAGAAAGGAGTCTTTCTCTTATCCTTGAAAACAATAATCTGAAAATTCTTTTACTCAACTTCCACTATGTAATTTCTATTTCTCTTGTGAGAAATACAGCAGTTTTATTCTACTCTTATCATTTTTTGTTTTCTTCTGGTGTTAGGATAGCGGGTAACATCACATCGCAAAGATGAGGTTAGCATACCGTGCCATTCAATTAGCAAAATTTGGCTCTGATAAGCCTCAAGACATCTGTTAGAAAGAAACCTGAGCTGCTACTGGTGCTGGTGGTTGTTTTCAAAGTATTCCTACTGCAAGGACTAGTTTTGCCCTTTGAGAATTAGGCTGTTTATGATTTTTATCCAGTTAATTGTTCACGTTAGAAAGTGCTGCTTTAATTGGTATCCTTTAATCCAGGCACTGCTGTTGAAGGGTAAGAGTATATTAAGTAAAATGTACTTGGAAGGTGTTTACATCTGGGATATTTTTCACCAAGCCAGAATCTGGGGTCATTGAACCTGTCAGACTTGTTTGGGCCAGTAAGAAGGTTTCTCCGAGTCTATTCCTTTTAAGGAGTGCAGCTACTGTGAGTTACTGAGCAATGACATGCAAAAAGTATACAGAGAGCCAAAGAAAATAAACAAGTCAGCTGGAGCGCAACTTTATCACTGTGTAAAATAACAAAACAAATAGAAATTAAACCACCCACCCTAAAGAGAAAGCCACACATGACTGTTACTGTAAAATTGAGTTAATTCTAATCTCCGAATTTTGAAATATGCATAACACTTGGGATCTGTTTCTGTTTGACACTGTGTTCTACATAGCTGTTTACTCCTAAGAAATGTGGATATAAACCACAACCAAATAAAAATCGTGGATCAATTTTTCACAGGTTAAAATGAACAAGCTTTATGAAGGCCCACAAAAACCCGGATTTCTCATTTTTTCAGGACTTGAGTGACTGACAGCAGGACTCCCAATGCTTTTCTACCACTGCTCTTGCTCATTGTCAGTAAAAATATATTGTTAGTTTGAAATAGTTAAGAAAACATGTACACATAATTTAGGGATAAAACTGAAATATTAATGATATCAGGTATCCTGCCTTGAAGTTCTCTCTTTACCTCAACAATACCCAAAAAGCGCCTGTGGAAAAAAAAATACAAACTTTTTAAAGCGACAAAACTAAAATAAGTGAAATACAGTTTAATACCTTGGGCAAAGTTCTTTGCACTGTTAAACAAATTTACAGGTAGGGCACTCCATAGTCACTGAAAAATTATTTAGATCTTGACTGAATATTGGCACAACCCCCCCCCCCCCCCCTCATCTAGAAGCCTAGCCCTGCTGTCTGTAAGAGATGGAAATCTATGAATCTTCCCTTTTCCTTTCCCTTCCTTTGGCTGTTGCTTTATGACACTTGTTAAAGAATCACTGATGTGGGAATGACTCTCCTCCACTGAAAAATGAATTTTTATTGATGCTTCTCAGAGGAGCTGATGTACTTCTATGGAACAATGGATGAAAAACTCATATAGTACAACCCTAAAAATTCTTCTTTAGATTCTTATTTTTGTTTTTAAATAATGCTAATAAAGGTAAGAGATAGATATAAAGAAAGAATAAATTTGGACTTTGATTTTTTTCCTTGGACAGCCAACCCTAACGTGGGAACAAGAAATATGTGAATTTTCAAAGTTGTTAGCGTAGTGGGAATTGTACTGCTGTGTACACTTCTCTGTACTTCACTAAAAAAAAACCCTTGATTTTGACATTTATCTCAAACCGTACGCACTAGACATCAAATACTATTAAGCAAGGCAAATATTGACTTGCACTAGCAATAAATAAAATCATTCAGAGAACAGCCATATTTGTATGAAATTCCGGGATCAACAAACTCAGAGAACCCTGACTCCTTTAAAACCTGCCTGCATTCTCTCCTATGTCAGGAAGGTATTCTAAAAAGTAACGACACTAAAAAATAAATACAAATACATTTAGCTTTCAAATTACGAAGTAATTGTTTTGTAACTATTTATTCTTACATATTGAATTGGTAAAAGGTGGAAACAATTGTTTCCCATGCACCTAGAAATATTAAGTTTCCATTTTAAAAAACATCTTATATAAACATAAATATATGAAACTGCCTTTGGGGAAGAAATCAACAAATCAACCACCTCTGCTTGCTTAAAAAAATATTTATTTATCTTTCTATTTGCTAATAGTTTCACCCATCATTGTTGCATAAACGTTGAGTTAAAAGCTTGTGGCTTGTTATTAAATGGATTTAAAACTCTGCAAGTTCAAAAGTCCAAGTATCATTGCAACATCTGTTTTCTTTAGAATAAACCAGTCGAGAAAAATGTTATGGGAGGATGACAAAGTAAAGAACCAAACTCTAAGGACACTGTGAGTATGCGCACAGAGAAAGCAAAGCTGAGAACAAATTCTTCAATAGTTTAATTTTTAATGCATACACAGTGTTATTACAAACCTGTGGATCTAGCTCCTGTGCAATTAATATTTCTTTTCCTCCTTCCCCTCCCTATCCCCTTCAAAAAAAACCCCACAACCAACCCAGAAAAACGCCTTTGTGCACCTGAAATAACCTTGAAAAGAGATTTAAAAAACATGTGCAGATTTTGTAAACCTTCTGTAGATCTCAAATGTCTGATCTCCACTGTTTGCAAATGTGAGTCTCAGATTCTGCGACATGGACTGTAGTGTAACATTAGCAGGTGTTTCCTAAAACAGTTCTGGAGATCATTCTGCACAGGGAACAGAAAACGCTTAACTGAAATAATCCTGAAGCCATGGGATCTCTAGCCTGAAATAGTTCCCACCTCAACGACCCTCAGCACAGAGTTATATTTCAAATTTTAGCACAAGAGACTATGTAGCTCTTTCTCCTTAGTGCTACCGGTAGCTGAGCAGCTTGCTTGCAGTTTTATGTCTTCAAAGAAGATGGTAACAGCTGTTCTGTAGCAAGTCAGTGTTTTCCTTACTCAGGAATAGCAAACATGCCTTTTCTAATAATGCTAATTGCTACATGCCTGTATTACCGCAGGTCTTGAAACCCTTTTAGCAGGCAGAAGCAAAGCATCTGTTACTTTACAGTGAGATGTGGTAGGCTCGCCATGACATCAACAGAAAACCAGAACTATTCCTTCCAAATTAAAGACCCGTAAGTCAAATGCTAGATTCAGCTATCATAGAATCACAGAATGATTTGGGTTGGAAGGGACCTTAAAGATCATCCATTTCCAACTCCTTTCCAAAAGCAGGGACACCTTCCAACAAATCAGGCTGCTCAAAGACTCATCCAGCTGGCCCTGAACACCTACACGGAGAAAGCACTCAGGACTTTCCTTGGGCAACCTGTGCCAGTGCCTCAACACCCTCAAAATAAAATATTTCTTTCCAATATCTAATCTAAAATCTCCCCTCCTTCAGTTTACACCCACTACCCCTCATCCTGTCACTACACTCCCTGATAAAGAACCCCTCCACAGCTTTCCTGTAGGCCCCCTCCTTAAGTACTGGAAAGCCACTGTAAGGTTTCCTGGAACCTTCTGCAGGTTGAGCAACCCCAGCTCTCTCAGCCTGTCTTCGTATGAGAGGTGCTCCAGTCCTCTAATCAACTTCATGGCCTTCCTCTGGACTCTCTCTAACAGATCCATGTCCTTCCTGTGCTGAGGACTAGAGAACTGAATGCAGTACTCCAGGTAGAGGCACAGAATCGCCTCTCTCGATGTCTTGGCCATGCTTCTATTGCCTTTCTGGTCTGCAAGCGTGCATTGCCGGCTCATGTCCAGCTTGTGATCCACCACTGTAAGCACAGAGTGAAATACAGCTAATTCCAAAAGCACCACGAAACGAAATCCCACTGACACCAAAGGCAGGCAGGTTCCCCTGAAGGCGTCAGGAAGGAAAAGGGAAAGAAAGCCCTATATAGGAGATTCTACAATGCTGACCTCTCAGGTCGCCCCTGTGCCCTCCAGCGGCCTCGGAAGGAGGCGAGAGTGGGGCGAGGCCCGCGGGCTGCCCCCCCCTCTTCCTCGGGCAGCTCTTCCTCGAGCAGCTGCCCCTCCCCTCCTCCGCGGGCAGCATCCCCCCCTCCTCCATGCGCCCAGCAGCCCTCCCCCCGCGCCCACCTGCCGTGCCCACCCCATCCCCTTCCCCTCCGGCTTCCTATCTTTAGCCATCGAGCGTGTGCCTTTTGGGACGTATTTTTGCAGTTATCTGGGGGAGTTGTTTTATTTTGAAGTAACCTGCTCCCTTTGCTTTCCCCCCCCGCCACCCGCACCCCCGGCGCGACGCACCCCATCCCGCGGGGTGTCCCGCTCCCCGCGCCCCCGTCCCACACTCCGCGCTACGAGGAGGCATCGTTCACGCCCCTCGGAGCAGCGCCCGAAATCATCAACCAGCAGGCGGGAGCGGCACCCGCCAGTCCCGGGAGGCGACGGGGGGCACCGCGGGGGCGAGCGGGGGCCATGGCCGGCTGCTACCTCTCCGCCGAGGAGAAGGAGTCGCAGCGCATCAGCGCGGAGGTCGAGCGGCGGCTGCGCCGGGACAAGCGGGACTCGCGGCCGCAGCTGAAGCTCCTGCTACTGGGTGAGTGCGGGCATCGCCGCCCAGGGGCGGGGAAACGCCGCGTCCCGCTGCCTGGGAGGGCTCCTGTCGTTTCAGTCTCAGCCGGTGCAACTCTTGCGTGAGGCGGGGCGAAGGGAGGGCCGGGGGAAAGAGTGGCAGATTTCCATGGGTAGGGTAGCTGTCCGGGTGGTTTTCTTTCGAGGGAAACAAAATCAACCCAAAACGTGCCCAGGCGCCGTGAGGAGGTCATGGTGTTTTGTACCGTGATGCTGTGTTGAGTGAGAGACACCTGCAAGCTCAGAAAAACACTATTTGCACGCCTTACCCTCAGCCGTGCCCGGGAGAGCACAGTTGTTCTTGGCACTGGTATCTCCAGCACCGCATTGAAGGCCTCCAGTGAGGAGCAGCGACGAGAAGTACCAGCCTCGGGCTGCCTGCATCTCGCTTCTGTTTGGAGCATCTCTCCTACATTAACCTCTTGACTTACCGCAAAAGTCAATGAGTGCTGTTTCATTGCTGATAGTTCACCTTGGAGGAGGTGTTAGTGAGAGCTCGAGTGCTCTGGCTCTTCATTCTTCCGGGGAAATATGCTGGGATACAGCATTACTGCAGGTGAAGTTGACAGCTTTAAGACTTTCTGGCTGTTGCTAAATACAACTATGACAGAATTCCTGCTGCTCTGATACCAGCTGGGGCAGGGCGAAAACTAAGCCCACAGACGGAGTTATGAGTTTTCAGTCTTTCTGGCTGTTTCGTCTCTATGCAGATGTCAAACGCACCTATGATAGAATTCCTGCTCCTCTCATACCAGCTAGGAAGGGAAACTAAGCCCACAGTAGTGGCTGAAAGCAAACAAGACACTTAAAATCTTCTCATGCAAAATCTTAAACTAAGGTGAAGCAGCGTCAGTCTAGGGAAGTTTTTTTCTGTGGCAGCTGTTTGCCCCCAAACAGCTCAATGCAAAAGCTCTCAGACGTCAAAACTCCCTGTGTGGAAACAGCTTCTCTTGCAGTAACTGATGACAGAGGATAAGTCTGTTTGTAGCCCAGTGAACTGGTGAGCTAGCACTACCCTCTACTAGTGCTATCAATCCCTTACTGTAGACCCTGCCTTCATCTCTGCTGAAGCGTCAAGATAGAGCAGCTTGCTTAATGAACCTCACCAAATATCCAAACAGGATTTGGACACTATGTTTTTAGGGAAACTGAAAAAAACTATCAATCAGAAACTAAGTTAAACAGGCTACTCTCAATGTTGAAGTACAAAATTATTTTAACGTTAAACTGATCTTAAAAAAAAAATGAAAACCCAAAATACTGACTCAACTTTAGTGCCATCTGTCTAGTTTGGTATTGTCTTTTCCTGTTACCTGGGTAGAAATCTGTGGCTGACTGATGCAACGGTCTAAACTGTTGGATTTTTGATTTTGCAGTGAATATTCATAAGAATCGTCTGTTAGAAACTCCCCTAGTACAATGTTCTATCTATGGTGCTAATGTCTTGAAAGATTGTGAAGTAACTTTTTTTCTAGTTTGCTTTTCTTCACTATGCTGTTCTAACTTTATGCGATCTAAATGTTATGTTTACTGTTTTCACACTCTGTCCTCTCCCTAAAATATCACATATTGTGCCATGTTGCTTTGCTTTGTCTGAAAACAGTGTGGAAGTTTTTATGTGTTCATTTTAATTTTTACCAGGGAAGCAGGTGAGAGCAATTTAGTTTTATTTCAAAAACATAGGACAAAAAAACCTTCCTCCCCGAATCAAAAAAACATACATTATCACTCTGTATTTTTTCTTATTGAAATAATTGTAAAACACACCTTCTCCAGATATATGCAGGACTGTACAGCAATATGTACAACTTCAAGAATTTGTTGAACAGGTTGGCTGTTTGAATATAAAGAATATACAAGTAATACCTATAACTTGGAGTCAAGCATAATTTTATAGGTTTTTGAGCAAGAAATAGCAGAAACTTAGTGTGATTTTAGTAAGTGGTACAAGAAAGTGAATGAAAATATAACACCTAGTAGGCAAACCATAAGGAGCTGCTGCTTTAGAATCTGAGATTGTATATCTTCATATCAGAGACAAGAGGAAAATTTGAACCGATGATGGTGCCCTTGGGTAACTCTTGACTGCATTCCTGTGGGCAGCTTGATCAACATTGTTGAGTCTTGGTGGGGGAGCCCATGAAAGACCAGCCCTGAGAGAGCCTGATTCTGGAGTCTGGATTTCTCAAAGCCTTGAGTTATTTAGGTGAAAACATTTTTATAGTTATGTCAAAGGAAAGCTTTCGGCTACTGTAAGTCTTAGGATTGATGGAGAAATTACAGTGAAATTCCATGTCCCTGTACCCAAATGAGGCTGTTTGGGTTTTTTTGAGGGCAAACCTGTCTATTAAATATTTGAATCCAAAGTTAAAAGTGTAAGCAACTGTTGTAACTTTAAAGGGTAAGTTTGGCTACCATCTCTTCATCCACTGGTTCTTGTTGCACCACAGCCAGCTTCTCCTTCTTTAAAAAGTACTGTTTTGCTTGTTGTAGTCCAAAACCAAAACAGAAAACTTCAGATGGAGAAATAATATTAATCACTCTATGCAAAAAAGACTGCAAACCTGTTGAGGAAGCAGTATGCTTTCAAAGAAGAGACCTTTCAAAAGCACCCAGCTGTGGCAGTACTCATGGGTCTCTTGTTGCAATAAAAAAACTAAAGCTTTGTCCTGATCTAGGCAGGACATTACCAGTGTACAAAATGCTTTAAGAAGACTAACTTGTTTATTGCACTAATTAAGATATTTTCTTGAATATGGATGCAACTATGTATGTCCAGAGATTGCAAATATACTGTAGAAATTGTAATTTAAAGCACATATTTATGTTCAATGAAAAGTAAAAATGTTTCTTCTTATCTGACAAATTTAGCAGTTCCTTTAGTCTTTTATACAATAGGAAGAAAGGTAGTTATTCTGGATTACTATCCATCCAGCAATGTTTTGTCATCAAAAACCAGATCTTCAAGGAATGATGCAAGAGTTGCATAAACACGCCAACTCTTCCTGGCCTGTGCTCTCAGCTTCCAACTGCTTCTGTCTCAGAAACTTTCTGAGCCGCATAAGGGTTTGGAGCTTTTAGCATCTCTCAATGTGTTCTTCTTCCATGCATCTGTGCAGCATCCTTCTGTCATCCACAGCATTTTTTGGCAGGAGATGACCAGCTTACTTGTGTTCTGTGTCAAAACCCACATAGTTTTGTTGTATTGTTGATTGGCCCATTCCTTCTATTTAAAACCTCTTAATATTTATTTTGAAAGAGACAGAATACTGTCAGTGTCTATTCATTCGTCCCATGCCTCTTCTGTTTTTACAGACCTGTTGCTCTGTCTTCAGCTGTCTGTTTTTCAGGTGGAAGCAAATAAGTGGTTTTTTTCTTTATTGTGCCTGTGCACATGCATGAGAGTAGTGTGCTTATAAAGGGGTTATAATATATTTTGAAATCTGGATTTTTCTTGAGAAATAAAGTGGAATTATTTAAAAAAAATATTTTCATTGTTACCTTTGAATATTTGTTCCCTACTCAGTTTTACTCTTTTTCACTACCCCTTTTTTTTTTCACCTGCCATCCCCCACCCCCTCCTTCCCAATGCCTCAGGGCTTCCCTCTTGATAGTGATTGCAGTGTTTGGATAGAGCCCAGACTGGACCATAGTACTGTGAACTATTGTATAATGGATCCCATTGCAGGTGTTGTGAGTTCCTAATTAAAGACCCTGTTACAAACTCTTTAAATAAAGCAGATTCTTTTCTGGCAGTGGGTATTTTCTTAACAAAAAGTGGACAAAATATATTTAAAGCCTAATTGAACTCATGTTGCGTTTCTTTCTTGGTAATTATTATTAGAGGACATAACAATTTATAAATAAATACTTAAATTATGATTGAGTATAAAATGTCAGTGTAAAACCTCAAGGCATGGGAAGATAATATTGCTTATGAACGCACATGTGAATTGTGGGGGTTACCTCAGGCGATCCTGCTGAAAGCCCAGTGAGGCCATCTCAAGTGGATTTTCTTCCTGCCTGCATCATTGTAGTGGCCGGTGCAAAGAGGGTCACGTTTGACAGACAGAGTCAACTCTCTGTCTGTGTTGTGTTAGGATAGCACTGCTCCTCTTTCTGAGGCTTGTGTAATGCAGAGAGATGCATTTGGAGGCAGTAATCCACAGCACTTTTAATATAAAGAAAGTAGATAGGCAGTACATTCACCCCTGATGGGAAGACCAGACAAGACTATGACAGGTTTCAGTAGAATAAGATTGCACTTTTGATAGACATGCTGTCAGAGGCCTGCATTTTCTTTTAAGCACCTGGAAAAGTTTACATTGATCATATTACTCAGGGGTTGTCTATGAACCACTGTGGTTTTTTTTTCTTTCTCTCTAATTTTAGGCCACACTTCGGCAAGGAAAAGGAGCAGAAAATAGAATCAGTCTTTACTGAAGTCTTCATTGTCACACAAAGATGACACTGTAATCACTTAACAATTTTCCCAGTTAAAACATAAGATTAACAGAAGAAATCCTGAAGCTGTAAGACTGGACTATGTGATACCATCAATCACTTCAGAATTTCCAAGGTAGTAAAGGAATTGACCAGTACTGCTTCTTGCAATTCTCAGAGAAGTGTTCTATATTTAGAAAGAGGGTCAGCACAAATGTGCAGATTGGCTTCTAACTGCAGCAGAAGGTCATGTGGAGGCTCATCTGATTCTGCAGATTGGACGATATTCTGAAATCTGGATTTGTCTTCCCAGTTATGCCAAAAAAGAATTTCTGAATATACTTATCTACAATCTAGTATGAAAATCTAGTTTTACGGTTTCTCTTAGGTGTGTGGAAAGAAGCACTATTTTGAACCAGGAACTTCCATACTGGTAGGTTGTATGCTTTCTGGCATTCATTGCAGTAGTAAGATATCTCTTTGGACTTTTTGCTTCCTTAAAAGAAGTAATTATGTTTTTACAGGAAGCACAAATTAATCTGTCTGAGAACAGGTAGGTTCTAGATGTGTCAGCATGGTTAATCTTTTTTATGACAGTGGGCAGGCTGAAGTTCATGGATGTGGTAAAATACAACTTATTATTTTTGAGTAGAATGAGAAACCTGTCTATGTTGAAAACTGATCTGAATTTGCAACAGTCAAAAAGATATGGAGAAAGAAAATATATCCATGTAAGTCTAGTGGTGGTAAAGTCCATCTTACAAAAGTCATTAGTATAATAGATCTGTTAACATTATTTTACACCAGCCGACTCTGTAAATTAATTCAAATGTAATGTTAGCTCAAAGAGGCAAGACTGAGCACCTAAAGTGAGCAGGATTTTTTTTTTTTTGAGCTGCTTGTCACCAGGATGCCCGGGTTCCTTTCCACAGAGAAACTTCCCAGCCGGGTAGCTTCCAGCCTGTGCTGCACGCCTCGATTCTGTTTTTCCCAGGACCTTACACTTGTCCTTGTTGGTTCTCCAAAGGTTGTAGTTAGCTCACTCTTTCAACTTATCTAGGTCTTCCTGCAGGGTGTCTCTCCTTCCCAAAGTGTCCACTTCCCTACTTATTTTGGTATCATCAGCAAGCTTCATCAGGGTGTCCTTGATTCCATCATCCATGTCACTTACAGTGATGTTAAACAGCTCTGGACCCAGTGTCAGTCCCTGAGGAACCCCACTTGTAAGCGATTGCCAATTTAAAAAGGAGCTGTTTACCACTGAGCTCCAGGTGCTTGTCAGCCAGTTTCCCACCCAGCACTCAGGCCACTTGTGTACACCATAATGCATCAGCTTCTCTAGGAGGAGGCTGTTGGAAACTGTTTGAAAAGCCTTGGAGAAATAAATCCAAGCAGACAATCTCCAGGGCTCCCCTCACATCAGCCATGCAGGTTACTTTGTTATAGAAGGCAATCAGGTTTGTCAAAAGCAATTTGCTCTTGGTGAACCCATGCTGCCTTTTCCCTGTCCCGTGCTTCATTTAATTTGTGACAGCCCCCAGGAGGATTCTTCCGTTAATTTCCCAGGGACTGAAGTAAAATTGATGGGCCTATAATGTCCTAGATTGTCCTTCAAGCCCTTCTCATAGACGGGGGATGACATTGGCATTCTTCCATTCTTCTGGGACGTCCCCTGATCTCCACGACTTCTCAAAGATTATGGAGAGCATCCTCACAATGATGCCAACCAGCTCTCTTAACACCCTTGAGTAGGTATTGTCAGGGCCCATTGATGTGCAGAAGTCAAGCTCCTGTAATAATTTGTATTGAGTACTGAAGATAATTGAAGATTTTTTTTTCATTTCATCCCATCTGTACTTGTTTCTCAAGGAAATAATAGCATTATAGGGAAGGGAAAATTAAAGTTTCTGGAATTAATTTTTTAAGAAGAAATTTAGTAAGTAGCATAATGTAATCTTCATTCTGAAAAAGGATGTAGAAATGAACACATATTTTTGTGACAGTCCTACTGAATATTGCTTAGTGATTCTTTTTAAGACTGCCCTCAGATTACTTTCTTTTACCGTATTTGCTTTGTTGTTTTTCGTGTGTTACTTTGCCTAGTATTAATGGAAGGAAGTATATTGAGAAGTGTATGTATCTCTCTCCTTCGAAATCAAAGTATGAGGACTAGCTTAAAATAAGAGCTCAGAATTCCACAGCTGCCCTGCTATGTGATAATACAATGTGTGAACTACTGGGCACTGAGTTAACGTAAATAAATGTGGGAGCTTAGACATTGCAAGCTTTGATTTTGAAATACAGAGGAATTTCAACTTAGAACAAAAGCCTGATTCTTGGCTGAATTTCTCTCTGCACAGCTGTATCTGGGTAAACTAAGCAATAAATCTGGGTAAACCCAATAGTGCATACATTCATTTAATCTAATTTACTGTGATTCATACAGCCTTTCCTATGACTTCAGTACTAACCCTTACCAAGTGAATGACCTGCTTGACTGTTCCAATATGGTAAAAACTTGCTCTGTACTATTTCAATCACATTTTCCTGATATATTTTAACTAGGTATGATAAAATTATCATCTACAGGTTTTTAATAATTTGTGTAATATTCATCAATATATGTAGCTGGCTAGCTTTCTTTTTACCTCCAGAATAAGTTGGTATGAATGAAAACACCCAAAGAAGGCATGCACTGCTGTATGCTGCTCCTTTACCTTCTTCTTATGGTTTAAGCGTGGCTGTGTATTGATTCATAGCTATTATTAAACCGACTTCTTTTCAAAAAAAATTTAGCCAAGTCTGTCATGTGTCACGAAGTTACTTTTTTTTCCCACTATATAGACTGAAAACCTCTCCAAGTAATAGATGTTGATTTTATGTCTGACAAGTGCTGATCCATGACAGATTAGTGCTTGGCTTCTGCTTGAGTGTGAGAATCATATAAAGCCATATTAATTTTGTTCCTTTTTGATTTTTAAGAGCAGATGGTCAATTTGAACAAACCAATTTTTCTATAAGAGCTCACCTGTTGGAAAGAATAAAACATGAAAACTAAAATATTGTCCTGGGAAATAGTTAAATACAAGCTTTATTTATTAAGTTTTCCTTTTTTCTTTTTACTTGCAGGAACATCAGTTCCAGGTCCAATGATATTCTCCAATGAGGAAAGCAATTTTGATCATTTTTCATGAGTAGTAGTATACAAATTGTTGCCTCCAGAACTTTATTTAAAAACTTTCATCTTCATTTAAAAACTTGCACTGTGCATGTAGCTGCTTTTACAGACTAAGTTTTTGGGTCAATGTCATTGAAGGAGAAAAATTTTGGAAAAAAAAATTGTAGTTTTTTCGGTCAGACACCAAATTATCACTGATACAAGTTGAAAACAGAGCATGTAGAGGAAGCAGTTCCCGCATGAAACACATACACCTAAAGTAAGTATTATCAAAAGCACTGTAAAAAAAATGTTAAATGATAAAAATATATTTATTTTTTTTCCAACATTCCACGGCCATGTTTGTGTTTCAGGTGTGTTATAGTTACACATAATAATATGTGTAATAATAATAAAAGAAGGAAAATGGAACAAGGTTCGATAATGTGTTTCTTTCAAGTTTTGTTTTAAGAAGATTAAATTTCAGGCCTCTTTAACTCAAGCAGTACAAATCAAGTATACATGCTCTTAAAAATCAAAACACAAAGGCCAAACTCATTTGCAGTTATTTTGCTTCTGATTTCTCAATTGTCCATTTAATAAGGTGCTCTTTTCCAGTTAATTGAAGAATTGCTGTATTTTACTTTTCTTCTCTACATGCTCTTGTAACAGACTTTTCATATGAAAAAATACAGGAATGGGTAGCTTTCTCTAGATGACATTCTGAACTGTAAACCTGAAAATGGCTTCATACATTTTTTTCTTGGTGGATGAAGAGGGTAAGCTTACTATCTGAACACAGTGTCTTCTGCTGGCAGTAGTGGTGAACGTAAAGGTTTTCTAACTAAACTCAAATTAATTTATTTCAAATGTATTTACACTTGTCCTTCTTAACCTGCAATTTTATCAGCCCAAGCCTGTAGTCATGAAAAAAATTGTGATGGGAATGAAGTTCTGCAGCTTTGACAGGAATAATTTGTGTGAAAACACTTTCTGTGTTTTTTATTTCAGTAGAGGCAGAAACTGTGTGAATGATAATGTGGGAGATCATGCCATCATATCTCATATTCACTTTTTTCTCAGACTTTCAAGCACTGATGCTCTTTCTGCAGGAAGAGCTTTTGGCACATAAAGCAAGATTTTCTCCTGAAAGCTGTCCTTGTCAGATGGTTGGGATTGTAGGATGTTTTCTGCAACAGTATTGTGAGTAAGCAGATCTTTGTAAAACCTTTTGTGCACAGTGACACTGCTGCTCTTCATGATTATCTTCACTCACCATTGTGGAACTTCAATGTAGTTGAGTTAGGAAATTGGATTTAGCTTAGAGAATTATTTTTAAAACCGTATTCCAACTTTTTAAAAGAAAATAGAGTGGGCTTGCAATGAATACTAAATATAAGTTAATAAAACTTCATTAAAGTTCAGGAATACATTGAGGTATTTTATTATTGATGTTCTTTTGGGGTCTTTAATAGTAAGGCTCCTTAGTACAAAAATAATTATTTCTACTATGAAAGTGTTAGTTAGGACCTCTTTGTCTCTGTGTTGAGCTAGAGCAAAAATAGCTTTTTGGAGATACATTTCTTTACTGTCTTTAAATTGAAGGTATTCCATGGAAGAAAAAAATATTGCAAAATAACGTTTAACTAAAAAGGAAGAATGAGTTTCTAAATGTATTACATACTTGTGATGTTTTGTGGTTCCACTGCTAGTCCCAGGTCTTTTGTAGTCAGTTTCTCTCAAATGTGAATACTTTCCTAGTGCATGGAATTGTGCCCATCTTTTGCTGAAAAAGCATTAGAACTTTGTGCAGATCATGTTGGAATTAGTCAGTGGTTGGAAATTATGTGGAACACTGACTGGAAAGCAAAACATTTCAGTAAATAAAAATGTGTCACAAAATAAGCCCCGCCTCTATTTTTTTAAAAACAAAACTCGGAATATGTGAATATGTTTTGGACCTGAGTATTTGCAAGGCAACTGTGCCAAGTGCTTATCCATAATCACAATATATATTTTAAAAAGCAATTACATTCTCAACCTGATCTGTTTTATTTTGTAGGAAAGGCCAAACAAATAATTTTAGCCTTTAGGACATATCCATTTCATAATTCCTAGATTTGTGTTTGAAATGAAAATGTGTATTGTATAAAACCTTGGCATTCATTGCCCAAGCAGAGAGCTTTTATGCTTAACTTTGTTTTATTGTTATTTCCCAACCTGAAAGCCACCAGTCAATCTGTGATTTTTCTGAGGTAGCACCTGCATAGCATGCTATGTAGTCTCTGAGCAGGAGCTGGTGATTTTTACTTGGCAAACACATAGGAGTCCTAATTTCCATCTGAAATTCCTAAATGCTATCATAACGGATGTTAAGACAAAGAGTTTGCAAACCTATGCTTGGTACAAGTTATTAAACTTTTTTTTTTTCTTTGGTAACTTTTGCAGAGTCAAGCCTTTTAAAATCTTTCCCAGTGCTTTATCTGTGAGTTCTTAACATCTGCGTGTGTCCAGTCATCTCACGGCTGTGTAGGCAGGATGCTGTAAAAGTGGCACCTGAGAACTCCAGTTCTTATTGCCAAGAGGAAAAGAAAGGGAGCAAACACGTTGCTTAGAATTACAAGCTGACCTGAGCACTGGCAGTCCATCCTCGTCATTAAATCCATCATCATTTCCCATGCAAAAGAATTAAGGGTCTATAAAATCTCAGGATGGCAATTTGTTTAGGGTAGAGCTGCCTACCATCCTGATACTGCATATGACAGTGAGATTTCAAACCTCTGTTCACGTTTGGAATTTTTTACATTTTGAAACTCCAGGGAGGTGAATTAAAGTCAATTCTTACAGATTTAGGAATATGTCTTCAATATAATGCCAGAAGAACCAGTAAAACTTAAGGGAATTTAAATGTTCAGGTGATGCGAGAGATTTTTTTACTTCAGGATACTTTTTTTTAAATAAAATGAATCATTAAATGGGTCTGGTTTTAAGGGGCAGCAGTTTCTTACAAAACTGTTTTTCATCTTAACATAAAATACTCTGTTATTGTACTTGGTGTAAATATGCTATTTAGTGCTTTTAAACCTAATGCAGCAGAAATTTCTTTTCATGGTATGTACTTACATCTATGAAAACAGAAAGAAGTAGTTTAAAATTTGAAATAGTTTTATTTTTTATTGTTGTGTCTTGGTTTTATTCTTGGTTTTTTTATCACTGAAGTTTTTAACAATGTTTAATTTGCAAATCCCTCACACTTTAAATCCTGCAGTTCTCATAGCTATTTAATACCTAGGTGTTTGAAAATCCCAGTTTAAGCACTAGATATGATGAACAAGGGATCCTTTGGAGACTGCAAGGGGTTTTTTTGAGTTTTTTATTTGGCTATGAGGAGAAAAAGCTGATGCTCTGTGAAATACAGATTAAACAGAGGAACTTGCAGTCTTATTATTGCAAATCATGTATATAAAGGATTTCAGACTTCTGATGTTGTATCTGAGGTAGAGGTACTTGCTTTAAATACAAAACAGTATTTCTGGTGGAAGTATGCTGGTAATTGCAAGGGAATGGTAGTACAGTATTTCACTGGCAAGTTTCAAACCTTAGTTCAGATGTTTTTGATTTATGACCTATGAAACCAAATGAGATGGCGAGATTGTGTATTGATACTGTTAGCATCCAACATAAAGATCATGTAATACTCTAATCACAGAGGTTCAAATTAGGACACTGTGTATCTTTTACTATCTTCTGAGTAAAATACTGTGTGTATGACCAGGTAAACTTTTGTATGAGTCTGTTTTTTAGTTATTGTTTTCTGGAAGGGCTTCTGGGCCTTTTGGAGCTCAATGCTTTTCTGCTAGTAACATTTGCTGTAATCAGGCTGTGGATTTGATCGTTTAACGTTGGAGCCAGTCTTAAGGGGATTTATAAGTAAACTTTGTCTTAACTGGGTGATTTCTGTAAGTACGTATCTAGCACTTGTTAAAGCAGTTGAATGGCTTCTGCCATGTTGAGTATGCTCTGGACTTAGAGTGCCTAAACTAGTATCTGCTTTGCCTACTAATTTACCATTGCTAGGAGTAAATGTTGGAATAAAGTACATATTTTATCACTACTTGCTTTGTAAAGCTCACCTAAGAGTTATCTGTGTTCACATGTGTGGTTCATGGAGATGTCTGGAGATACTTTTTCATGCTTGTGTATTACAAATATTTAATTCAAGATTTTTTCTGAAGTGTTAAAAAACCTTTGGTAACGGTAGAAATAATTGTCAGAAACACCTGTGAAGGCTGCTTTGATTAGATTAAGTAATTATAACTCAGGTTGCTTCAAAGTTACATAAAATCCCCATCTTAGACTTTAGTGTTTCTTGGAAAAATTTTTCTTGACTACATTTTTGACCTGATTTCTCCTTTATGACTGTTAGTTTCTGATGGACCACCCAATAAACTGCTTTTACCTCCCTGGTAAATGACTGCAGAAGTAATCTTTACCAAATTTCTCTGATCTCTGGAATTATTGTTTGACTATTTATCTATTACTTCTGGGCCAGGAGAAGGATTTGTTAGTCGTTTCTTAAGCACTATACGGAATGTATATTGAAAAGATTAGCTATAGATTTGTTATATGTAGCCATAAGGGTCTTTATGAGTCTGGAGGCTATGTTTTTCTTCACTGCAAATCGTAGCCTCTAGATCTAAGTTATAATCATTTCCGTCAGATGATAAAACTGCATTTCAGGACCACTGATTTATTTTCTTTGACTCTTTGATAAGATCCATCTAGCTGTGCTCAGTTTACTACAATAGCCCCAGGAAAGTGAATATTAACAGGTTGATGTATGTTTATATTCTCTGAGGGCAAGAGTATAAAAGGTAATTGTTACTGTAAGTTCTTTTACTGTTTTGGGGGGAGGGAGTGGGCTGCATCTATTGTTTTGGCCCTTAAATTCAAATATTAATAATAACTGTTTTGCTTTCAGGCTACAGTGGTTTTGATTAAGCTCGTGAAAATCCTGCTTTTTTTTTTTTTTTTTTTTTACCAGTTTACATGGATGTGTATTATTGTATTTCAAATGGATTTATATTATTGTATCTGCATGCTACTCAACACAGTCATAATAAATATGTAATATTTTCTTCTTACACTTAAAATCTTTTGAGAAGTTCTTCAGCCTCGTGAATGACCCTGATAAACAGTTCTCTTTCATAATATAGATATATTTCTTGGCTGAGATGTAAGTTTGCACAACACCCTCTATATTAATAGTCACATAATAAACAGAAACATTCCACGAGGGCTTTCAGCTTTTAGAATTCAACTGGTTCAGTACCAGTGGTTTGGGGTTGGCTTCTGCTTATGTTCTTAGTATTAAACTCTTATTCTGTTTCCTAATTATGCCCTACAAGATCCTGGATTCTCTGAGGTTTGGGAGTGATTGTAGATTCAAAGCCTAAGTCTGACCTTGAAAGTACATTCATCTGTTTTCTGGGCTATTTAAAACTAACTTGGGAACAAGTGCTCTACTTTTCTTCACCCGTGTAAACGGTTAGTAAAATTTTCAAATTACTTATGGGAAAATGAAAATCTAGAAACTTTTATTGCTGTTTGTTAAAAATCAGGAAGAAATTCTCATTTTGAAAGCAGATTTTGCTAGTATTTATTATTGCTGGTTTCTAAGCTTTCTATAACTCAGTGCAAAGACCATGCTCAACAGCTTGTTCTCACAATGGAAGATTGTTGTTCTGCAAGGCTTACAGTTGTACATAATGGCCATCATCCTATGGTGTTAAAGTTTGAAGTTATGTAAGATAGCTTTCAGAGCTGCTTTTAGCTATATTAATGTGGTATGAGTATGGATTTATCCCCATTTCCCTCCTCTTTCCCAAAATGTTTAAAAAACAAAGCTGTGGAGCTGCTGATTCAGGGAGAATAACCAAAGTGGAAGATGAGGACCATCTTTGTAAGTGGCAGTTAAGGTTAGTATGTAGTTGTTGGGAAATTCTTTTTTATTTGTTTGTTTTTTTCGACTAACCACTAAGTTTGTTTCTGGCAGACACCAAAATGTCTGCCTGCTATCTTTTCTGATGTAAATTCAGTACTTTTAGAATTTTCAACTAGCAGTAGCTCACTAAATAACTGTTAATTCAAAAAATCTGTAGGAAAATAATAGTAGATTGGCCCTCTGTGGTCCAAAACTCTACACCGGATTTGGATGATACGTAGAAATGGATGCACAGCAGCTGTGCTTTGATCCCACTCAGTCTTGTAGGAGACTGTTGCCATTTAGTCACTACTCCTTCTCCAGGTAAGGCCCTATTCTGTCCATCACCCAGAGCTGTGCAGCTTTGCTGGACTGAATAGCCTTTCAAACTCAATATTATTTTGGTTGAATAAAATTTTTATATGAAGTGCTCCTGCCTCTGTGGACAGGTTTTCAAACAACTTCCAGATTCTCCCTACCACATTACTATGTTCTTTTGGACATTGTACTGTTTTGGGCATTGTACTGTTCTTAAAAAATACAAATGCATTCATGGAGATGAATTGTAGGAAACTGCAAATTGTTGGGAATTGAAAGAGAGACTTAGGGGCTGGAAATTAGAAATAAACAGCATTAAAGAATCAATAATAATAATTAAATACTATCAATAAGACAATAATAAAATATACTAATATATGAAATTGCCCCATTTCAACGGCTATACATTACCAGTGATGCTGCAGAGCAGACACAGGGAAAAGGTTCCAGGTTGGACTCAGCAGGAAATGGGATCTTCACTCAGCAGCAGATGGGACCTGGGCTCAGGAACTTGTTTCAGGAATGCATGGATCCAAGATCAGGGCAAAAAGACAGACGAGGTCCATATTAGAGGCTGGCCATCAAAGAAAAGGGCTTGGCCCTTGTGATTCATCAATTTTATACTGAGTATGACAGATATGGAATGGAATACTCTGTTGGTCATTTTCAGATCACCTGTCTTGCCTGCCCCTCCCTACAGGTACAACCCTTTTTCACTCCTTTGACCTACAGCATTCCACCAACTTGAGGATGACCTTTGTAAAGTAATTTCACAGCCAATACTATTTGTCTGCTTTGTATCTATGTATATAAGGTGGCAAAGTTAGAATAAATGTGTTGAGAACAGGTTTGTGTGTATTTTAAACATTATTTGGTTTCAGATTAATGTTTTTATGCCAAATTCATTGTTTGAATATGTATTTGTGCTCTTATTATCTGATGAATTCTGTCCATTCTAAACCGGCTTTGTCTTGTGTTTAGTTTTTGTTCCTGCTTGTTGCAGTACTTCCTATTACACACACAGCACCAATATAAACTGTTATTGACACCACCCTGGAAGAGCGAAATATTTTCCACTAGGAAGTTGGTCCACTGTTTCCTCTTATGTACTACAAAAAGGGACTTTTAAAATAAATAAAAAAGAATATGTACAGTTTAAATTAAGGGAATGCATTTCCATGCTGAAAACTGGTTGTTATCTATTGTGAGAATCAAGAAATCTAGGGAAATAGGGTCATATGGTTCAAATCAAAGATTAGCGTGTACCTTTTGTATTTCTTCCTGAAACAAGTGTCTATTCTGTCACATAGGTAATGCCAGTTTAGCATAATGGTATGTGAAGCCTGTATTATCTCTGAAGCTCTTATAGCCCACAGAGATTTGCACAGCTACTTCTTTATTGCCAACTGAGGGAAATGTAACATATGGCACCCATGGGAAACACAGGTTGCAGACTGTCTGGCCCAGCCTGCTTCCCTGAAGAAAGAAAAGAAAGAGAAGGGTTTCTAGGAAGAAGGCAGGGCAGGATTAGGAAACTAAATAGCAGTGTAGGACCGTTACATAATTTCTTGTAGTCTATGTTGACATTACGACAATTAAAAGGAATGAACTTCAGTTTGCTAAAGTCAAAAGATGGAATTTGCTACCTTGTCAAGGAAGAGTCAGCTTCAGCTGAGTATTGCAGACAAAAATAACTCATAGACCTAGCTTTTCCATGAATACCAGTGCAAGTATGTTTGGAAGCTTTTTCAAAGAAGAAACAGAATCATTTTTATTGTCTAGTAGGTGAAAAGCAAGAGTTTAACAGTCAAATTATTTTAACAGCTCAAATTATTTCCTTTAAATTATTTTTCTTGATTCTAAGAAATCAGTAATACTTTAATCATTAATGATAACTTAGAAATAAGCAAGACTATTGCAAAGTGGAAGAGCATTGCTGTGCCACTGTGTGCAGTTTGGGCCTACATATTCTCTACACGCTTGTCTCAGTCTTCACATGTAAAACTTTTAATTACAAACTACAGCAGCTTTATCTTCATTCACATTTTAATTAAGCTATTCAGTAACATGGCATTGGATTCTCTTATTCATATAGGATTTTGCAATTTCTTAAGAGACTGAGAAGAATATTTAAAAATTAAACCCAGTGGTCAGTGTGATAATGTCCTTATTACTACCTATTACTTTTTGGTTAGCTTTTCTGCATTTTATAGGAAATTATTCTGCTGTAGTATAATTGCCTGCATTACAGGCAAAGCAGTGGTGGTGAGGGGTTGTTTATTTTGTTTTTCCTGTGACTAAAGTCAGATGTAGCCCATCCACAAAAGAGTGAGAGGGTTTATCTAGTTCTGTTTTAGGACTCAACACATTTCCACACCCCCACCATATTTTGTGCCTCTCACAGAACTGATAAGGCTTGTGGTTTTGACTGGGCAGTTTTCTTCTGCCCACTTTCTCATTTAGTCTCTGGGAGTGAAGGGAAGATGAATAAACACACAGAAATGAGTAAAGGAATGCCTGCTTATCTTTCTAGCCTGTATGTTTGAACATGCTATACAAAAATGCATTAGGCAGAGATTGCTTGATGCCAAAAAGAGTGAAAGTGGGTTGTCCTGAGCCAGGTGGCGGAGCAAGTTTTGAAGGTTTCAGGATCGCCTGTCACAGCAGAGTTCTCCTGCTTCCGCAGAGAGGGCAGGAGGGTTAGAGAGGATAAAGCTTAACTGAACCAGGGCCAATTTAATTCTGAACACCAGCATCCTGTGTGAAGACTTAGTGTATTTTAGAAGCATTTTTGTATTGAACCTATTGCAGTGCTTCTTAGCATGTTGGCAGTTTCAGTATCAGAGATTCCATTCTCAGAAATTCCATTCTCACATAAGAGATAACTGTTACAACATCCTTTGTTGTGGAAGAGGAGAACATCTGGGCTTTGCAAGAGGTGCCCGGATTCCCAAATGTGGTAAAAAGAGTTGCAGGAAAAGGATCAACACAAGAGTAAGAATGAGCTTTGAAAGATGGCGTCTGGGCTTCAGTTGTGTGCCAGAACTTCTGCCAAAACTTCTTTGCAGTTTTTCATTATCAGTAAGAATACTGGAGCCTGGATTATTTTGGGCTTTTCTGGTAGGCAAAGTGCAATACACTATACAGAGCTAGAGGGTGATAGCTTGGAATATTATAGTAAAGGAAACTGCACATTCATGTTTGTTCCATAGAACACAATTGAAACAGGATTTTTGGGACTGCATCAAGATATATCAAGACATTGATAATCAGTGTTATTTCCTTAGCAGAATCTGTTTTTTTCCTGGTGCTACTGGCCAAAGAGCAGCATTACAACTGATCAAGGGAAACTGTCTGCTTAATATTGCACCTGTCAGCAAACAGAGCAATAGGAAGGCTGTCCTCTTAGATATTCAGATACATTGTGATCTAGATTGAGTAAAGCAGTTGGCCTTAATCAGCTATCTGGGCATACCTTGGTTTTCAATGTGTTTTAATTATAGTAGTTTTATTTGGTGTCTTTTTTTACATTACAGTTTTATTTCTTGATATTAGTAGTAGTTTGTAATATGTATTTGCCTGAAGGATTGCACAGAAGTGTAGTTAGAAACCTGTGACATATCCAAAAAAATATACAGTCTCAACAAAGAACTAAAATGAAGAGTGGGGAGAAAAGAATATAACATGGAAATATCCGTTGGATCTTCACTTTTTATTTGTTGCCTGCTTGGAGTTTTGCAAAGATTGTTGTTTCCAGAAGTGGCAGGTAAATTGAGAAAAAAAAGGAAGAGGGCTATGGAGTAGACTACAAGAGATCAAGAAGAAACATATGAGATTGAGATGAGACTGAGAAGTGAGGCAGGAACCATGGGGAGAACGGGTATCTGAGACCTGCAAAAGGAGGGAGAAAGTGGGGTCAGGAAAAACAGTGTATCAGTTACTCTATGTGCTATTTACTTTCTTTTTTTTTCCTTTACATTTAGAGAGATAGATCTTTCTCTTTCAACTCGCATTACAGTATGGCAAAGCCGTGCTGGCAGCTGCTTGATTTAATTTGATATACTGTGCTAAAACAAGGCTTCTTTTTCAACGCTGAGAGAAATGTCTCTGGATTCTTGTATTACACTTATTTTCAGGTTTCTATCAAAAGAAGTTCAGAACCAGAACTTCTGGGAGTTGGCCATTCTATTATTTTTGAATTTGGTGGTAAGATGGTAAGTTAATTAACTGCAGTATCAGCCATTTTATATGATATAAATGAACCTTCCTATTCAACATTAATAGTTAATTATAATAAATACATAGCACTAACATGTATTACTTTTTTAATATGTATTACTTTTTTAATATGTATTACTTTTTTAATATGTATTACTTTTATAATAATTATTTGCCCCATTTTGCATCTCTCTATGATACTCTAGTCATATCAGTTAAACATGCTTGAGTTGGAGACTCTGTCATTTATTTGCCAGTATCTGAAGGACTACTCTGGGATGAGTGTCCAACAAAGTAGAAATTCTTACATTGCCCTTGTTTAGCACCAATGTTTCAGTCAACAATGAGTTTTCAGATTGCCAATTTCTTAAAATACTTAGAAATTTTGAAGTCTATATCCTGCCCATCACTAGATAGACTAAATATCCTTTGAAGTAAGTTGGAGCCACCCATGTATGCCAAAGATAAGATGTGGCTTTTATGGAGTGAGGTTGCTGTAGAGGGTCACACACACCCCAGGGTTAGTTATGAAAGAATGTCTCGTGCCTGCGCATGTTTTGCAGTCTGGCATAACTTGAAATGAGTGCTTAGGAATCTTCATCCTACATAAATCTGTTAGGACTATGGTAAATTGTGCACTCATAGCTTTGGTATGATGGGATCTTTCAGAGGATTAATTAATCTGGTGCAAGAGAAAGAGCTGAGCTGAACGGTTTTCCACTAAGTCCTTGTAGGATAAGAAACTTTATGCGTTTGCCTCACTGGAAGGTTTCAGCTGTTACATTTTCAGATTCAGTTTTGCATTTCTTGGATATGTAACTTCTTTCTGACACTTACAGAAATTTTCTGAATCCTTGCTTTCAGTTTTCTGTCACTGAAAAAGGTTTTTTTTTTAAACTTTCATCTTTCATTCTGTGTAAGTTGTAAGATTTGTGTAGCATTTCCTTATGTAAGTATATACCTTAAGTTTGATCTACTGGAAATGCATAACATGAATGATCTTACTGATATGGTATCCTAGGAGAGAATGGTTAAATCGCACTTTGACAGCTAGAAGTAACTTCGTTCTTGCATGCCCTGGCCCTCAGTGGGGACCCGAGCTATCCTGATAGCAGCTGGAGGGACAACATGGCCGGGCATAAGCAATATAGCAGGTTCCTGGAGATCACTGATGACAACTTCCTAATCCAAGTGACAGAGGAACCAGGAAAGAGAAGTGCTCTGCTGGACCTCCTACTCACAAACAAGGAAGGATGTGTTGGTGATGTGGAGGTATAAGGCAGCCTTGCCTGCAGTGACTGTGGAGCAGAGCTGAGGATCCTGAGTGGAGGGAGCAGGGCAAAAATCAGGATCATAATTCTGAACATCAGGAGAGCAAACTTTGGCCTCTTCATAGATCTACTTGAAAGAGTGACAAGGGATAAGGCCCTGAAGGGAAGAGGGATACGAGAAAATCTGTTGATACTCAAGTATTATCTCCTTCAGGCTCAAGAGCGTTCCTTTCCAATAAGCAGGCAGTCAAGAAACGAGATAGAAGTCCTGCATGAATGGACAAGGAGTCCTGGCAAAACTCAAATGTGAAAAGAGACCATATAGAAGCTGTAAGCAGGAACAGGTAAGTGGGGAGGTATATAGAGATCCTGCCTGAGAATGCAAGGACGATGTTAGAAAAGCCAAAGCTCGAGTCAAAGGCAAAAGTGATGGTTTCTGTAAGTACATAAGTAGCAAAAGGAAGACTAGGGAAAATATGGGTCCATTACTGAACAAGGCAGGGGCCCTGGTGGCCCAGGACATGCAAAAGGCTGAGTTATTGAATGCCGTGTTTGCCTCAGTCTTTACTAGTAAATACATTAGAAAAACCTTTAGAAATCTAAGGACCCAGAGATCAAGTAGAAAGTGTGGAGCAAGAAAGACATACCCTTGGTGGAAGAGGATCAGATTAGAGAGTAATTAAGAAAACTGTGCATATGTCCACGGGCCCTGGTGGGGCGCCCAAAAGCACCGAGGGTGCTGACTGATGTCATTTTGAGGCCTCTCGCAATAATCTTTGATCAGTCATGGTAACTGAGACAACAAAGACTAATTGTACACTGGTTGCACTAGGAGGAGTGCTGCCAGCAGGTGATCCTTTGCCCTCCCCTTAGCACTGGTGAGGCCACACCTGGAGAGGCTGGGTCTAGTTCTGGGCTCACCAGTGCAGGAGAGGAAGATTCAGAACAGAGTCATCATGGGAAGTTGTTCCTGAAAAGTACTTTCGTTTCCTACTTAAAGCCTGTCCAGGTACTACTGTCAGTTTTATAGGATACAGACACACATGTGCAGGCAGGCACATATGTGCTTTCATCCAGCTTTCGTATTTAATAAAAGTATTTTTAAAAGGCTTTTAGTATTAGTATTTTCAACAGTAGTAGATGCATTTCTTGGAGGGGTGGTAGCTTTTGCATGTTAAGCATGTGAACTCTTTTATGAAGCCTCATATCTCGTGTGCAAAACCTTGGAGCGTTTGACCAGAAGTTGCAAGTTTTGGTTCCAATGCTGATTTTGCTCTGATACCTTCCTTCAAGGTATTTGGAATGACTAGAATAATGGAGTGAAGAATAATGCTAAAAAATTTTGTATTTAAGCTTTCTTTGATTTTCTAAGAATCCCGTAACTGAGTGGCTTATTTGCAGATATATTGTCACTTCCACCTTTATACTTAGCAATAATATTGAAATTGTGATTTGTGTGGGTGTCAGATAAGTGGTGCCAGTGCAGAAACAGACATTCAGCTGTATATGTAGCACTAGTTCATATGGGCTTAAATAATTTTTTTAAATTATATTTTTTTTCTACAGAGCTTTCAATTGTGATTATTAAATATGTTTGAAGCTTTTCTCTCTGTTAATTTAACTTCAGAAATTGCAAAACTCTTGTTCTTAATCATGTTCCCTGCCATCAGCAGGGGAAATGCCAGCAGAACGTGCTCTTAACATGTGGGATTTTAGAATGAATGAGAGCTGTTTCCCTGGTAACAGGAGTGGAAAATGGTTCTGTTTCCTGCAGAATATGAATGGCGTATCTGAAATAGCTGCTGGGTTTTGGGGTGTTGTTTTATTGGTTGCTCTCCAGCTTCCACTCCTGCTAAGTTTGGCGTTTTTTACATTTATGGAGGGGGTGGTGGGTGTATTGTTGGTTAGTAAAAAGCAACAGATATTACTTCAAAATATTGCTTGGCACAGATGTCAAGAATGCTCTTTGGTAAGTGAACAAGAGAAGTGAAAATTTATTTTTGGGTTGCAAATCTATTGGAAAACAAGAACTAAGTGTGTATGAGTAGTAGAGATGAAATCTGCTTTGGCTTTTCACCTGTTTAAAACACTGTCTGATCCTTGCCTTGTAGTAATGGAAACAGCTGAGTGTTTGTTTTCATGTAACTATGTACATTACATTGTGAAGCTACTTTCAGCATTTAATATGGTTTATCTGTGAAAGTAGTTAGCAGAATGGACAGAGTAATCCTCCAAGATTGCTGAACGACTCCAGTGATTTCTCTTTGTGATAAACCTAAATACTTTCTGTTCTCCTTTTTTAGCTCTCCTCCCTGAAATAAACAGAATTTCATTCTGTATAATTTTTCTGCCTCTGTTGTTTTAAAAACGTAAGTTTTTATTGCTCTAACCATATAAATTCTCAACAAGTCAGGTTAATTTACTTGAAAGCCATTTTTGTTATGTCCGCATTTGTGCACAAAACTGTTTAGTTCTGTATTTCAAACTATTAATCCTGCAGTTATAGAAAGATGTTTCCTTCTGTCAGTTAAACAAGCCTAACAACTACAATGCAAAATGACTGCAGAACCTATTTAAATGTGGTTTATTTTTTTAACACAAACACAAAATCTCCTAATTTAAGTGTTTTTATCTTCATTCTTGTAATTGTTTCTCATAATTATATTTTTCTGTGAAAATAGTCAGAAATGTGACCTGTCATAAAGTCTTGAGAGCAGAGGCTTGAGACTATCGAGTTTTGCGGAGCTGGTAAGATATAAACATTTGGCCACTTGTAACTGGAGAACACGTTGAATACTACTAAATCTCTAGCTGCACTCACAAAGGCCTTAGGAGCATGAGAGCGTAGACTCATGTTGTTTGGGATTTGGGGTTTTTTTGTTTGTTTGTTTTAATAACTTGTTGTTTCCTTCCTTAAAGTTACAATACTAGACTTGGAAAAAAAAAAAGCTGACATTCAGAAGAGGAGTTAAGGATGAAAGAGATAATGACCAAAATAGATACAAAGTTTTATTCCTTGAATTAACTGGCAAAATTCCAAGATTTCCATTAATTGAGAAAGAGGATTTGGGTAGGTAACCATTACCTATATGGCAGTTAGTAGTTGGAAGCAGAGGGAAAAAATGAATGTTTTAAGTGCCTGAAAGGGGGATAAATATGTGACATTTATTTAAATCTCACCTTTTGATAATATTCTTTTTGTTTACCTAGTCAGTAGAACATGTATTCCGTTTTTGGGCAGTAATGATTCAACAGATCATTTCCTGAAGATAAACGCACTAAATGTATTCTGGGCAAGGGCTTACCACAAATGTCACTGAGGAGTCAAATATTCTTTGCCCGGGTTTTAAAGGATTTGGGGGGGTGGGGGTGTTTTTTTACACAAATAACTTTTAAAACTTGCTTGTAGTAACAAAATTCCTGCACGTTGAATGTACAGAGCCACGTTTTAAAGCCCCCCATTCTCTGATGCATCTAGAATGGATGGCATTAAGACGTAATTATGTACCTCCAAGGTATAATACGTCAATATTTTGTTGTTCTACTATCTACACTTTTCATCCTACCTGCTTTTTATTACCCTATTAAAATTTTTATTATTCCTAATGCAAAAAAATGTACTCCATTTTCTTAAACCTGAAGTCTTAAAACACAAGTTCCAATTTGTGTGTCTCCATTTGTTTTCCGACTATTTTAATTAAAGAGATACTCAATCCAAACTGATTAGTTTGTGCAGTGCCATCCTGAAAGGCAATTATCTCCAGCTTAGTATCTCACAAGAATGCACAAGTATGTATGACTACTCCATATTCAAGCTCTTTTTGAAAGCCCTGACACTTTTTAACATGTTTTAAAATTTTCTGTTTAACATGCTCTGTCAAGATGTTCTTCAAAAGCTTTGTTTAATTTTAAGCTAATGAGCCCTGAATATTTTTTATAGATAGATTATGGGAATTGAGAAACAAAAAACGTGTATTGTTGGATTTGCAGAGACCTTGTGTTCTGGGTTTATGAGAGAGGTACAGCTAGGTACATAAGGAGTTGCTGGAAGGAAGAATACAAAAGGAAGACTGTGAGCTCTGCTTAAGGTTAGGGTAGGGAGCACAAAGATTTTAAACCAACTTATGTTCAGCGTTACAAGAGGTCAAGGAGTAAAGCAGTATGGCTCTGTTTATTGCCTATGTATTTCATTTCACTTTATAAATCATTTGAATAGGCAATCTTTGCTGATGTAGATTGACATAGATTAGAAAAGATCAGATAATAATGAAACATCAGACTTCATTTAAAAAAAAAAATTGGATTCATGCAGGGAAAAACTGTCTCTTATTACTGATGATGATTTCTTCACCCAGCTCCATTTGCCTTTGGTGTTTGTAGATTTGGAAAAAAGCATCTTTCTTTAAAAGCTGCAATTAGATTTTTTTAACTTATTTTTTTACAGCATTGTTGTGTATCCCTGACAGTACAGTTAACAGCTCTACAATGTCTCTCTTAACTCAAACATTAGTAGGGGGCATATAATATTATAGGACTGCTATTTGGAGTTATACAAAAATTGAGGCCAGCAATTAAATCTGGATTAATCAGGGTGTTTTCCTTTGAAATCTAAGGGTTCCACTGACAGTGAAAAAAAATTGATGCTGAGGTTTTGTTTTGTTTTTAAACTGATGTGTATTTTAGTTGTATTTATATTGACTTCTTAAAGCTGACATGCATTTCTGAGAGCTGTGATATATAATGTAACATCAGATTTTAACTAAAACAAATTCATCCAGGAATTTGTATTAAATGTATTCCATCGTATCTCTATGTTCCATCTCTCTCAAGAAAACCAAGACAATCCCAAAATTAAAGAAATCTTCAACACTTGTTGATAGAACAGCTATATTAATCTTTTTTAAAGACAGAAGAATTAGGTTTCTTACTGCTTGACTAGAAAGTTGCTTTACTCTTTTGATGAATGCTATAAGTTCTGTTACCTGGAAAGCAGAGCTGTACTTTCAATATCCTACAAAAGAGCTGCTGGACAGCTACAGCTTTGAAAGGAAGTCCACAATGGATGATGCAAAATACAAAAGATGGTGATAGAGTAATAATTGATGACACCATTGATAAATGTTTTAGAAAAATGGCTATAATATACAAGTAATATAGAATTGATAATACTTTCCTAGGATGCCTGGGTTTTGTTTGCTATTACTGTTAATGGTTGGAGCCCTGCAGCTGCATGATCTTTCATTAAAGTGATTCTGTGGTCTGCTGTGGTACGATGAGGTGGGCACTCAGTGTTTTCCTGCTTCGTTATATCTGAAGATGTGTCATTCAGAGAAGTCTTTTTTCTTTGTGCTGATACATTTTCGACCCCTAGTGGTACTAAGTGTGTACTGAACGTTTCTTAATGGAAGTACTGTCTGACCAGCAGTAAATTCTTAGTGGAGAATTGGAGCAAATCCTACGCTTCAGCCAGAATGGAGTTAATTGTTAAGCTCTTGAAAAATTACAGTGAAGGTATTAAGAAAGTATAACAAGATTTTTTACTTCTATGCCTTCCTTCTGTTGGGGAAGAATAAGAAAGGCTGTCCGTGATTCTCATATAAATCTCTGTGGGAGAGGAATGGATTTGTTCAGTCAGGTTATGCTGATGCTGAATAACAGGAAAGAATCAAGGGTCAGGCTAATGTGAGGGACACTGTGCTGAGTGTCTACCATGGGCCACCTGATCAGGAAGAGGAAGTCAACAAGGCCTTCTACAGACAGCTGGAAGTAGCCTCATGATCACAAGCCCTGTTTCTCATGTGGGACTTCAGCCACCTGGATATTTGCTGGACAGACAGCACAATTAGGTCCACACAGCCCAAGAGATTCCTACAGAGCATGGATGACAACTTCTTGATACAAGTGGTGGAGAAGCTGGCAAGAAGAGGAATGCTGCTATACTTTACATCAATGAACAAAGAAGGTCTGGTCAGTGATGTGAAAGTTGGAGGAAGCCTTGGCTGCAGCACCCACAAGATAGTGGAGTTCAAGATCCTGCATGCAAGAAAAAAGGCAACAAGCAGGATTAAAAAACAGGACCTCAGGAGACCTAACTTCAGTCTCCGCCATGATTTACTTGGAGGAATCCTATGGGGTAGGGCTCTAGAAGGTGGGAGGGGAGTCCAAGAAACCTTGAGCAGTGTTTAAGCACCTCTTTCAGTCTCAAGATTTGTGCACCCTTAGGAGTAAGAAATTGAGCAAAGGAGGCAGGAGGCTTATGTGGATGAATAAGGAGCTTCTGGACAAAACCATCTGGAAGAAAGAAGTTTATGGAGGGTGGAAAAAGGGACTGGCCACTTGGGAGGAATATAGGAATGCTGTCAGAGTATGTAGGGATGCAACAAGGGAAGATAAGGTCCACTGGGAGTTAAATCTGGCAAAGGGCATCAAAGACAAGAAGGGCTTCTTCAAGCACATCAGTGGCAACAGGAAGACAAGAAAATGTGGACTCGCTGCTGAAGGAGGTGGGTGTCCTGATAACAGAGGATGCAAAGATAGTGGAGTTGCTGGATGCTTTCTTTGCTTCAGTATTGCCAAGGCCAGCCCTCGTGAATTCCAGACCCTGGAGAAAAGAGAGAAAATCTGCAGAAAGGAAAACTGTCTCTTGGTTGAGGAGGGTCATAGTGAGAGATCATTTAGGCAAACTGGGCACTCACAAATGCAGAGGCCCTGGTGGGATGTACCCACAAGTGCTGAGAGAGCTGGCAGATGTTATTGCTAAACTGCTCTCCATCATCTTTGAAACATTATGGAGAACAGGAGAGACGCCAAAGGGCTGGAGAAATGCTAATATCACTGCAATCTTCAAAATGGGGAAGAATGAGGACCTAGGCAGCTACAGGCCAGTCAGCCTCACCTACATCCCTGGAAAAGTAATGGAACAGCTCATCCTGGATGTCATCTCCAATCATCTGAAAGAAAAGAAGGTTATCAGGAGTGGTGAACATGGGTTTACCAAGGGGATATCGTGCTTGACCAATCTGATAGCCTTCTATGATGTTATGACTGGCTGAGTAGATGAGGCAAGAGCAGTGGATGTTTTCTACCTCGGTTTTAGCAAGAGTTTTGGCTCTGTCTCCCACAATATCCTCATAGGTAAGTTTAGGAAGTGTGAATTAGATAAGTGGATGGTGAGATGGATTGAGAACTAGCTGGTTGGCAGAGCTCAGAGGGTTATGATCACTGGTGTAGAGTCTGGTTGGAAGCCGGTAGCTAGCAGTGTTCCCCAGGGGTCAGTATCAGGCCCAATCTTGTTCACCGCATTCATCAGTGGCCTGGATGAGGGGACAGAGCGAACCCTCAGAAAGTTTACTTTTGACACAGAAGTGGGAGGAGTTGCTGATACACTTGAAGGCTGTGCTACCATTCAGCAAGACTGGGACAGGCTGGAGACTTGGGCAGAGAGGAACCTGACGAAGTTCAAAAAAGATAAGTGTAGAATCCTGCACCTAGAGAGGAATAAGCCCCTGCACCAGTACCGATTAGAGCTTGACCTACTGGAAAGCAGCTCTGTAGAGAAGGACCTTTAAGTCCTGACAGGTGATAAGTTCTTGATGAGCCAACAATACGCCCTGGTGGCCAAGAAGGCCAGTTGTGTTCTGGGGTGCATCAATAAGAGTGTAACAAGCAGGGCAAGGGTGGTTATCCTCCCCCTCTACTCTACACTTGTGAGGCTTCATCTGGAATATTGTGTCCAGTTCTGGACTCCCCAGTTCAAGAAAGACAAGAAACTGCTGAGACAGTCCAGCAGAAGACCACAAAGATGATCAAGGGATTTGAAATTCTGTCATATGAGGAAAGGATGTGAGCTGGGTCTGTTCAGCCTGGAAAAGACAAGACTGAGAGGAGACCTTATCCATGATTATAAGTATCTAAGACCTCCTAAATGCAGTAAAGCAAATATTTTGAATAAAAAATATAAATTATGGAAAATAGAAAATTGAGGAAAAATACTACAGTTAATGGTGACTTTTATGTATGCTCAGATAAGATTTTTTACAGATGTTCTAAATTGCCAGCATTTGCAAATACAGTACTTTTTGTCTCTTTCCTTTTTTCCCTATCCTCAGGCACAGACGAAAGTTTCAATAGTACGTTCATTAAGCAAATGAGGATTATTCGTGGATCAGGTTACACAGAAGAAGACAGGAAAGGCTTCACAAAACTGATTTATCAAAACCTGTTTACTGATATGCAGGCGATGATCAATGCCATGGATACTCTAAAGATACAGTACACATCCAAAGAGAATGAGGTAAGCCACTTCAAAGAAAATTCTAGTTTCAGCCCATGAAATTTCAGTTTGGATGCAAATTAATTGTCATAACCTTCAACAGGCAAAACCTTAAAAATCTGTGTGTCTTGGTAGTTTGGTGTCCCACCATCTGATTCTACAGAACAACAGGGAATTCCTAGTGGAAAGAGAGGCAGGGTGAGCAGGGATGGGATGGAGCTGGCTAGAAAGGAAGACTTTTCAAATTTGCAAGCTGGTAGTAATACCCACCCCTCCCACCCCCAACCCCCCCCCTGCAAAAGAGTAGAGTTAGACTCTGTTTATGACAGGAATACGCAGACAGAGCCTAGTTTGTTAATAGAGCTCCAGAACAAGCAATTTTGAGTCTGTCACAGGAAATATCATATTTACTTGACACTGATCTGCTTTGAAACATACCACCTAGAGCCATCCATCCATTGCATCAGTTGCTCAAGTATCATGCAGAATCATGCAGAAATTATCAGGTGAAATCTCTTTACATTAAAAGGGATTTCCAGTTGGCAAAATGTCAGAGTTAACATAGGGAAGACTGTATAGGAACGATAAAGGCAGAAATAATTTGTAGAATTTATGGATTATTATGAAGTATTTTATGAATAAAATACAGTTGATGATAACCTACTTTTCATTCAAAAATTAAGATTACATATGAACAATAAACGCCCAAAATTATGATCATATTTTTTATTATTTAAGTTTGTTTGTGTTATTTATTCTCCTTAGATTTAAGAGAAAAGGAATAGAAAATATTGTTTAAAATGAAGGACTGGGAAGTGGAAATTAATTTATTTTTTATCACAAAAGAATGATGGTGTCAGCAAACCAAATTTTTGGACTTCAGAGAGCTATTACGGTAATTTTTTCCTTACATAAAAAAAATATTGAGAGCTAATAAGTTGTCATTTGTAAAACACCTATAGATACTTAAGAAAGTGGCAATCACAGGAACAGAAAATATGATTATAAATTTACTTCATCCTGATTCAGATACATATATTTCGACGAAAAATAATTATAATGAGACTCTATTTGAAGGAGTACATTCGCACTGCCTTTTACTGAGTTTTTTCTTTTCTTCCTGTTAAGAACAAAAAATAAAGACTTAATAAACAGCAAAGTTTTTCTCATTCTGGGCTCTGAAATCTGAGCTGGATACATTCCCATAACATACTATTCTGGCTAAATTGTATTCTTTATGATATCTGTGCTGCCAGTGTCTTCAGGTTCAGAAGATAGTAATGCTATTTTACAGTTAACTGGAGAGAGGCATGATTTTGTCTTGTGTTTATTAAAGGTAAGAAAGTGCTAAGTGGTAAGAACACGGTTTGGCAAGCTCAGCTTCAGTGGCATTTAGAAAGCAAAGTCATTTTTGCTTGCACATGGAGAAACTCTTGAGAGACAACATGAAAATAACCACGCATTGCTCCACTCACTTTGCAGGAGACAAGTGCATTTTAATCTTTCATTTAGATGATGAATATAATGCTAAGTACTGTAAATCTTATAATTGCCTTTCATTAAAGGATCTTAAGCCTGTAATGAGAAACAGTTGATAAGAACTGGGATAAAAAGAAGAGTTTTGATTCTGCCATCCTAACTGTATTGCAAAGGTGTGTCCAGTGATCATGCAGAAATTGTTCAGTGTGCTTATCTACATTTCAGTATGTCCATCTTCTCCATGGCATACTTCCTTTTCCCTGAAAAATCTGATTCCCTCTGGCCCTTTGATTAGTTTGTGTTTGTTTGTTTATTTCTCTTGTATCCAGTTTATGCTTTGACAAGGTCAGCTTTTTCTCCTCTGTGGGCTCTTGAATTCTCTGGCTGCTGAATATCTTCATTTAATGTTTCTGTAGCGGAGAACAGATTGTTCTGTGCTGTCTCTTCCCTGTAAGTGTGAAGCGGGTGAAAATCCGTAATTCATATACGGACAGAATGTCCTAAAAGGCCTCTTGATCCTCTTAATGTTTTCAGCTAAAAGCAAGTTTTATAGATGTTTAAAGAGGTGGTTTATTGCTGTTGTCAACTGAAACTATTTCAATAAATGGTCTGACTTGCTATAGATGCTGCATTGGAATGGGAAGTGGGGGTTTTGTGTTGGTTTGAAGTTGTTTGGATGAAGTACGTAATTATCTACTAGTCATGCTTGAACTTTACCTTTAACTGGGCAGGCAGTATTTGTCATTGTTTCATGTGATGTGTTCTTGAGGATACATTGTCTCATCCAACATCTGAAGTTGTAAGGTATCATAGCATGTTTGGTGTATATTATAAGCATAAGTCCTGCAGATGTTTAATAATGTAATAATTTAAGGAATTATTATAGTGTTATCTGAACACACCCTCCTACCCTCCCTCCCCACACCCCCCGCAGTTTTGGAATGGATTTTTTGCTTTTTTCCTACATTTTACCTGTTATAACCACTCTCTATCGTTTTCTACTAGGGATGCAGTAGTTGGGGGTGGGTGAAGGAAGCAATATTTATTATCTGTGTGTCATGTTTTTCATTGCCATAGACTGGAAATTTGTAAACTGAATGTTGGTTGAGAAGCCAGTTACAGTAGAACATAATTTACAGTGTCTGAGCGTAGTCTTTTTGCGTGAGGGCCTGAATCAACTATTCTTAAAAACACCCTTTCTTTCCATATGATAACAGAGACTGCCAAAAAGGAAGATCAGAGTTAAAGGCAGCCTGTCTTTTGACCTCTTTGAGAAATTGTGAGTTAAAAGGAATATTTAGACAGGTACATGAAGGAAGAAATATACATATGAGGCATAGAACAATAAAAATTCATCTGATAGCTGAGAAGTAGTGAAAGCTCTTTTTCACTGACTGATTTTTTGTTTTTAATCAACTTAAAGTTGAAGTGTAGGGAAAAAAAGCTTCAAACAGGAGGAAGAAGAAATCAGGTGATGTTTGAGGAAAGGAAAATATAACATACAGGATTTTGAAACATTTCTTGGTTGCTTGACTGTGCCAGTCACATCTCACTGGGTTATGATAGCTTTTGCTGTATGACAAATATGCAGAATAAACTAGTTATTTAAGCCTATCTGAACTGAAGATGCAACAATGATTTAAAAATATCAGTTCAGAAAAATTTTCCCTTATCTTCCAAACTAATATGTGTTCTACATCACAGGAAAATCACTCTATTTCTTTCTCCAGTTAAGCCAATATTAGAAATATCAACTCATTTACATTTAAAAGAAAAAAAATTATGCAATTAGCCCACTCGGAAGACATTTTTATGTAGCTGTTCAGGATGAGGATCACAGAATAAGAGCTCAGTCCTGTTGTTGTGGGTTGGTTTGTTTTTTAAAATACCCTGTAAGATGCCAGTACATATGTTTGCAATTAACAGGAGAACTTTGTAGCAGTATGAACAATTACTTTTCTTCCAAAGGAGAAAAGCAGAATACTGTGTAAAAATGCATCTCAGAACAGGTATTCATGTTGCATCTCCAAAACATTTCTTGCTTTCCTTAAGGAGTAATCAAGTGTCCTTCTGTCATGCAAAGTTGCCCCAGCATGAGAGTGTGTCAGCAAAACTAGTATATGTGAACAAAAGAAGTAGTACATTGCAAATGTATTTTACAAGACAGGTAATTAACTTACATCAGAAAAGGGAAATGCAAAAAGACAAGTACAGTAAGGTGAAATTTGGGAATTACTGAAGGAAACCAGGTAGCTGGGACAAATGGAAAACACAGTGAAAAGTTCATTGCATGTTTGGATTTGAAGTTGTGGAAAATGACATAACACAATTCTTTCTTCTCTTCGTTATTTTAAACCTTAGTAGAGAAACCATTGCTCATAGCAAGTGCTTTATTTTAAGATTAATGTGATGGTATTAACATTACCTTATGCTTTTAAAAGTATTTTTTTATTACAATCAAAATTAACTTTAAAGATGCAGTACTTTGGTAACTGACTTTCATTGTGCTAGGATTAATGCAGGTAATAAAGGGCTAGAATTTATAGACAATCTAGATATATTTTTTGCAGTTTATTTTATAGAAAAATCAAAACATTCCAAAACATATTGCATCCTTTTTCATAACAAACATGTTTAATTATGGGTCAATATACAAAGTCGGGATCTATGTATCCTTAACATAAATTTCAGTTTGATTTTTCGAAGGAGATGAGACTTATGTAATAGACCAATTATATCTGTCTTTGGAGCTTTTGCTTGATTTCAGTTGAATTCCAAAAAGAGGTAAAAGTTAATAAGCTAAAATTCTTGCCTTCAGAGTTTAGTGGAAGAGAGAAATCTTCTCTAAATAACATGATTGAAGGAAAAGCATAGAATCAGAAGAGGAGAGGCTCCTTTCGAATCACCTGTGGAAGGAACTAGCATTCACTGTCACAAAATGTGATTTAGCTGCCCATGCAAGATCATGTAGCCTCACACGCTTAGAGACTTGAGCACACAACATAGGACCTTCTCTTTCCTCCCTGGAAGGGTGAAAATTTTCTTTTTATTTTTGTTTTGTTTTGTTATTTTTGTCTTGTTATTTTTGTTTTGTAAGTTATTTGTTGAGTGAGAACATGGCCTCGTTCAAAAGCAAGGAGATAAAGTATCCACTTTGGAGGATTGAAGTTGTGTGCTTCTTTACATGAGGAAATATCAAACAGGTTAATACTGAATTAACTTCTCTACATTTGGAAGTCAGGAAGGAAATTTTCCACTTCTTAGAGGACAACCTTGCCTGCCACTCATGCAACGTGCATGTGCTCAGTTGGGACCGTGCGCATGTTTGTTGACACCATAATAAGTGAGACTTACTGAGAAATGGTGGCGAATTTTTGATTTTTTGTTTTGGATTTGGTTTGGCTTTTTTTTGTGGTCAGATTCATCAGAATGCCTTATTGTATTTAAAAATTGCCAGACCCCTAAAGGGACTGCTTCCAGTAATAACACTGCCTTGAATGGTGGAGTTCTTATTCTGGTACATTATAGTAAAATTGTCTGCTTATGAACAATAATGCTGGTTACTAATTATTATTATTAGTCTTAAGAGACCTACGGGAGGGCTGTAAATGCCTGTGAGTAGCTGGACCATAGCTTCCTTTTACTTCAAAAACTTTGAATTTTTTCTACCATGTTGTCTTGTTAATAAGGTTGAATATTTGGATCAATTTCATTTGCTTAATCCTGCCAATACTAGAGAGGTTGTTTGGGTCATGTTCTCATTACTCCATTGATTTTAGTTAAATCTGACTAGTAGGCTTAGAATTGGGTTTTTTCCACTTCCTTTTCTTGTTTGGTGGATTTAGAATCATAGACTGTCGGCAGACTTCCTTCCAGAATAGCATCAGACTGAGATGTAAAAACAATATGGACACACTTTCACTTTCTATTTTCCTTCTAAATTATCCATTAATTAATTTTAAGTTTTGTGTCATCTTGTTATTTAGTTCAAGATGGAGGAGATTTTGCTTTGTTTTGTGGGTTTGGGTTCTTTGTGCTAGGGAAGATGGTTTAGCTCACGAGAAACAGAGCTAACCTTTCCAGTTCTTTCAAGTGATTATAGCTACCTTTTGGATGTTTTAGGAAAAAAACATAAAAACCTGAGAAATATCAGAAGCAGAAGAGCAGAAGGGAGAAAAAAATACATCTTAAAAAGCATATACATTTAAGATTTCTGGCAGAGAGTTGAAGGATGGGAGAAAGACGGTGTGTATGTATTGGGAAGTTTGGGCTAAACTTATTTAAGTCTCTGAGCTGTATTTGTAATAGAGGTGATTTTTAATTTCTTAAGTCTCCTGATCTTAGAAGTACGTATGTAATTCCTTCTTTAGAAGGAATATATTTTCTCTTAAAACAGTACCAAGTGCAACTGTACTTTAAATTCAGTTGTTTTTAGAAAAGTAAATATTGGTGGATACTGGGTTTATGGTAAGAAAAATTAAGAATTTTCTGACCAAGAATGGAGCCTATATTTTCATAAATATGAACGTTTGGCCAGAGGTACACCAGTAGATCTACCAAAATCAGGTACTTCTAAGAGCGAATACTTTGTTCAGACTTTTTCCAGAAAATGTGGTATCTGTATTGTCTGGAATTCATTGAGGTTTTTTTTTTCTCCTGATGTGACCTTTAATCTAAAACGTTCTAACTTTACAGTTACTATTTATATGCAACATTTAACATAATACACAGAAGTACCCAAGCACACAACATGAAAGTAACCAGACTTGATTTTAGTGCATTATGAATGACTGGGTGGAAGCCCTTCAATTAGCAGTGAATTCATTGCGCTTATTTCTTCTCTTACTTTACAATGTTATAAGTCTTACTGGCATAAATAATTCATATAGTTAAGAAGTGATCTGATAATGAAAAGGAAGGACAGTGGTGATGGGAGAAAATAATGATATAGAGTTGTGAGTGAAGGCTCCAGGTGTAGTTTTGTCCTTTCAAGAGATGGATTGTATATAAGGACAATTGCTAGAAGGATGTGTATATGTGGTTAAGGGAATTTTGGCGTTTCAGAGCAGACTTTAATATACTGCAGACCAGATATCCTTTCTGTTCCACATACTCCTTCGTTCATGAAAACTGAATAATTCCATTACCTCTGTGGCTGCTAAAGCATTGTTTATTGGCAATTGAAACTAAGGGAAGCTTGGTAAACAAGTCTGCTAATGGTGCAGAAGGTGGAGCAGAGTCTAGTTATTGTCTGGGCTGTGGGTTAGAGAGATAAAAAGTGGCAAACTTTGCTATACAAACTGAAAAAAAGATCACTGTACAAAGGCTGCTGTGGCCAAATGTATTTTCTCACCCAACTTCTCTGTCAAAACTTGCTGCTTCTGCACCAAACTCAGGGTAAAAGCATACGCTTCTGTTTCTGCCACCTGAGTTCAATCTGGCAAATTCTCATTGGTACTTGTCACAACAAAATTAGCCAGAGTTCATCTGTCAGAGCGCTTAGTCAGCAGAATGAGTTAAGAAATTCCCCTCAATCAGAAAGCAACAGTAAATTTTCAATTTTTAATGACTGGTTTGTTGAAAGCTATATCAAAATAATGTATAAATAGCACAAAAGCCTGTATTTTCAGCTGTGGCAAAAGGAGCCAGATGTTAAATCAGTCCTGAGAGGAAGGTACTTGAAAATGTATGTTGCAGCTGGAGGCTTTCGATATCTGAACACAACTGTCTGTATATAAGACATGTTCTCTGTGTGAAAGGCTGTGTGACTTTTTTTGCTGAAAACTTCTTCCAGTTCATGAATTTTCTTATGCCATCTTCCCTGTATACTTTGCTTTTTATTAAGATATAAATAAGTGCGTGCATACAGTTGAAAACTTCTGAAAAAATATATACTATTTAATAGAAATATTTACTGTAATATGGGGTTAACTCCTTGCAATGGAAAAATCTGAGGATTTTTTTATAATGGAAAGTTCAATGGGTATTTTTCTAAAAGAGAACTGGCAAATTTCTATGTTGTTGCAATTATATCTCTTAATGAACAAGAAAACAAGTAAATTAATGACAGATGAAAAGACCAATTAGTAACAACTCAGACAAAATCACTTAAATCAGCATCTGTTGTCATGTTAAAAATGGAAAAGCCACTTCAGAAAGAGAAGCAGTTAGAAAACTCATCTAGGCCTGCTATTTCCTAAACCTGTGACATATTTTGTAGATTTATGATCTGCCAACAAAATTATTCTTTAGAATGAATTTGCCACAATGAAGAAGTGGTTTTAGTGTTAGTCTATTTCCTATCAAACACCATGATGCCATTTTTTTACTCTTCTTTTTTTTTTCCTTACAAGTATTGAAACATGATGCATGTTGTTCTTTTCATGAATTTAACTTACATATTCTTATGCTGTTTGAAGTGGTCTAAGGAACACTATACTGATGCTGGTCAGCACATCTGTTTATCTGGCCCTCTTTTTTGAAGAATACAGTGCATTTTTAGTGGTAGAATTTACTACTCTGTTACTGGATGTCTCTTTGCCTACTGTCTTTTTTTTTTCTGACAGGCTTTTTCCACATTTCCATGTTTAATGGGGAGATTCATTTAGAGAAATGCCTGCTGCTTTCTGGAGGCCACACTGTCAATGCAGCAAGGAGGCTCCCATAGCCTACTGAGGTTGATGGAGTTAGGTATTTGCAAGGGCTAGACAACTGTGAATAGGTCTTGTGCTAAGTAGCTGTCAAGAAGAATCTACAAAGGTCCCGTTTGCTTGTGTAAAATGGAAATTTCGATGTCTTTGACGTTTAAACCAGTATTTATTTGCTCATCCATAGAGCAACAAGAATAATGTAAATTAAGGCCAGATGGATTTTTGTATGCAAACCTTGTTCACTCTACTTTATCAAATTGTGATGGTAGCACTCACTGTGAGTTTAGCTTTCCTGAGAAAAGTGTGTAGCAACAGAGGAGGGAAAAAATAGGGATGCACAGATCAGGAAAGGGAGATTTGAAAAAAATGTTTGTGCATTTTAAACTGAAGGAGCTTTCTTTCTGTTGCTTGATTCTCATCTTTATTGAAAATCTGCAGTATTGTAGAATATATCGTATTTGGATGCAAGATACAGATGAAAAATCTTGATTTTTTTTTCAATTCTTGCTGTACAATAAAAAATCCTATTTCTTAGAGCAAAAAAAAAAAGTAGTGTATTTCACACCCATATTTACTCACTAACTCAATTAGTGTTAAAGATTATGTCTCATGTTTTTAAGGTATTTATAGATTACTACTTAAAAACTGAAGTGAAAAATTTGCGAATTTTCCCTTAGGCTAGAGTGTACAACAAATTCCAAAGATTAAACAGAAGTAAATACTATAGGCAATTGACATTCAAGAGGAAAAGCATCAGTATGTATAAAGCTGAAATAACATATGCAACTAGTTATGGGCTTTAAGGGACTGACTTCAGGTCAGATCTTTTCTCTCTAACATACTCCTTTGAGGAAGTTTGGTAAAGCAAATGTGTGTACTAGAAATTCTGTAGAAAATTCCTTCTTATTTAGGAATTAGAATTGTTCTTTTTCCACTTGGTTATTTGACTTCTTAAATCTGCAGGTATGTCCCTCTGAATCCATTTATAGATTTTCTTCTGCATCTTAGAACGTATGTTCTTCTAAATGGGAAGATACACTATTCTAAAGGAGATCGCTGTTAATTTACTCAGAAGTCTCTATTTGAAGCTGAGACTACGTGATTGGTAGTACAATAACAAAAAATTTGTGAAAGGTAAAGACTTATTTCTGCTTAAGTAGTAGAAAAAAATAATTATTAGTAGAAAGACTAGAATGGCAAGACTTTGTTAATTCCTCTTTTCCCTATGAGTCAAGAAAAGTAGAGCAATTAAAGAGCTTTTTCAAGGATAATCCTTGTGACCATGGGGAAAGTTACAATGTTCTCGCACAAAAATAAATTGTTGGAAGAAGAGATCAGAAAGCAGTTGGGGGAGATTTTAGATAGAGTTGTAGGAAACCCAGAGAGAACAAGGGTCAAAGAAAAGAAGTGTAGGATAAAGCCTAATATTGTAAGTTAAATCTTATTCCTAGTTGTCTTTTGTTAAAGTCCTGAGTATCTCCTTTTCCTTTTGATGCAAGATATGTGCTTTTAATTTCCCTGCTCTGCTGGCTCCTGCTCTATGTTCCTGCTAGGAAGAAATTAAGTTAAATACATGGAACATAACACACGTGCTGAATTCCAAGAGATAACATGTCTTAAAACTATCTCAAAAACTGACTGCTATTTTTCTGTTATGCTATGCAAATGTGGTCCAACAGTTCTTGGCACAAAAATGCATTTTAGAATAACATAATGGACTAGAGAGATGGTACTGTGATTATCTGGTCTGATTTCCTGTGCAATATAGACCACAAAACATTCTTGCATTCCAACTTGGCTGTTTTTCTAAAAGTTATGCTCTAATTCAAAATAAAATAAGAGCCACTCAAATAGTAAATTCTCTTAAGTTCTTGGCAAAGTATTCCAGTGATAGGTTACTCTCATAGAAGTGGATGGAAAAGGCGCTTTGTTCTGTTCCATGACAAGCTTCCACTTTTGGCATGAGGATATTGTTACATATTTGGTGGTTATCTTGAAAAGTCATCTGTTACTTTCTGTTCTAGACTTCAAGTGATTGAGTTACTTGTGCTTATTTTCTTTGATCCTTTAATAGTTCCAATTTTCTCATGAAGACACATATTAAATATGTCTTCCCTCCTCTAATCAGAATAAGCTGGAGTAGCACAGAGAGTCTTCATTTCTTCAACATCAAGAGCTGTAGAGCATCAAATGAAGGCTGAAAGCACACCAAGGCAGAAACCAAGGCACAGAAAATCAGTGAAACTTTGGAATTCCTTGCTGTGGGATAGCAGGCAGCGTGAAAAATTACTCATGTAGGTTCAAGATTTCAAGTAGTCATGGTCAAATTTATGGAAAGTAACTCTCCTGGGGGCTTATTAAACACATAGAAACCACATATACATCACATCATCACTGAACTGGAAGCGACTAGATGCTGGAAAATGCACACAATGGGGAAATACTTGTTTGGCCACAGCTGACTAGGATAGAAGGATGTTTGACCTGATTCAGCACTGCTTTATAGCTCCAGGATGTATTTAGAATTCCTATAGTGAATCCATGTCAAAAATGGAGATAGAGCTCTGTGCTACTCATGTGCTTTTTTATTTTACAAAAAAAAAGCCACATTAACCTTTGTTATCTGAATGTGGAAATTCATGCTTAGCTGTCTACACAATCTGACTTCTGTTTGAATTGTTTGTCTCTACAATAGAATCATAGAATCATAGAGTTGTAGAATCATAGAATCACAGAGTCGTAAAATCATAGAATCATCTGGTTGGAAAAGACTTCTGAGATCATCAAGTCCAACTGTACCTGTCCCCTTACTAAACCACGCCACTAAGAAACTCATCTACCTGCCTTTTAAACACCTCCAGGGTTGGCAACTCAGCCACCTCCCTGGGCAGCTCTTCAAATGCCTGACCACACTTTCAGTGAAGAAGTTTTTCCCAATGTCCCATCTAAACCTCCTCTGGCACAATTTACAGCCATTTCCTCTCATCCTAGCATGTGTCACTTGCGAGAAGAGACCAGCACCCACCTCACTACAACCTCTGTTGGAGAATGGCTGCGGGAGCGTGGACATGGCTCAAAGGAGGAGCTCTGTGAATCAGCCCTGACAGAAATCAACTGAGCTGGGCTGTGATGAAAAAGTACTGAGGACTTTGTTAGACAAGCCAATGATTGTTAGACAAGTAGACATGAGTTAAGTAGACATGAGTTATGGTATGGACATGAATGAGCTTTGCAATAAACCAGAACTTGCTTTACCACTCATATTGAGTCGACCGCATGATTCTCCTCGCTTGTCGCAAGTGGCGCCCGAACAGGGACCCCCAAGCCCTATTCCTCACTGGACAGCAAGATCAGAGAAGCACTGGTAGCAGCAACCAGGGAGCAGAAGATCAGTGGACATTGCTGCGACGCACCTTATCCATGCTTGAACCCAGGGAGCAGAAGATCGGGTGGACCTGTCCTGATCCATGCTTGAAACCTAGGACGACTAGGAAGGTTCGCCGTGACACGCCTGATCCGTGCTTGAACCCAGGGAGCAGAAGATCGGATGGACATTTCCCGATCCGTGCTCAAAACCTAGGATGACTAGGAGAGTTCGCCGTCCGAATCGAAGCTACCCAGGAAAAAGGCTGAATTTCACTGGACCGGATAATTAAGCGGGGTCCACAGAGCGTGCAATGGAAAAAGAGGTAGCTTTCGAACTTTTAAAACGCTTTTTAGAAAAGCAGGGAGTAAGTCAGTTGAAAGACTTAGCTGGGCTACTCACATTTGGAAAAGCGAAAGGGTATTTTAGCAGCCCTGAAGGTTTGTTTGAAGTAGATGAGTGGCGTTCATATGGAGATTGTGGAATTTAGTAATTGATGATGATAAAACAGCAAAAAAGTTAATGAAAAGTTGGAGAGATGTTATTAACTGTATGAAAAAGTATAAAGCTGAAAAGCGTATAGCTGCAGCTGCCTCTGATCGGCTTGAGCAGTCTGATCCTGCCGCTGGATGCCTCACAGCAGCGGGTGATTATTTTTCACCTCTACCTTCCGGGATTCTTGTTCCTGTCCTTCATAGGCCTGCTCAAGACCCTCCTGATCCACCTAAGGAGGAGGTCTGTCCCTCTGCTCCACCAGAAGAGCAGCAGGAAGGAGAAGATTCAGATAATGAGGAAGGGGCAGTAAATAATGATCAAACTATTTAAAAGAACAGTCTTGTAGATGTTAGTTCTAAACATATACAAGTTCAGTCGCAGCTGCGTGTTGCACGAATAAGTTGGGGAAAAATAGCAAAAGAAGCTGTTGAACAAAAAGATTTTGAACTATTATATCAAATTAACTCCCAAGCTTTCCCAGTGATGTATCAAGTAGATAATGCAGGAAATATGACTGGTATACATGATGCTCTCGACTGGAAAATATTGAATCAATTACGAAATACAGTAAATGAGTCGGGAGTGCATAGTGAACCTGCAAGACAAATGTTAAACTATATTTGGGGTAGAGGGATGTTATGTCCAGAAGATGTTAAGAATATAATGAGGCTTATCTTAAAACAATCTCAACAATTACTTTGGCAAGCCCACTGGCAAAGACTCTGTGAAATGTCTGCTTGTGCGCCCCGAGCCCCAGATGATCGCTTAGCTGGAGTAACAGTGGAACAGTTGATGGGTATAGGTCCTTTTGCCTCTGTTGAAAAGCAGATGCAAACAGGCCAGGATGAGTTATTAGAATCTATGAGGTTGGCTCAAGAGGCTTTGCAAAGAGTCAAAACTGCCCCAGCTACTTCCTCATACATGTCAATCAGGCAAGGGAGAGATGAGTCTTTTGCGTCCTTTGTAGACAGAGTCACAGAAGCTAACAATAGTACAGATATGGCAGAATTTATGAAAGGACCGCTGTTAAAACAGTGTGTATTAGAGAATTGTAATAATTTTACAAAGGGCATCCTTGTAACTTTGCCTATAGATGCTACCATAGAAACTATGTTAGAACGAATGAGTAGAGTGTCTGTGGGATCACAAGCTATGTCAGTGGAAGCAATCAAAGAGGTGGGGAACAATTTACTTAAGGCACAAGAACAGGCATTTGCAGCTCTTGCACCCCTGAAGCCTCCAGATATGTATCAAACCAATACGCCTGTCCGAAAAGAATACAAGAGTTTCCGTTGTGGATGCTTGGGACATACGCATTGTCAATGTCGGGAGCCGCACGTGTGGTGCCAGAATTGCCAAATGAACACTCATAATACTTTAGCCTGTTGCCGTTCAGGAAACGGAAGACCGAGCACCAGGAGCCGCAACGCGCCGACACAAATGATGGCTCAACCAGTAGTGGCTCCGGTTACTGTCAGCCCCAAGGCAGCCCCCAATCCTTCATCCAACGACAATCAACAACCAAACTTCAACCCACAAACAACCTTCGACCAACAACCAGGGGGAGCCTTGGGTTGCACTTGGCAACAGCAATAGATGTAACATTAATCGATAATCAACCACAAACGATCGCTACAGGAATTAAAGGACCTATAATCATTAATGGACAACCTCATAGAGCATTGTTATTAGGATGATCTTCTAGTGGATTTAAAGGACTTTTTATATTACTAGGAGATATTGATTGTGATTATATGGGAGAAATTTGTATTGTTGTACAAACGAACTTTCCACCAATTCATATTCCAAAAGGAAGTCGCATCGCTCAGCTTGTGCCACTTCAACAACTAACCCAGCAGATGGCAACAGAGACAGCTCAATCTCGTGGCTTAAAAGGATTTGGATCCACTGGTAATGTTGACTGTAGCCATGAACCAACAACCACTTGTTCAAGTCACACTTATCCATGGAACTGATAAGAAACAGTTACCAGCACTTTTGGATAGAGGTGCTGACATTACCATCGTCGCTACTACTCAATGGCCCACTCACTGGCCTTTACAGAATGTATTAGGAGGAGTAGAAGGGGTAGGAGAAAAAGCACCTGTTCAACTCAGTCAACATCGAGTAAACATTGCCCTAGATGGAAGAATTGCAACACTTTATGTGACAGTCATGCCCTTACCAACAGGAGTTAATGCACTTATTGGACAAGACGTGTTAAATCAATTTGGAGTAGTTCTTACAACCAAATCGCCTTTTTAGGAGCGCTCACTGCCAACTGGACTTTCCTAATCCCGTTGCAATGGCTAAGAAGTGAGCCTGTTTGGATCAGGCAGTGGCCCTTGAAAAAGGAAAGTGTGCGACAAGCACATTTATTAGTGCAAGAACAATTAGCACAGGGTCATCTCAAACCTTCTACCAGTCCTTGGAACACACCCAAATTCGTAATTAAGGAAAGATTGGGGAAATATCGACTATTACATGACCTAAGAGCAGTGAATCGACAAATGCAAGCTATGGGAGCTTTACAACCAGGCCTTCCAAATCCTGCAATGTTACCCACAGGATGGCATCTTTAATAATTGATTTAAAAGACTGCTTTTTTTTACAATTCAACTGCACCCTAATGATACTCAGAGATTTGCATTTACCCTACCAACTATAAATAGGGAAGGGCCCGATATGCGATTTGAATGGACTGTATTACCTCAAGGAACGAAAAATAGTCCCACATTATGTCAATTATTTGGTGATGCAGCTTTAAAACCTGTTCGAAAAGCGTGGCCTCAACCAATTATTTATCATTATATGGATGACATTTTACTTGCTCAAGAACAGCCTTTCACAGTACCACAAGAAAAGTTTTTACAACAGCAACTTCAAAAAAAAAATCTTGTAATCGCAGTAGAAAAAATCCAACGGTCCCCAGTGTAGAAATACCTTGGATGGAACACCACGGACTCACAAGCGCAGCCACAAAAATTAGTCATTCACTCAGAAATGCGCACTCTAAACGATATACAGAAATTATTAGGAGATTTACAACGGCTACACCCACTAGCAGGAATTACAAATGACGAATTGGAAGTTTTACGTCCCTTGTTAAAGGGAATGGATCCCTCTACCATTGTTACATTATATGAATCACAAAAAACAAAAATTCAAGAACTTATTACTCATTGCAGATCATGCATTTCATCACATTGACCCAGAATTGCCAATGGACATGGACTCAAGAACCTTATCATCGCACAGTACAAAAAGAAAAAGGGGGAGACTGTGAGAGTATTAGAATGGATCTTCACTAGCATACAACCAAAACCAACAATCCAAGAAAAACCGAAAATATTAGCAGAAAATGTCCATATTGATAGACCTGTTCCGTGTCTAGTGATATATTCATTGTCTTCAATGAGATTACATACAATGGGAAACCATATTCAGAATATGAATTACTCAACAGATTTCAGTGATATTTTGTGGTTTTCTTCAAGTTTTGCTATTTGGAAGTCAAATATTATAAGACCTTTTTTTTGGTTGCATAGCTTTCATGCTCTTTAGAAAACTTGAAAGCATGTCTCAAACTTAGCTTAAAAAGACCGAGTTTTGAACCTGATGTTTGAAATGCAGCCAGAGCTTTAGGTACTGCTTCTGATTTGTGGTAATTTTGGCTTGGCAGCAGTGAAAACAGCATATTTCCCTTTGCAAAGCAGATGTGCACTTTGAACATGGAGTACTGCATCCAGTTTTAGGTTCCCCAGTGCAAGCTAGAGGCTGAGAAAAAGGAAAAAGTCCAATGAAGGGTAACCAAGATGATCAGGACTCTGGAACAGGTAACATAGGAGGGGAAATTCAGGGAGCAGTGTAAGACACTGAGGGAGTATCTACTCCCAAGTCTTCAGCTCCCCAGAAATATACAAATAGTTGTAGAAAAGATGGAAGAAGGCTCTTCAGAGAGGTGTACAAAAATCACAGAAGGAAATGTACAACCTGTAGTGAGGTAGATACTCATTGGAAAAGTAGGCCAAATTTTCACAGTGAGAATGGGTTAAGTACAGGAATGGTGTGCCCATACCAGAAGAAAACCTCAAAACTTGCCTGGAAAAGGCACTGAGGAACCTCATCTAATTCTAAATTGGTCCTGTTTTGAGCAGAGAGTCAGAATTGATGCCATCCAGTGATTTCTTTCCACCTGCCTGGTTCTGTAACTGTATATGCTGTTTTTTCTGTGAGGATCCTTGATACACAGGGGCATATAGAACATAGTGATAGAGGGAATTTGAATCCTTCAGGTGCAGGCATTTTGTCTTCAGCTTCCACAAAATGCGTTAGAAGTGTTGTCATTTGCTTTTGTTATCTTTGTAAGGAATGTTAGCCACATAAAAACCTAATCAAGAATAAATGAAAATGAAGATGAGAAAGTAAGATTACAAATTCTTGTTACATAGGTCCTATCATGGTTTTGAGGCTTCTGTGCGATCTCTTTAATTAAAGGTTTATTTTCTTAAAGTTGCCTTGTTTACTCTTTTCTTCCTAACACCTGTGCCTTGTTCCCTTCATAATGTTGATAAGTAGATAGGTTTTTAGATTACAGCTGTGCTTCTTACATATCTTGGTATTGAATTTCTTTGAATGTCACTCTCCATTTACAAACTCAGAAGAAGAAAATGTAAGTTCAAACTAACTGAGATATTTTTTGAGCTAAGAAATGCAGTATAAGCAGTATATTCACTGTATTTTCCTACCTGAAAAGTTCCTTATTCAGAGATGGTGAAGAGAATTTTTAAAAAACAGTGTTTAGAGTGCTAAAGTACCTTTGTATTTGAAGTGCAAGCTTATTTCTGAGGCTTAGTTTTGCAGCATACTTTTGCAAGCAAGAATTCTTAACTGAGGAAAATCCTACAATCATTTATAGTAGTGTAACAGCACTTTTCCATTATAGTTGTCAGTTGGAATGCAAAAAAGTGCAGAGTGATTTAAAATCTACAAGAGAATTACACTTTAAAAATTATTTTCTTTTGGAAATATATGCATCTAAAATTTGTTTACCCTTATTGATTTGCAAGGACTTTTCTTGAAAGGTTTCTGGCTTTTGTACTTGTAAGTAAACTGGGTGGTCTGGGAAAGCAGATCAAAACAATGTAGGTTTCACTGGAGAAGACAAGCTTGTGTAGTGAAACTCTACTTTGAACAGTAGAGTTGTGATTGGACATCAGAAAATGAAAGTCTTTGCTTATTTGAATATTTCAAAACAATTCTGTTTAAGAGATAAAAAAATCTATAGATCACTGAGGATAAGCTGATAGTTGCCATTGTAACTTTGTAGTTTTGCAGGAAATAATTTGAAATTTGTTTTCCACAGTGGTCAATCAAGCAGAACCATCTGAATTCCTCTAAAGATCAGAAATCCCATTCTACCAATTAAAACTAAAAGTCTAGTCAGTCCTAATAGCAAGGTTTTAGGAAAGTCTATAACAAATACAGTGTGATTATACTATCCCTTGCCATGATTCCTTCCAGTACCTGAATGTGATATAAAACCGAAGCCAGAGTCCAGACATGTAATGGTCCTGCTAATGAATACTCCTCTTTGCTTGTTTGTTTTGATCTGTCAGTTCATTTTTCCAGTCACTCTGCACTGTGAAATTCTGCATTTACTCAGTGTCAGGTTTAGATTTGCCTGTCGTAATTAATTTTGAGTTTTATTCAGGCTCGGTATCCTCAGTAAATGCATATTCTTTTGTGGATTGTGGAATGGGGTGAACAGATACCTGCTTAAAGCTGCTGCTGAACCCTATCCTTTGTTAGGATGTATCATCTAACTCTCCTGTTATATTTTTGTCTTTTAGCTGCTTCTTAATGCATGAAATTACTCTTCTATACTTTGATATCTTACTGTCTCTAACACCATTTTCTTAAGTGTTTTGCTGAAAGTGTATCCAAGTATATTAATATTAGCTGTATCATGCATCACACATGTAATGTACGTGATGACTTTCTTAAAGAGGTTTGGTAAACTTGTATGCTAAGGCATTTTCTACAAAAAACACTTTCTCTGTGCTTTAGAGGACTCAGCATATAACAGGAAAGAATACCTGCTGAAAAAGCTGTCATGGAAGCAGGTGCCACTGAACAAAATCCGTCAAAGGACGAATTCTTCGAGTTCTATTATATGAATTACACCTTTTGTACATGAAGGAGTGTCCTTTTTCTTGATATAAATAATTGTGATTTGGGCTGAAATAATTAAATTTAGGCATTGCTGTATCAAGCATTTTAGCACTCATCTGTTTTGACTTTTATTTACATTTGTTACAGGGACAACTTAAACACATCATAATGAGCAAGTTATCCCAAACAATTTAGCCTTTCTTGGTGGTGTTGTGGCACTTTGTATGGAGTAATATAAAACAGAGATATTCAGAAATGCTTACTGCACATCAGAGCAGAGGTTAAACTTCAGTTCTCCATTATTCAAGTGAGCACTCCAACCTGCAAATTGGGAAGTGAAAGGAATGTCTCTTTTTTGACTTTAACTTTGTCTTTTGTTTCTGCTTAAACAACTTTGACTTTGAAAAACTGTTCATGTGCTTTTTAGACTGTCACTTGGAAAAGGCAGATGTAGATTCCTAGACTCCACTAAATATTTTCTGTTAGAGTGTATTTTGTAAGTATTCTTCCACTAGAATTTATGTGACTTCAGGTATGTTCTTCATTAATTTTTTTATGAACAGTTTGCTGGAAAGTTTTGTACCACAGACCTTCTGTTCCTCTCACAGAGCTAAGCCTTAAAGAAGCCTCTACTAAGGATTTGGAAGACCCTTGATAGGACTGATTTTGGTGAGAAATAAACAGTCATTCACTCTTCCTCTCCTGTCCCAATGTATATAGAGCATTGTAGTAAATTAACAACAGTAGTACCGCAGAATATGTGATCTAAAATATCAGTTCTTCAGTTCTTCCATTATTTCTTTCTGTTTTAAAGTAACAACCATTTTCAAGATAGAGGAAACTGTTTTTTTTCCAACACTCCTGGCAAACTATTTCTTTAACAAACTGGGCAGGCATTTAAAATGCATTGTCTGTCTCATCGTGTTGTTCTTAATGACCCAGATTTTTCAACAAAAGTATATCAACTTTGATGCTTGATTGACAGTTTTTCATAATATATAGTGTTTTCCTCAAGAGATATAAACCTATTAAGGTGCTGGTGAAGAAAGTGAGTTTCTGTTTGCTAGAGGTTATACACTTGGATTATTTAAAAGAAAAGCAAAAATGTGATAAGAATTTAACTGAGAGCAAGACTCCATCATCCAGTGCTACTGCTGTTAAAGACAGCTGTGAAAGGAATCATTTGTGCAGCTGGGAGTTGTGCCATAGCTTGAAACCTCTTTGGGAAGAGAGTCTCGCTACTTAACAAGGAAATGACAGTGAATCTCATTCCTTTACTTTTGGCTTTCAAAATTCAGAAACAAAGTGCACAGTACTCTGCTTCCCCATATTTGAGCAGATTAGGGGAAAGAAAAGATTGGGCTTTTGTGTCTATGGATTTTTAAAAGCTCAGTGGAGAGTAATGAAAATGTGGAATTAATTTCTTAAATAGAGTTTATTGAGTCTATTCATTATTTAAACCAACGTTTTAGTAAATTGAACAGAAGCTGAGAATGTAAAAACTTCAGAGCCTGAGGAAATAATTGTATTGGCAGAACTCTAACATAAGATTCTCCATATTCCTGTTTGAGAGTGCAGGGATATTCTTCAATATAGAAAAATAATATTAACATTTGCATTTTGCAGTTGTTTCCACTTGCTTTTTTGCTGAGTACTGTAATAAATAGTACATGCAGTGACCTACATGAATTGAAGAGGTTAAGGAGGAAACATTTCAGACTGGTATAAGTCTAAAACTGTGCTCACATGGGCTATGCTCTGAGGTATCTAAAGTGTCTTTAGAATTTAATCTCTCTGGGCAGGGACATGTTGTGTTTGGCAGCGTTCACTTGCCATACGACACAATGTGCCCTCACAATGCTACATAAGATAATGTCCAAGGAATTCACTCAGCAAGGAAATTAGACAGCCAAGCAGCTTGGCTCAGTGGGAAAGCATGCACTTCCAAGGACATTGTCCTTAAAACCAGTCCTTAGTAATGGGTGAACATCAAAAGACTTGGAAGTTCATTTTAGTTCAGATAGCAACAGCATCTAACCTAATTATTTCTACAAATATGGACTGGAAATCTGGTAAAGCAGATTGTTAGATATTGTTAGCTATCTGGTACTTCCTGTGTTCAAATTTTTTTTAGAAATTGAAGTCCTGCACTACGTTGCAATGATGGCTGGTTAATTTTTTTGAGAAAAGAAGACGGAAAAAGTTTGTAAGAACTGTCTAGTATGTAGTGCAGTAAAACTAAAATGCAAATCTTGAAGACTCGAATGTTAATCTCATAAATGAAGATACATTTTGGGGAAACATCTAACATGTTTAGAATATTGCCAACTAAGGCCTAAATATTCTTAAAAGTGAAAGATTCACTTTTACTTACATGATGATTTTGTATTTCTCTGTGCATTGAAACAAGATTATTTAGCATGTAGTGTTTTCCCTGAGAAGTGATATCCTCATTTTGATATATCTTATGGGATGCCCTTAGTCAGAACTGAGGTTTTTTTAAAAAAAAGACAAAACTCAAACCCATCAATATGCTTTGTTTCTGAGTATATTGAAAGCCGGACTCTGAGACAGGGAAATTGAAAACCCATTTATTATTTGAAATGGTTATATCATTTTGTTCACAGTAATTTTCTCACTGTTATGCAAATAATCATACTCAGCTCTATTTGACGAAGCTGTTATACATCTTAATGAAGTACATTCAAAAATAACTGTGCACAATTTAAAACCCTTTTTGGAAATAGTTTGTGTCCTGTAAGTTCATTAGTGAGTCTGCAAGTGAGTGAGTTCTTGAGATGTAGTTTGACTTGTCAAATACTTAAAATATGTCCAGCTATTTTTAAAGAAAAAAAAAAATCTGGAGAGTGGTTGGTGAATGTTATATGTCATTATTAAGTGCAGAGTGATTATGGAGATGTAATGCTGTGTCCTAAAAGGAAAAAATGGAACTGTACTGTATTTGCCTCTTTTGCTCCTGTAGCACATCGCAGAAACTAAAGGTGGCCAGGAAAGTAATTTTCTCCATATGCTCTTAGCATGGAGTCTCCAAGGCCATAGTGTATTTATTGTTATTTTCAAGTTTGACTTAAGAACGAGACAACAGGTGATTTCATTCATGGTAGATGTCATGTATTTTCTTTATTCAGGTCAGGATTTGTTGCATCAGAAGTAAAGTTCACTGTTTGTGGAAAGGAACTGACACAATGTAATTCCAGGAATCAATTTGTCTAGAGCTGTCTGAGAAGGTGTAAGTAATTGTTCTTGTTTTTCATTTATCTTTTTTTTTTTTTTATGAAACAGTCCCAGGAAAGGAAAACGTCTTTCTCTTTTAAGATGGTCTTGATTCTATCATAAAGTCCAAATCGTCTAGATCTTGTCTGCAGCTACCTGGGAGGCAGAACCTCTATATAATAATTTAAGAAGTTGGGGCTAGAGTGCAGGAACACTGAATTGCTCAATTCTTGCAGTTCTGGTGTACTGTAAGTATCCAGAATTGTTAGTCATAATTATTCACTGTATAATTTGGTTTGCATAATACATGCTCTTTCTGTATAATATGAGAATTTTCTGTTTCCAAGTTTTTGAGATATTTTTGGTAGAACTTCAGAAATAAATGAGATTAGTCTTGCAGTATCAGTGTTCACTCCTTCAGAACGTTGTTATGTTCCTAGGTGAAAAGGTGTGTGATTTTGGGGTGGGGAGTGGAAATCTAGTGAATGTACGCCAGACTTTAGAGGTTAGACATCCACATTCTTGTACTTTTTTCTTTTTTTTTCTTTTCTTTTTCATAGAATCATAGAAACAATTGGGTTGGAAAAGACCTCCAAGATCATCAAGTCCAACTCTTGGCTCAACTCCAGTCCGTTTACTAGATAATGGCACTCAGTGCCACATCTAATCTCAGTTTAAAAACCTCCAGGGATGGTGAATCCACCACCTTCCTGGGCAGGCCATTCCAATGCCTAATTACTATCTCTGTAAAGAATTTTTTCTTTTTTTCTTTTTCATGTGTGTTTATATGTGTGTCTTCGGTTGGCTGGAAAACCTCTATTTGACCTCAGTAGCTCTTACATATATAAAGATCACGTCTTTTAAAATCTATTTATGTCGCTTTTGTCCTACACCTGTCAGTAAGAAACTTCATGCAGGTTTCATCTGAAAACTTGTTTTCTTAGTCTAGTAGTTGAATTTGTTGCTCTGCCAGAAGGTCATTCTATTTCATTCTAATGCTTAGATTTTTGTTTGTTTTCTTTTCTGACTCTGAATTCACTATCTGAGACTTTCCCTCAGCCTAGAAAATATCAAAGTAGTCTGTATCAACAAGAGTTCCACCTCTCCTACCACTTGAAAGATTTGCTCTACACACAGGGCTGTACAAAACAGAGATGTAGGCTTCTGGATCTGTGAACCTCATTATATCCTAGAAAGGAAATGGAGGCATGGATGAATTTCCTGTTCTTATGCAGCTGCATTTTTGTGTTTGGTTTTGACTCGAGATGAACGTTATCGAATCACAACGTTTTTGCCCTGAATTTTCTTCCTTCCTTTCAGGAATCTACACATAATGTACCTCCAGAGAACTTTATTCATGCCTTTCCTGAGTCTCTATAAATATGAAAAAACTCCATTACAGTCTCTAGTGGAATATGTATACAAACCAATCAAACAGCAAAATCCTCCAGTAACTTCCTCTGTAATTTGAACACATATAAAATGAGTATTGTTATTTAGAAACATTTTTTTTCTTCATGGAACATTTTTGAAGTATTGGGACTAATTCATAAGGTTTTTCTGTTCTTTTAAAGAGCTAAAATAAATGAAGTCTGGTTTCTTAAGCGAGAAGAATTCTGTGATCAAGCTATGTGCACAGCTACCTTTCTTCAGCCACTAACCTTTAAACCCATTGACGTCAGCCAAGGTTACAGAGGACAGAGATTTCAAGAGTATTAGGTTCTGGCAAGTTTTGTGGTAAAGGTGGCTCCATAAAGGAGAACATTGTTGCAAGTATAGTGGTGTAGGAAAAGGAGATGGCAAGAAAGAATTGGACAGAAGAGGATATACAAGGAGTGTGCGCTTGGGTGTGAACACTGAAGAAGTATGAATGCTGCATTCCTGCAGAACCCAGAGGCACATTTTATCCAGTTTTGTGTGCTTAGAGAGTTTTCTCTGATTTAACCTGGGAAACAATACTAGAGATTAATTCACATCTTCACATTTAACTTTTTCCATAATATGCCGTGAGTAGATCAGAAACTGTGTACAGGATTAGCTGGATTAAATTGTCCACCACAAACTAGTTTATGTTGCAAAGCTGAATAATCAGAATGATTTATTCAGGAAAAGAGACAATTTATGACATGTATTATGATATTCATGTACTATTTGAGGAGGATGAAAATTCAGTTTAATTGATTTTTTTAAGCACTGCTGGAAAATACAGATAAAAAATTATCTCATTAATTTATCATGCCAGTTGACTTAACAGTAGTATGCTGCTGCATTACTTACTGTATATGGTTGTTCTAGACTGTTCTTTTTATTAGTATTTCAAATAGCACTGATTGAAGCCTCTGTAACTGAAGGTCAGTGTAAGTAAGTGTAGAAGAAAAGTAAGAGTGTGGAATATCAGAATATGTTCACTTTTTTTAATTTCTCTCTTTCTTCCAATTTTCTAGAAGCCATGCTTACACTAGCAAATCCTGAGGGCAAACAAGATAAAGTAAGATTCTTTTTATCATCATCTAGTAAAACTGATTGAATTAAACTGTAGGTTTTGGCATTACAGACTAATAGACAAATTTTACTGAGTAGAGTCTGTTCCTCAAATAACTGGAATCTCCTTGATGTAATTTCCATACTGGAAAGGATTAAATGCAAAACAGAAAAGAGACTATGTGGCGATGTCAGAAAAGTTTGTACAGGTAAAAACTATGGAGCATGCATTTCAAATATTCATGTGCAATATTGATAGGTTATATGGTGATCTTTCAATAGAATTTACTCTTTTTGTCTTTTTCTACTCTCCTTGTAAAAGCTGCATGCTCTCGAAAATGACATGAAATTAATGACTTCTGTCTTTTGTCCATTTCTCTTTCCAATAATCTGGTAACATCACTACTTCTGATCACATCTGAAGGAATGATTTTTAAGAAAATGGAGGATTTCTGCTAGGTTGAATTATAATTAACTGAAGTGTAGTCAGATTTCCACTTGATGTCTCCACATTTCTATTATTGCAGCAACGCATCGACAGCAGCAGAAAAGTAACCTGACTGAAGAAGAATGTCTTGTGAGAATGCCAGTGTTTGCCGTTTGTGATTGACAGGAAACACCTTTTTTGTGCTGTTTCTGTACTATTGCATGTAGTGCTGACTAGGTCAGAAAATTATGAAAATGCAACAAAACTGAGATTCATTAAAGGTAGGCTGAGGGATTGCATACCATTAATTGTTATTTCGGAAACCTGGTAGGGGATTAAAAAATGCCAATTCTCCATAAAGAAGCATAATAAGCAATCTCATAAATCTACTTAATGAATTAGAGAGACTAGCTGACTAAAAGAAAGGAGAAATTGGATTATTGTGTAAGGAATGTGTCAAAGTTTGAATGAATAGTGCAGAAATCTATTTAATATCTAAATGTTCAGATTTCTGAGGTCTCTGCCAAAAAATTTATATTGCCAGTTACTGTCTGGGTTCTGATGTGACCTGGTATATTTGTAGTTGCACTGCTTGGTCTTGCTTTGCTTACTGCTGGTTACTGTACTGTTACACTGTTCCTGCTGTTATCTAGATGGGAGTCTAATAATGATTGAAAACTTTAGAGAAAAGAATTTATTACAGCCTATGGGTGGCAAATAAAGAAAAGCTACAACCAAATCTTATGATAAATGGTTTTTGCACAACCAGGATAGCATCTGTTATTTATTTTAATTTGCAAAAATTTAATCTTCAGCTTAATTTGCTGATTCTATCCACTTGTAAAGACTACAGCCAGGTACTATGACTATTTCATAACTATAGAATAATGCACTGTTAAAGCTGAATAATGAGAGATTGCAAATTAAGCAAAAATTTTAAATCTTTAGAATATAATGTCCTAACTGTAAATGCTTGAGTCATTTATTTCTCCTGCCATTTTCACCTTCCTTAATTTTCCTCTTCGAAAATATTATTTCACTTTGAAATTGAAACCAACCCTCATATACTTTTGTCTCTTCATCTGATGGTAATTAGTAGCAGTGTATACATTTTATGTACTGCTCAGCCAGTTGTTAGCTTCCTCTTCCTTAGGGTTAAGAGTGCTTTGTTCATATTTGGTTCCTCCTGTACCAAATTATGTAAACAAAGCAATCACAGGTGATTGTGTAGCTAATTTTAGAAGTCTCTTAATCTCTACCTTACCTCAGTAATAGAGGTTGAGATATGAAAAATACAATATCTCAAGCAGGGAAACTGTATGCAGTGCTTGTAATTCAGTAAGTGTTGCTAGCCTTGCTGGTACCAAGAGGAGATTGACTTAAGTGTTTGGGTCTGTATTTGGGCTTGCATTTGGTTCACATTCAAAGAATTTTCAAGAGCAGCAGCAACATTTACAAATTTGAAATTCACGTAACTTCTCAGTAAAGCTTAAAATTCTATTTCATAGCATCATGTGGTTAAAACAGACCTTTGACATCGTCGAGTCTAAACATACCTATTTGTTAATAAGTGACATCTACTGAAAGTGGGTGTAGCCTGGGAGCAGCAGCTGTCTATTCCCTCTGCAGTGAATTATAAAATCTTAGGAGTTTCTGTGTTTTTCTCCCCTAGTCTTATGCATTCTCTTTTTTAAAAAAGTTCTTTAGGAACAAACACATCCCATTCATTACATCAAATTAGCAGATGGGACTGTTTCAAAAAATGACATGAAAATTAATGCAAATATAGTTTTAATAAAACGCAATGACTTTCAAGTTATTTTATATTGTACTCCCCAGAAGTTCAATTCATGGGCCTAACAATAGTATGAAGAAGAGGCAAGTATTTAGTTGCGTATTTCTAAATATTCTGTAGTGAGTTGTAATCTGTATTTCAGTGGGGCTGCAGAAGTAAAAACAGTCAGTGATACTATCTTCCTATTCACATAAAAAAAACCTCCTGCTGTAGCTAGGTCTCTCTTGATATTAGTAAACAGATTCTTTCTGAAGTGGCATACACCCTTAACTGGCTGGTTTTCTAACTGTCCAATACTGAATGACTGCTCTGTGTCCCTTCCTCCTATACTCTATTTGCTGTGAGGAACCTGCTGCAGCTTTCAGTTATGAATTTTAGTAGAGCATTTTGTAGTTTGTGTTGCCCAGACAAATGAGGAAGGACCTGTGGAATGAAAATGAAGTGCAAAGACCATAAAATGTAAATGCTTAGGAAAATATGATCTTCAATAGCTCTCATAGTGCTTTTAAAATGAATAATTCCTGTCTTTACAATTGGATTTTTAGGGAAGACTTCCAGTAATTATTGCTACAAAACAAGTAGCTAATCTCAGAAAGCTTTTTAAAGGAGTTATAACCTAGGATATGGATGAAGAAATAAATATGTATATAAATTCAGGCTGGTCATGAGTGGTGTTCCCCAGGGTTCAGTTCTGGGTCCAGTCCTGTTCAATATCTTTATCAATGATCTGGACAAAGGGATCGAGTGCACCCTTAGCTGGCCACGCTGTTTCTGATACAGGCCAAGATGCCATTGGCCTTCTTGGCCACCTGGACACACTGCTGGCTCATATTCAGTCGGTTATCAACCAACAGCCCCAGATCCTTCTCCTCCAACCAGCTCTCCAGCCACTCTTCCCCAAGTCTATAATACTGCATGGGGCTGTTGTGTCCCAAGTACAGGACTCGGCATTTGGTCTTGTTAAACCTCATCTCACTGGTCTCAGCCCATCGATCCAGCCTGCTCAGATCCCTCTGCAGAGCCTCCTTTCCTTCAAGCAGATCAACACTGCCATCCAGCTTGGTGTCGTCTGCAAACTTGCTGAGGGTTATCTTAGTAAGCCCCCTCTGTTTTTTTCTATAAAGCACCTACTTGCTCATGTATTACAATGCTGCCTATTTCCACGACGATTTTTGGGCTAACTTCTTTGTGGTAAGTGAGAATGCTGGAAAATTTCGCTCTTGCTTTGAGCAAAATGAAAACTAAATTCCCAGTGTTCTTCTGAGCTGCAGAGTAAAGTATTAAAATATGAACCTGTCTACCGGAAACACAGAGGTCCATTTCTTGCCAAAATCACATTATAATGTGTCTTGCTATTTAAAGTTCTTTCATGGCACGCTCCAGAAGTTTTTTGTTAAAACGTGAATTCATTTTATTACTAAATGTTGACAAGATTTGCTAACTCTTTTATGGAATTCCTAATGGTCATATTCTACAGCAAAATTAAAAAAAGACCTGTGAGCCCTGTGGACACCTTATATCACTCAGTTACCTTTTACAGTGTTTAGGGGAAAAAATAACATTCAAACATTTTATCAGTTGTCAAACTAGCTTAAAGGGCTATAGACGGTTAGAAAATTTTTTTAGATTTCACAGTTTGAGATAGATTTAAAGGCCATTTGTTTGCAATAATCAACAAAAATCCTTCTGTAGGTTAGACAAGAGTTTTGAAAAAAATAAAGTCCTGGTTAGCAGAAGTGGTTGTTATTACATAGCAGAAATGCTGTGTAGAGTTTGGAGATTTACTTAGTTTTTCAATAAGATGCAGATTTTCAGGTCAGTTGTAATTAATATTTGTGTTGACCAAGAACACAATACAGAAGATCTGCAACTAAGCTACTGCTAATATCAATGTTTGACAATCATTATTACTTAAAACTAGATGTAAAATAGACAATCCATTTCCTATTATAATCCTGTTTCACATTGTTAAGTTTTATCATGTCAATACAATTTTGTAGAAAAATAGTTTACTTCAATCATTACAGTAGTCAGAAGCTAAAAATAGCTGGCATTACTGTGAGTGTTACATGATAAATGTTTCCTGTTGGTAATAAATTATCACACACACTAATGCATACACTCAAAAAAAACCACCTGCCTTTTAATTAAAATGCTGATATCTCCCAGTATAAAAAATACAGGACTCTCTTGCTGCCCAGTTTAAAGGACTTTCTACTGCTTCTAAGGAAATCTTAGCGCATGTTTCAAGTTTAAGTCCTTTTTCCATCATATCCTGGCTGTTTTATCGTATACTGCTTCCTAAGATTACTGATTACTCATTGAGCCTGAAGACTGCATTTTAAGAAATCTGAATTTTTCTGTATCTTGCTTTCATGTCATATTATCCACCCATAATTCCTACCAAAGGTGGTTCTTATTGGTGCTTTCAGTAATTTTTTGCTTCATTGTAGGATTTTTTCTTTGAATGATGAGTGCGAGACACTGTCAGTTTTTATCTCCATTTATTCTAGACTATGAAATGAAAGATTAATCTGAATTATTGAAAAAAAACTAAACACACTTTTTCCTAATGTCACATGGCACTTGTCCGCATAAGGAGACTGATGTTTGCAGATGCAGACACTTAGGATACATTGTTTTTCATAAGGACCTGATACCAAAACTGGTTTTGCAGCTACAAATACACAAAGCACTCAGGCACATGCAAAGTTTTAGCATGGAGTCGTGCCTGAGTCAACCCCAGTCAAAATGGTGTGATGGGTATTTCCTTCTCAGTGACCTCTTTATTTTCTCTAGAAAAGGGTACCTGTTCTGTAACTTTAGTGGTCCTTCCTTTGAAGGAAGAATTACTCATAATCCCAATTATTCTGCACGTCTTTCATCAGGTAAGATTGACAGTATGGAGAAAATTTACTGCCAAGACATAGGGTCTCTGATCTCTCGTCTTATATACAATGCCTAAATAAAGTATAAATCACAGGCGAAGCTCTTCCAACGTAGTACTAGAGCAGCATGAAGATTTGATGTAATAGTTACAGAACAGAAAAATTAATTCAATAGACATAATTATTTGTCTTGCTAAAATGGTCATGCTGCATAAAATTAATAAAACTAATATGGATTATACTATATCTGTAGAGAATCTACAAAAAACACTAACTGGAATATTTATACCATGACGCATTTTAAGTAATTTTACATTGATTAACAATTTACAGTATAGCAGTAACTATACCTGTTATGCTTAAAGCTTTTAGCTACTAATTAAAAAACTGCGATAGTTAAAATAGTTCTGATAAAAATCAGAAGACTTGACAATTTGTTTTTTATAACAGTACCTTTAAAGTCAAAAATAAATTCCAGTCATGGAGAATTTTCCTAGGTATTATGACTACATTCTAAGTCTTTAATATGAAAACTCAGAAGAGTAGTATAGTCAAAATATTTTGGAGACGTACAATATTTAAAATTAATTTGAACTGAGCAAGAAGAAATTGCATGTGCAGCATTAGGTTCTATGTTACATAGTTTTGCAGTTACCCATGATAACTTAAAGATCGCTTAACTACAAATTCCTGTTTTCTGGCTGGTCTTTATCTTGTTCTGAATGACTAGATCAAGAGGTCTACAAGTATTCAGATTCCCCAGTCCAGACCCAAGAAATCACTGCCCCACTCACAGTAGAATGATAAATTCTTTTGTATCACTTAAAAGCAAAACTTACATTTATCTTTGCAATACATTTTATGCTGAACAGCATAGAGAAAAGGAAAGCTTTTTTCTATAAAGAAGTAGGACCTTGACTGCATCTCACCTGAGATGATAGGTGTTATCCAGAAGATTGCTTATAGGAATTTGATGCTTGCTTGATGACTGTTTATGCTAGGTTTGTCCTGAAACAAATCAAACCAAAAACCAAACCAAAATTACCTGTACTAAAGAAAGTATAAAAAGTATAGAAAAGTATAAAAGAAGTATAGTATATAAAAGAGAAAGTATTAAAAGTATAAATCAGTATTAAAATTTATTGAGTTTTAGTAGGTTCAGAGCTCCTTCTAACCTTTGTCAAGGTCCACCTCTAAAAAGGAGAATCGTACCTGGATGATAATAAGCAAGACTAACATTAGTAAAACTTCCAGTAACAGTCATTTGCCTTGGAAAATTAAAAGCATTCAAGGATTAAAAGTGCTTATTTTCTTAGATTTTTTTTCTGATGTTTAATCTCATTGGTGAGAAGAGTATAATAAAGAAAGAGAGAATGTGTAGTGTGTGCCAATTGCACTCCTTTCTCACAGATGTGTAATTCATTAGGAGAGTGCTCAGATGATCAAAGAAGTGGAAGGGGATAAAGGGACAGTGTTGGAAAAAAAACAAGTTGAAGCAACCGAGAAGACCCAGAAATTCAAAAATGCTATAACAGATGGAGGGAATGCCAGCTCTCCAACACTGCATAGTTACAATGACAAGCCAGACTTAAAGAAGTTGGTTATAGAGTAATTCAAGTTGGGAAAGACCCTAAAAATCATTGAGTCCAACCATTAACCTAACACTGCCAAGTCTACCACTAAACCATGTCCCTAAGTAAGTCCCATGTCTACACCTCTTTTAAATGCTTCCAGGGATGGCAACATAACCATGTCCCTGGGCAGCCTGTTCCAATGCTTGGCAACCCTTTCGGTGAAGAAATTTTTCCTAGCATCCAATTTAAACCTCTCCTGGGCCAACTTGAAGCCATTTCCTCTCATCCTATCACTTGTTACTTAGGAGAAAAAAAACACCTGGCTACAGCCTCCTTTCAGGCAGCCGCAGATAGCGATGAGGTCTCCCCTCAGCCTCCTCTTCTCCAGGCTGAGTAACCGAAGTTCCCTCAGCTGCTCCTTGTGAATTTTGCTTTAGACCTTTCAGTGTCTTTGTTGCTCTTCTCACTCTCAAGCGCCTCAATGCCCTTCTTGTATTAAAGGGCCCAAAACTGGACACAGGATTTGACACTAAGCACAGGGGCACAATCACTTTCCTCCTCCTGCTGTCCACGCCATTTCTGATACAGGCCAGGATGCTGTTGGCCTTCTTGAGCACCTGAGCACACTGCTGGCTCAAATAATAGGTTCACTCTGATTTTATTAGTAAAACCTGCATGTCTGTTGGTCTGTGGTGCCCATCAAATTTTAAAGCTGGCTAATGAAACAAACTAATTTTAGGCTTTTTTGAACGTACTGGAACCATCATCACTCCCAGTTCACACAACACAACTGTGTTTCCCTTGGGGAAAATAATGAAAAACAGCTGTACAAAATATATTGACAACAAGCAGGCAGGCAGACAATTCAGTTAGGTGAAAAGCCTAAGATATAAATACAAATGAAAGTAAGTCCCTCCCCACAATTTTCATAGCTTAATAGTGAAAAAAATACTTTTGCTTGACAGCAGAAAATCTACATTTCTGTTTCTGCCAGGGTTGAGAAGTAACAGGGTTAAATTTCAGCAAGGAACTTTTAGATTAGGCATTTGTGGCAAACTTTAACTCAGAATGGTTACACACAGGTACACTTTGTGATCTACTGCAGCCTCATTTTCCAAGAAATCAGCCACAATTGATATTTAGTTTTATTTTAGATTTTATTAAATCTTTTCCTGTTGATTACAATTGATATCTCAATAACAATTTGCTACATTACTGGAGAGGATGATATTTTTTGAGAAGGATCTTTCCTGAGTAAGTGATAGTGTATTTTTTATTTTGGAGCACAAATGTGAGCGATGTTTGGGCAGCAAGGGAAGAATACATCCATCCCCTCCCTTTTCCACCAAAGGAAAAGGGGGTAATTAGTGCTGAAATAAAGGAAGGTTTGTGCTACAACCTTGTTGTATGATTTTGAATACACCTTACATTTTCTGTATACGTTGTTAAGATTTTGAATGATGTAATGTTGCCTTCTAGTGGTGGGAAGGCAGATTTCAGAGAGCAACACCCAGCATTGGTTTTCTGCGTCCTGCACACGCACTGCTAGTTCATTGAGGCACGGGAGTGTCATCCTAGAATTTAAACCCAGACATGAAAAACACAAAAGCTGTGTGAAAATAAGGAGGTTAAAGTTAAGAAAGATTGCATGGTCAGATGAGAAACTAAATGCAACATCTTTTATATTAAAAATACTTAAGTTTGATGGATTCATGCATGCAGCACCTATCATTAGTTACTTTTCTGAATTCTGTGCAGCAAACTTTCACAATGGTGTGCAATATTAGCATCACGGATGAACTGACAGGGGATAGAATACTGTTGGTAGACATCACTAACACTGATGTTTGTATTTGTGTTCAAATTTTAAATCTGATGTTTATTTTCGGGCAATGTTAAACATTATGCAAATAAAATTAATAGCTGATTGTCTGTAGAACATTCAGGTATCATCTCTTGGCTAGTATTCTTCTGCCTGAGATGTACATGCCAGTCTCAGGTAAGAAAAGGGTTTTACTGTTTTCTGCCAGCAACAATTGCCCTAATGCCATACACAACTGAATTTGTCTCGCTGCTTTCGCAGGAACACTTCTGTGATTGCTGGTTAGTGCTTTAGTTTTGAATCTGTGTGACTGATTTATGATTGATAGTGCATTAATGGTGGTTCTGCTGTGTAATTAACTTTTCAGTTACCTTACTGACCTCGATTGTATTGCTGTACCTTCATTCGTGCCAACTCAGCAAGATATTCTTAGAGTCTGAGTGCCAACTACAGGAATTGAGTATCCTTTTGACTTATAAAATATTATATTTAGGTAAGGCTGCCTGTCAAACGGTTCAGTATAAAATTACGAAAGTAGTTGCTGCAACTTTACTTCTGAAGTCCTTAAAACTTCTGCATTCAATGTGTGTTGCATGTGTTTCCAGCTGTTTTAGTCCCCAACGTTAATACAGTAAGTTGAGGGATGCTTCAAATAATTTCTTTTGAAATACAAATTACATGAAAAAAAGCTTTACAATTCAAGTAGCCCAGTTTCTGCGAATTCTGAAGCACTTGTTTCATTAAAAGCCTTGGATGGCAATGTATTTGTCTTAATATGACTTCTGATATCAGAATGTAGTTTAATTCCATCTAGAGCCAACAATTTTTGCCTCCTGACTGTAACTGTTTTGAAGAGAAGACCCTAACAGATAAACTAAAGATCTCAAGTGAGTTTACATCTTTCAGTTAGGTACAGTTAGAGAAGGAAGTTGGAGACACTGAGGGAAGGAAGAGTTTAAAAAATGTGGAGGGTCATAACAGATCACAGTATCACAGTATCACAGTATCATAAGGTTGGAAAGGACCTCTGAGATCATCAAGTCCAACCTATAACCTAACACTAACACCAACCATCATCTAGACCATGGCACTCAGTGCCTCATCCAGTCTCCCTTTAAACACCTCCAGGGTAGGTGACTCCACCACCTCCCTGGGCAGCCCATTCCAATGGCCAATCACCCTTTCAGTGAAGAATTTTTTCCTCACATCAAGTCTAAACTTTCCCTGACGAAGCTTAAGTCCATGCCCTCTGGTTCTGCCACTGGTCACCTGAGAGAAGAGACCAACCCCTGCCCGACTACAACCTCCTTTTAGGTAGTTGTAGAGAGCAATGAGGTCTCCCCTGAGCCTCCTCTTCTCCAGGCTAAACAGCCCCAATTCCCTCAGTCGCTCCTCATAGGGCTTGTGCTCCAGCCCCCTCACCATCTTCGTTGCCCTCCTCTGAACACATTCCAGTATCCTAACATCTTTCCCATACTGAGGGGCCCAGAACTGGACACAATATTCAAGGTGAGGCCTGACCAGTGCCGAGTACAGGGGGACAATAACTTCTCTGGTCCTGCTTACTACACTATTCCTGATGCAGGCCAGGATTCCATTGGCCTTCTTGGCCACCTGGGCACACTGCTGGCTCATGTTGAGCTTCCTGTCCACCAGCACTCCCAGGTCCTTTTCTACCTGACTACTCTCTAGCCACTCTGTCCCCAGTCTGTAGCTCTGCATGGGATTGTTGTGTCCAAAATGAAGTACCCGACATTTGGACTTATTAAACATCATCCCATTAGAATCGGCCCAGCTCTCCAATCTGTCCAGGTCCCTCTGTAGGGCCATCCTACCCTCTAGCAGATCAACTCTTCCTCCCAGCTTGGTATCATCTGCAAATTTGCTGATGATGGACTCAATCCCCTCATCCAAATCGTCAATAAAGATATTAAACAGGACGGGACCCAATACCGATCCCTGGGGGACACCACTGGTGACCGGCCGCCAACTGGATGAAACACCATTTACCATCACTCTTTGGGCTCGGCCATCCAGCCAATTCCTAACCCAGCACAAAGTGCTCCCATCTAGGCCACGGGCTGCCAGCTTCCCTAGGAGTCTACTGTGGGGGACCGTGTCAAAGGCCTTACTGAAGTCCAAGTATACCACATCCACAGCCTTCCTCTCATCCACCAGGCGAGTCACATGATCGTAAAAGGAGATCAGGTTGGTCAGGCAGGACCTACCCCTCCTAAATCCATGCTGGCTGGGCCTGATTTCTTGACCGTTCTGCAGGTGGTGCATGATTTCACCCAGGATTATCTTCTCCATGATTTTACCTGGGACCGAGGTCAGGCTGACAGGTCTGTAATTACCTGGATCATCCTTACGGCCCTTCTTGTGGATGGGTGTCACATTGGCCAACTTCCAGTCTTCCGGGACCTCTCCAGAGAGCCAGGACCGCTGAAAGATGATGGAGAGCGGCTTAGCAAGCTCATCCGCCAGCTCTCTCAGCACCCTAGGATGGATCCCATCCGGCCCCATAGACTTATGAGGTCCAAGCGGCTCAGCAGGTCTCTAACCTCCTCCTCATGGATTGCAGGAGGGCCATATTTCACCCTGCCCCCATCAACCTCTTCAGAGGGCCAACTATCAAGCGAGCTGACATCCTTGTTGTTAAAAACTGAGGCAAAGAAAGCATTAAGTACCTCAGCCTTCTCTGCATCTCTGGTTACTATATTTCCCTCCACATCCAACAAGGAGTGGAGGTCGCTGCCGCCCTTCTTTCTGCCATTGATATATTTATAAAAACTCTTCTTATTGTCCTTAACAGAAGTTGCATCTAAGATGCTTTGGTTCTTCCTGCCAGATAGTATTAAAAATACGTATATATGTTCAGTGGAATTGAGAGAAACGAATGCACTCAAAGTTGAAAGGAGGTACCTGAGGAGTACTTTAAAGTTATTTTGTCTGGTACTAGGCAATCTATTGCAACACATGGGGAAACTGATTTTGTAAGGGAAAGGGATTTTAAAAAAAATTTAGAATTGCTGAATTTATATTAGTGTGGTTATAGATATTCTTCCACAAAACACCCATTTTGTCATGAACAAGCATCTGCAGTTAGAACACAAGAACCAGAATCTATTCTGATAATGTATGGCCAGACCAGCCTAACCGATTTTCTTGTTTGTTTTTTTTTCCTGGAAAATGAAATGTTGTAGGGAACACACTGACCTGGACAAAATATAAGTGACTTACTAAAATGTTTGCAAAACTATAGGAATTTCAATTGCATCTAAGATATTTCTGAGCATTTTGATTGTTTTGAGTAGTCAGATATGACTATTATGGGTTGTTCTTTTTTTCTAATGGAGGGAAGGGTAAGGGACATTTTAGAGTGTGTGGGAAGCTGAATATGTTTACATCTGCCTCTGCTAAAACTTCTGCTAAGATATAAAGGTTTATATTTTGTATCATGCCTCAAGTGGCTTATACTCTTGTACTATGCCTGGCTAGGGTAAATTAATTTTCAGTTTTCTTCAGAGCAGTTGATATGGTGATGCATTTTAGACTTGTAACCAAAACAGTACCCATAATATCACAGTGTTTTAGCTTTTGCTGAACAGTGTTTACACAGTGCCAAGGCCTCCTCTGTTTCTGTGCCCTCCAGTGAATACGCAGGTGGGCATACTAGAAGGCTGGGAGGGGTCTCAGCCAGACAGATGACATGAACTGACCAAATTACTTACTTTACACCACATAAAGTCATGCTTAATAATATAAATGAGTAGAAGAGGATCTAGGGAGGCTGGCCAAACTTTTCTTGGGAAGTGGTTGGGTATCAGTCTGTTCCTCGGACATGGTGAGTGGTTGCTTTTGCATCACTTTTTTTTTTTTTTTCATTATCTCTTCTTCCACTTATCCTTCACTTATTAAACATTTTTTTCTTTTTTAATCCTGTGCCCAAGCTTTATTGCATTTGCTCTTTCCTCCCCCTTTCCCTGCCCACTCACGATATGGAGGGGAAGTGAGCGAGCTCAACAGAACATACAAGATATTAAGACATACTTTTTACAGATAAAGCTTATTCAGCTAGGTATTCTGTTACAAGGCCTTTGGATATACTTTAAGAATCTTATGAAAATTACTAATATGTTGGCTACATTTCTGTTTAACAGGATGGTGGATGTAATTGGCCAAAGGTCAGAAAAAAGGAAGTGGATTCATTGTTTTGAAAGTGTTACTTCCATCATTTTCTTAGTTGCATTGAGTATGATCAAGTGTTGGCAGAATGTGACAACCAGGTAAGGAGTGAGGGTATGCAAGATACAGAAAAAGATGCGTGCTTTTTGAGAAAAGCAACATTCACTCATCTTCATAAAAGCATTTGCAAATACTAGAATTGCATTAAGAAGTTGATCAAGCAGTCTTGAAGTTGTGTTACATTAGCAGCCTGCCTGTAGAAGGGAACTCTACCTTAAAAGACAAAACATGATTTAAAAATCACTTAAGTCCTGTATTTGAGAATGTAACAGCAATATGTCTAAGCAAGTAAAACTAGCTTAGTCATCTGTAATGAAGGTTTTTGCCTGGTTTTTAAGAATTAACCTGTGCATTAATTAAGGAAAATTAAACCTAAATAAATTAAAATTTACTTCCTCCCCAAGGTTAGAAAACATGTGTTCTCCCATCTGCTCTAGAGTGCTGTCATCAGCAGTAGCCAGATGTTGCAAAGAGAGGGATGCAAAGAAGAAAACAGTAGGCAATTAAGTAAAAGTGTACTAGCGGAACTGCATTACTTTTGATGGTGGTTTCTTTACATCCTGCAGTATAGGGATTCCTTAAAATGTCAGTCCTTAGAAAACACTTTATACTATTTTAACTTTAAAGTCAAAAGCCCTTACAGATCACTTTTTCAAGATCTGTTGAAACTGTGAAAAGTATACCCTACTTCACTTGCTGAAACATCACATCTATTGTAGTTGAGATAGAGTTTTCAGATTTTCCTGTCATCTTTCAATGCATGAACAATTTCAGTAATAGAACTTTTCTATTTCCTTTCACTGTCTTGAACATTTTGTAATGCTCATTTTGGACATTAGGAAACAAATAACAAACTGTCATCACAAACTTATCCCCAGGAACTCCAAACATCTCTGAACGTGTTGTTCCTGAGATCTCTCTTGCAATGGACAGATTTTATTTGTACAAATGAGCACATATGCTCGTGTCCTTTAGTTGTGTTAATAGTATGTTAGTATCAGATATTTGACCTGATACACACTGCTTCAGCTCTCACTGTGAGGTCAGAAGAGGCTTTCACAGAGATGCAGCCCGTGGCTGCTCACTAACTCATACAAGAATTCAAATAATTTCTATTATTAAGGCTTACCTTGGTTTCACCTGCCGTCATGCCATTCATAGAGGTGATCCAAAACCCGATGAATACAAGGATATAGAACATGAAGAGTAGTGGTCAACACTGTGTTCAATAAAAATAGCCTTTTTAAAAGCTTTCAAAAAACCCTTTATGATCTCTAGCTGATGTGTTTTTTGTATTATACTGTCTATAGAATTGATTTCAAATTAATTTTTGTTGTAGAATCAAATGGAAGAAAGCAAGGCTTTATTTAAAACTATCATTACCTATCCCTGGTTTCTGAATTCTTCAGTGATTTTGTTTTTAAATAAAAAAGACCTTCTAGAAAAGAAAATCATGTATTCTCATCTAATTAATTACTTTCCAGAATACACAGGTAAGCATTTATCCCACACCGTCTTTACAAAGCTAAAAGTCATATTTAAACCAGTTAGTTTTCCTCATGAAATTGAACACAGAAAGTGGAATTATGCCAGATATTTTTTATCTATGCTTTTCTGCTCTGTCCTTTTAAAATGCAGTTGTACTGAAACTTTTATTTACTGGAGTGTTGTGTACAGAGCCTTAAGAGATTTCTTGCAGCTATCCTTTTACGTTGAGAGTGGCATGATCATTGTATTTTTATGAGAAGAAGCACCTTTTTCATCTTCAATCCGAGACAAGATACCAGGGGAACAAGCTATTAATCCAACTCTCTATACAGTAAAAAGCAATAGTATAGTTTTGCATTCATTGTTGTAACTTATGTTAAAGAAGTTCAAAGCATCCTGAATAACTTTCCTTAGCAAGCATTACTCACACTGAAAGTCACCAAAAGAATGATGAAAATAATCACAGATGTATTCCATTACCTAATGTAGTATTATATTCTGCAAGACGTGTATTATATCCAATCCTACAGCTAATAATGAGAGGAGTTATAATGATTTAATAGGTACCAAAGTAACACATGTTCCTTTCTTGTCCAAAGAGAATCCTGTTTCTGTGTTTTAGAAAATTGAATTTCTCTTATGGTCTTTGAAATACTACAGTAATATAGCAACCTATAAATATAAGCTGGGTAATTTTAGTTGCGTAGACTTTTATTAAAAGATTACTTTGGCTTGTAAGGTTTACCATTGAAAAGAACATACTCCACATGTTTCAGAAACAGTCTTGTAGCAACTTTTGCTCCACTAATACAAGAATGTGGTAATGCCAACAAGAGAGTATGCTTCTATGGTGATTTGACATTTAAATATGAAACTAGCCTGTTAAGATACAGTCTGTATGGTTCTTCTGTAACCTAGAGCTTTTAACTCTTCAAAACCACTGATTGTGCTTTTGACTAGGACCTAAACAAGATGTCTAAGCTGCCAGATAGTTAATTTTGAAGCTGTATCAGGATCAGAATCCAGACAAAGATAAAGTAATCTATTCCCACTTCACTTGTGCCACAAACAGAAAATATTCACTTCGTCTTCACTGCTGTCAAGGGCACGATCCTCCACTTAAACCTGAGTGAGTTCAACCTGGTTTAAAGGAAAAACATGGTTGCAGCCACCAATGAGGCTTACTGACAGCACAGAGTGTGTTAATTAAAAAAAAAATATCTAAAAATGAATTTAGGTTTAATGAAGGATTATGGATTAAGAAAATTTAATTAATGAGTTTCAAAGTTTACTACTTAAGCTAAACATTTAAAATTTTGTATTATTTCTCATATAAACTCACAAATAAAACTAATTTTTGACAGCTGTGAGAAGACATTTAGAAGAATGTACATAACTAAACTGCTGTTCCGCTGGTATTTTCTTAAAATTTTCTTACTTTTTTTTCCCTTTATTTAGCACTTACAATCATGCTTATAAAGTTTCAAACAATGATGCCTTAAAAATGACAAGCTAGTGTTATTTGAGGGTGCTAGGCATTTTTATATTCTTGTTCTGAGCAATGTAGTTGAAAGACTAGGGTAAACCTATTACACTGTTTAGAAACATCTCTCCATAGCCTTCATAGGCCAAACCCGTTAACAGTCTAGGAATCATTAGAAAATATTAATTATTGGTGACTCTTGTGTATCACTGCCTTTCTGTTCAAGTGCCTTAATATAATACAGTACCTTTCAAGGTGAAGAAATGACAGATTAAGATCTTGTAGGGAAGCTATGGAATGTACTCTTTCCTGAAGGGGAGAAGTTTTTCTCACACAGCATGGGATTTAGCAAATATCCTCAGCCTTTACTGCCACAGCAGCTCGGAGATGACCTGCGAGTGCCTGCAATAAACCAGGCCTTAAATTCCTTTGAGTCACTAACATAAGTTGTTTTTTACACTTTGCATTTTCATATCTTTGAGCTTCACAGGTAGTTTTGCATGGATTATAAAAATCCTGTCTTCTAGACTTCCAGCTGTTTTCCCATTTCCTCCACTCTCTGTCAAACTACAAACCTCTCCACTTAAGATGCCAGCACAACTAATAGCTCAGACAATGCTTTACTAGGTCAAAAATTCTCAGACAAAATAATAAAGACATTAGGGCAATCTTGAAAAACTTTTTTAACCATACAAAGTTCATGGTACTCTCTGCCACTTGATAAGCTAACCCAGCAGCACTAGTAAAGAGAGTATTTTAGTAGAACAGTCTGTCATATAGCAGTAATTCAGCCCAAAAGATGTGCTGAGGTTCTTCTGTATTTTAATACATGAAAATTACATTTTTCCAAGAACTACTTATCAAAATATTTTTTACTGTCAGCATGAAATAGCAATTTCTATACAGTATAGAAAAAAATTCAAGTCACATTGAATTTTCAGCTTGCTGTGCTTCTGTGTATCCAGCCAGGTTAACAGCTCTTGCAATTCAGCCCTGTGAAAAGCACAGCCTGACCTTTCACTGCCCATAAAAATGTTTACCATTTCACATACTAAACACCAGAGTTCCCTTTTGTCCAGCAGCACAAAAAAAGTAAAGTATGTTCAGAGCTGGGGCTTTGGTTGCCAAGGAGAAAACAGCCTGTAACATTTGATTTATTTGTTTTCTCTATAGTGTTGGAACAAGCAGTAGAAGCCTCTTCCTACACTGCTTTAATGTTTCTCTGTGTGGGAAGGACACTGACCTGTATGTTATGCCCATACTGGTGAACGGCAGCAATAAACACCGAGAGAACAGTGCAGTACACCCTGGGACGAGGTACAGGTTACACCGCCACTTGCTGAAAGAGAAAGGCCTTGGAGGAGTGTGAAAGCATGGAACATAACAGCATGTCCATGCGTGTGCAGTCCATGTCCCTGAACGCCTAATACTGCCTGCCCTCAGAAGTACTGATATCTGGCAAGTCCTCACATCTGCTGTCTTACATTAACCTCTGTCGCTCAAAAAAATAATTCAAAAGCATTTCTTATCACAAAATACTTGCAAATAAGCCACAAAACTTAGCATCCTGTTAAGGTATGCCATGTATCTATTAACTCTGTTTTACATCAGCAGACTAATGAGCAAACTTAGAGCATATTCTTGAATTTGAACTACACACCCTAAGTATTAAATTTTAACTACCATTACATAGTAATATTAATCTTTTCTTGACTAGCTTGCAGTATTTGTTATTTGCAGATAGGTGGCTAAAAATAACGGAACAAAGACCCTTAGTGATTTGTTCAGGTATGTGAGTGTATTTTGTAAAGCGCTAAAGATAATAGCTTATGGTTTACATACGGAGATTTTTTTTTTTTGTGAAAAGAGGATTCTGTAATAATCTAGTTATTTGGCACCCAAGTTTTTTCAATGCAACAACAAAAAAAAAATCTATTTTAAAGGGAGTTTACGCATGTAAATCCACTTACTAAAACTTGTCCTTATAATAAACCACAGGTGAAGACTAAAGTCTACATTCTGCTTTCACCTAGGCAGCTGCAACAGAAGCTTGACCTTGTGTTCTCAGAGACAGGATTTGACTTAATTTATCAATTTCCATCTCTGTAATTATGAGCAACAGTAGTACCTTTAACATCTGTTTATTTAAGCAGTACATTTAAAAGAAATCCCAAATAATAATCACATTGAGCTCAAATAAAATTCAGTTTCACTTTATTCAAGGTGAAGAACAAGCTTGGGGGGGTGGGGGGCATGTGAGGCAGGAGTGTGGAAACCAAGAGAGCCATGCCATGCAAAGCCATGCTGCTGAACAAATAAATAAAGATACAAACAGTTGGATTCTTACAAATGTTCTAGCAATGTGTCTGGCATGTTTGATTCTAAGTTTTGTTTGTTATTGGTTCCTTAGAGGTAATTCTCTTAAACTATTACTGAAAACCAAAAATTACATTTCCCAAAGGTATTAAGTTTAGATAACAGTCACCTAGAAGAGAAACTGTTCTTCAGTACTACAGTAAAGACCATGGTATACTTTTCAATGCCACAGTGGGCAAGACCTTACATTTCAGTTTTCATTGAGATCCCCTTGTTTAATTGCATACACATTTTTAATAAAAAAGAATATATTCTTGTTGAAAAAAATATAAATATTGAAATAAGGAATGAGGCACAGAAGAGTGGACATCTAAAGTGACTTGCAGTAATCCAGAAAACTACACAATGGCATAAGTCTGAAAACCTTTCTCCTCACCCCAGGCTGATGTACAGTTAAAACAGAGAGTTGAATTTTGCCATTTCTTCGCAGACACAATTCATGACTGTATGGAGAAAGCGTATGGAAGAAACAAAGGAAAAAGATACAATTTACAGACTAGGATTAGGGAACTGTAGAAAATCATATTGTCCTTAAAGTGGAGACAGGGAGAGAGGTGTAGGAAGGGTCCCATGTTGACTTTTGAACACTTTCACTGTTTTAGTTCTTGTGTTAAGGCTTTTAGTTAGCACAGAAGATCAAAATATTTTGTAGTCTATAGGAAAAATGCAGTTTGGGGGGAATTGTTATGTTTTCCAAAAAAAAAAAAGAGCTTAACCACAGACACATACATTTAAAATGAATCCTTTAACATTAATGGTTAAATTGTTGAACTATTACTGAAGAGCCTGCTGTAATTTCAGAGTCAGGGGTTTGTTGGCAAAATAAATGCAAGAAAGTTAAGAACTGGAGAAGATAACAATAATTGAAATAGAGGCTCTGTGAAAAGAAAGTATTTAGAATGGGGTAAATTGAAAAACTAAATGAATTGTAATGTAAGAAGTACATGCAAAAAGTTACTAGAAGTTAATATTGCAGCAGATAATTAGTAAATACTGGGGATAAATAGAGAAAGGAGGAGAAAAACCATTAATTGAGACTCAGGATTCTAAGGCTATTACTTGAACTATCATGCCCGAGATTAAAAGTGACAAAAAAAATATGCCAGGTATAGAATGGTACTCAGTGCACCTAATAACACTACGTATCTAAGGCAAAGTATTCTATTAGTTTGGTGTGATTATAACCTGAGTTAATACTCTTGGTACGTGCTTAGTGTACAAACAAGTGGAGTAACACAGTCACTGTCATAGTTCGGAATTCTCTTACAATCTTCTTACTCAATTTACAATTTATGGAAAAAATTACATGTATTTTGTAACCTGCTAAGTGGTTACCCAACACCAAAGACAAGACATACAGTAAATTAAAGAACCTCAATGGTAGGTTAGCATGCTAGTCCCATTTTAGATTTTACAGTAATGCAACAGTTTGGGTATCTCAAGCACTACCAACAATCCTGTAGCTTAAATGTTGTAGCTATAAATGTTCCAAACAATTGTTCAGAAAGATTATTTTGGCAACAGGTAACTTACTGTATGTACCAGATATTCTGAAGATTTTGATAAGGAATTTATGGAAACCTTCATCTTATACTGTATTGTTTCCTATACTTTTTATGCCAACTCCAGTGAGCAGCCATTCAACAACAGTATTTGTACTGTATCTAAGAAATACGCAAAATTGCACACATGCAGGCTCTTCCTATTAGAGCTCTGCTGTCTGGATATGAAAAAACCATTTCTTTGGGTAAGAAAACTTCATAAAAGCAACTGAAATATTATATTTATTATTTAATAGAAATTTGACTTTATTAGTCACTTGTTTAGCACACAATACTCTGTAATCCAAGGCATTTACTTTTGGTACGCAACAGTGCATTTATAACCCCATAAACTCCTTGAGTTGCAAGACTATTAATAACTTTTACTTAAAATAACAGACTTCAATATTTTTAGTGCAGAGATATGTTAATTCTCCCCATTATACATTTTTGTAAACTGTTATATTTTCTGTGAATATTGACAGAGCTGCTGCAATGCTTCCTTGAGTAGAATATAAAAAAGTTTATACTAAAAGTGATATTGAATTGTAAATTCATTGTGACCTGGTCCATTACTAAAAAAGGAAAGCATTATTTTAACTGAGCAGCCACTCCTGTCATCATCTACATTAGACTTTTCTTGTCAGTAGTCTCCTTCTTAGAATCTGAGTTGTAAAACTAGTGAATATTAACATTTTCTTTGATAAAGAAATTTTAATTTCAGCACAGGCTTGAATCATATGAAAACTAATTCAGAAAATAAGTATCGATTTTCAGAATCAAATCTCAACTAAATATTTGCTCTTAATAGTGTCACAATAATTATTCCAGACTTCAATTTAAATATCAAAAGTAACAGTAAACCAAATTAGTTTTATACTTTATTTATAAAAAATGAAATCTGGAATTCATACTTTCAAAAAACCAAACAAAACAAGCAAAAAATTGGCAGAATTTTTTTTCATCACAAGATTTTTTTAACTTAATATAATCTATTTTTGTGATATAGCCATAGACTGTTGCAACTATAATAAACTATTTCATAAGTCCTCCTTCCCTCACGATTTTTCCATTGTTGATAATATTCAAATAGTTTCACTTGTTAATAGCTGTTCAGTGTCCTTTGGATCTTGGTGCCTCTTCATTCATCACAATTTTGGCTGATTCTCTCTGACTTCTTCCAGTTTAGAAAGGATCCACTGTGTGAGGAAAAGCAAACAGTAAAAATGTTTTCTCAGTAGAACTATACAAAACAGCTGAAAATTAGATTAGGTTGGCCAGACACTTCAATACCAGCTCTTCACCTAACCGAGTTTTGACATGCTGCTCAAAATTCTACTGTAGATTATAAATGCCCGATTTTCACACATGAAAATGGAGGCATTTAAGTACCAATATCTGACATTGAATACCATAGCTAATTACACTGGCTAGGTTGATATTTCAGTCTCCTGGTCTGTATTTCAATGAGTAATGTTTAAAAAAGTAAATTACATCATGATTTCACCCACATAATTATTAATGTTCTGCATTAGCCTACAACTAATCAAATCACAAATGTCAACAGAGAAGCAAGGATAACAGCAAACAGGACAAGAACAGGTTGCAGCAATGTGATAATACAGTTATTTGGAAAGAAGCTTTCTTTGTATTTGTTTTTCAGGAATTTCAAATTTACATTTACTGAACATGGAAGGGAAATTAGTTTCCCAAGAGTCTACCAAAAAAAAAAAAAGAGGTAGTAGGGAAGAAGGCAGTGACATGGAATTGCTGTGAGAAAGCTGTGTAATGCTTTCAAGAAAGAGTGGATTATTACAAATTAGATTCTGTTACTGGATCAGGTTCTACGTTACAGACCTTTCCAATCCTTTCCTCCCCATTGCAAGTTCGCCCCCCGCAAAGAAACAGAGCTGCTATTTAGCAGGATGCTGAAGGTTTGAAAGAAGAACTGGCTGTTCAAGAAATTACTGTTCACTTCTCACAGATGGAACAACCTTGTAGTGTCAACTAGGCTAACACAATGTTTACAAAGCAGTGTCACTGAAATGTCCTTACACCCTTTTTACTATAAAGGGTGCAAGTTTCAGTTTCACTGTTCCTAAAATATTTCTCTCAGAGTCATCTCTCTATATACACAAGTTCAAGTGTCAGATTTGTAGATTTGTAGCTGTAGGCTAAACAGCCCAGAAGTGACTCTCAAAGACTTTCCCTAGGATACCCTGTAAAGGCCTGATGGCATTTTTTTAATCAATTTGATAAGTATTCCTTCTTTAAGATAAATCACATTCCTTACCAAGTCTGTCTGACAGTGACTTTTCCTTTCATATTCACATTCCTGTTTTTGGTTTTGTGAGGTTCTTGGGCCTTTATAGGAAAATACACAAACCAACAGTTGCAAAAACCTCACACAACTTCTTCAGCTTTCTTTTCCTTGCTTAAGACTTACGGCATGCATAATACGATGATTTGATTTTTGGTATTGCTCCCAATTTAGCTGGGCCATAGATGGGATTCCCTTCCCATATAGACTACTGGACCTCAATGCTGCTCCTGTCCCACCACAGCTAGAAACTGAAAAAAGGAGGAGCTCAGTACCTCCAAATAGTACAGACAAGTCTAATTTGGCATGGGGCCCTCAAATACCTTTATAATATTTGTAAGTAAGAGTCAAATGGTATTGTTCAGCTTCTTTGGTTAGAAACTACCCTCATGAAGACAAAATGAACTTAAACTGATGACAGGATGCAACTTCTGCATGCCGTTTCAAAGAGTGATCCAAGGGTAACACATCGCACTGGTGTGAATACATATAAACTAATTTATTGTTTGGGAAAATAATTAGCTTCGTTAATAAAAACAAGGCAGAATTTTTGCAGCTGGATACCCTCATAGTTGTTGTATCAGACCTTAACTGCTCACACTCTCTGCAGAAACTATTTGTGTTTCTTTAGGGAATTTTCTTCATTCTTGAACCAAAACTGTATATTGAGGAACAATGGAATGATGGAATGACTCTCCCCCTTCCTAGAACGAAAACTGGGAGTAATTTGCAAACATTGTTCCATTAAAACATACTATTTTAATTCATATTCTTGCTTGTTTATTTTTTTGTTAGCAGTATCATCCGTTTGAAAGACAGGCTTTTGTAAGGGAAAGTTTGGCGCTGGAACTGAGTTTATTTTTGACATTTAGTATTGAACAGATCATTCCTGTTTCCATCTGTGTAACGGCTGTGTGGAAATACTGAATTTTAAATACATATAGTAGCTTCAGGTTAAGAATATTTCTGTTCGACTTTTTAAGCCAAATTTAGCACAGTATAATTGTAGTAGCATTTTGACTTTACCTTTGCATCCTCTGGACTTCTAAAATTAATAATTTTTCCAAATTCTTTGGCATGGAACACAGACTTAACTCGTTCCTAGAAAAAAAAAAGTAATTGAAAATTGATGTTAGTTTCTTCAATCTTTACAACTAAGAAGTTATTTACCATTGAGGCAGCTATATGGTTCAGACAGCAATGCATACCCACTGCACTAATCTGAATATGTTCTAATTGCATGCACACATTCTAAGAAACTTAATTTTCTGCATGAAAGCACAGTGCAGTTGAACACTCCAGCAATAACAGACTTCCCTTCTTACCATGGAGTCCCTGGAGACTGCAATAGAAAAGCATGTAGGAATGGAAGGCAGATAATGGAGTATATGAGGTAACAAAATCCAGTACTCCCTAAGGTTATGATTTTTCATTCTCTTTTAAGTCATTAACTGGGTGGACATTCCACCAATACTGACTTGCAAGTCATGGTCTTAAGTAGTGAAAATTGCAACTTAGGCTTCATAAATAAAACATAAGCACTGCTTTACAAAATATGGTTTACAACCATAGATTGCAATACAGAGCATACTGCAGACATGTGAATGGACTCTGAAATGACTGCTGTATAGGGGTAAAGATGGATATGTTATTCAGCACTGTCTAAAATGGCAGAAACTCTTAAGAATTATTTTGTCCTATAAAAGTTCACTTGCAGTCAGAAATCCAGTTTGGAGGATTCCAAACCAATATGGCTCTGCCTTTCATGCTCTCTGCAACAGAAACAAATAATCTGAGTGAAAAACTGAATGACTTTGTACACTGTCAAGACTGTCCTGACAACCAAGATTTGTAATTACACACAAAGCTTATTAAAAACAGAAACAAAACCAAGACACTGGCAGGTTAAAATTAATGACTGAAATTAAATTCAGTGACCACAGCAACAAGAATTTAAGAATTACTTTTTTTAAAGAGCTTTGCTTCTCTAAGTACAGTTATCAGAAATCATTTTTATATGCCCTTTGCCAATTTACCAGAGAATGAAAGTTTCAGGATTTTTTTAAAGGAAAACTTGCAACTGAGAGCAACGTTCAACTTGCATTTGAAAGGATAAGCATATGTCATTAGTTTTTATGAAGACATTAATACCTTATTAATACTTGATTATATTTTTGAAGAACTAGATTACTAGCACATGGAAATAAAAAAATCCTTGAAGCATAGTACATGCAAATGTATTGCTCTGGTATATTTCTAAATTTGGATTGCAATAAGGTAGATTTCTACGTGTCTGCATGCTTCCACAGCGCAGGATTGTGTAGTAAAAATACTCTGCAATCCTCTGAAAGAGTTTTGTTATATCATTATTTTCCAAACTATGAATATATCACAAACTGGAGTATTCAAACAAAACAAGTTTCCAGGGTTCAAGGAATAACTTCCTCTGTGAGCACCAAGTCACGATTCTGCTTAGAATAGTCAGAAGCTAGTTATCTGATGAGTTTGCCTATGTCAAATTTCAACTCCCTTCTCTGAGCACACCTCAACTAGAAGAGAGATCAGGAATTCAAAGGAGAGATTGGGAATTAAGTTGAATGTTATTAAGCTGAATGTAACACAAAAGAAAAATCATTATTAGATTAACATACCTTAGCTTCAATGCGTAATCTTCTGCCATCAACAATAAATGGTTCTTTAGTAAATTCATCAAAAGTGTACTGCCATTCACATGTCAACTGTCCAAATGTCCCTTTTGTCACAAATAACACACCACTAGACACCAGAAAATAAAATTAATAATTTTTAAAATTAATGTAAAAATACTTGAAAGTCATACAGTTACCCTAGCTCTAGTGAAGTCATTCGTTGTTCCAGAACAGTTCTCATCTAATGATAAATGACAAGCATACAGCATACTTTACAAAGAGTAAATTTTGAAATTTCCTCTAACATATTTAAAGTACTATGCTTTATAGCAAAACTGTAACACCACTTCTAGCCATATTTCTACAAAAAGTTGTACAGACTTTTTATTTGAGAAGGATGCCTGATGCTCCACTGCTAGACATAGATGGTACCTGTGTTATAAATTAGCATATTGAAGGAAAAAGGATAAGTGAATCCCACAGTTCCATTGACTTCAGCCTAAACAGATTTATAACAAATCTTTCTCAGCTAGAGAAATCACAAAGCCAACATTCCTTTTCTCTTCTTACACACAAATTACAACGCTCAAAATAACATATTCTTGTGCTGAACAATGCTGCTGTTGAACAGCACACTAGGCATGCTTTCCCCATTATTTTATCTACATACAAAATGACAGGTATGTCAAAGCACAGTTACTGATCAACAATTATAAAATCATACATATTCTGATGATAGTTTTGAAGTAATTATTCAGAGTCAAAACTGCTTACCTTTTTGTCACCATTAACAGATCTGTACTGTTGACCATAGCATGAGCAATATATCTGAGTTTTGCAAACCTTCCATTTTCAATTTTCTAAAAGAGATAAAAGTTTTATAGATTTGAAAATGCTAGTATATAATTTGTGTATAAATACATGTACTGATTTTGTGTTTATAGTTTATACTTTTGGGGGATAAGAGAGTACATAGCATATTTTAGGACTCGGTTTTGTACATACTTTTCGTACAGTCCAAATTTCTGGTGGCTAATACAATCCTGACACAACAAAAGAAATAAGGATTTATATCCTAATTTATGTTAAGTCAATTCCAAAAAAAATGGAGCAATTAACTCTAGTAATAAATCTATATTTATGTGTATAAAAGGACCCAATATCACGTATACAGTGAGACTTAATAATGCACTTAGGTAAAGTTTAGCATTTCTCCATATTCTTGTGTTTCCTCTGAACTTACTGAATCTTTTCCTACAGTTGCTGTGAGTATTGTAGCAGGATATTCTGTAACAGTCGATACATTTAAAATATTGACGCCAGCAGAGGAATAATTTTCAAAAAGAGCCTCTGTAACTTTAACATGACTTGGCAACCATTGGTTTTCTGGCTTTCTGAGCAATGAGTGATTAAAGCAGTGATCAAATTAAGATTGCTGCATCTTAGTTGAGAACAGCAACATGACTGTTTGCATACTTCCCATCTGTTACAAATTGGAAGCAAAAGTAATTAGTATAAACCAGTATGATTCAATAAAACATTAAGTACAAACATATTGCTTCAGATAAGTATGCCGACATTCAAAAATAGAAAAAACATGTAATGAGTATTCGTCACCACTTTAAAATGATGAAGACATTTAGTTAGGTCTATCCTGCAACTTGAAATTCAGTTGCATGGGTAACTTCACTTGCCCAAAGAGATTTTTTTAAATGATACCTTCCCTCAAAGACACTGATTATTTAGTGACTAAAATTCAAGAACATTTGAGTAACATGTTCCAAAAGGACAGTGTTTCAGAAAGCTCTCAGAAACTCTGGATATTTGAAAGCTCTCACAAAGTTCAGATTATTTTTCTCTCTCCAACTCACTGGTCAACATCACCACAGCTATTGACCATGTGCCTACTCATGTAGGTCACTGCTTGAAATAACCTCTGCAAGAGCTAGTGTAAGATCCAGAATGAATAAAGAAAGAAGAATGGCATAAGAAATGAGAAATTAAGGGCTTTTCAAAACCAGGATTATTATTTAAGTTTTGGAAACTTCTTATTCAGGCTTTGTTTAGGGGTTGTCATGCCTCTGATTTAAGTCTCTCCCTGCCTCTCATGAAGTAGAATCTTTGACCTAAATTACTAAGTAAAAATGTCTCTGGAGGAAGCCTCTACAATGTTTCAGCATACCATAGGCTGGATAATTAGAAGACAGAGAAGGCTCTATGGAAAGATAGCATGGAGAGGTTACCCTACCCAGATACCAGGCTAGCAGTCTTATTCTATGTCCTGATGGATTTTCAGTGTCAGTGGTCTAGCAAGAAAAAACAGGGAAAAGAAGGCTGGCAGGAACTTCTAGAAATAACGTGTGCGTGAAGTGCAAAGGTGATTCAGTAGGAGACAATAAATACACACATTTGTATTTAATCTGCAAGACACTGTGGCAATGCCAGCAATTTTATTGACCAAACACACTATAAATATTGCAACGTATGATCAGCATCTCTCTTCTACAAAAGCCATTTTAGGGGAAAGCATTTATTAATTTATTAAGATGGAGAGGGTCTCTAGTCCTTCTCCTGTATCAAAGAAAATATTTTTCTTACGCTTTGCATAGCATTGAAGTAAGGCTGGAGTGTGACTTAAGAGAATAGGGCTACTGCTTTCTGCCTTTTCAATGGCTTGCTAAGTTTATTTTCAACAAGCCACATCACTCCACTGATAACGAATGGAGAATTATGAAAATCGTTACAGAATTACAGTACAATATCATACAGGTTGCAACCCTAAATAAAAACTATTTAAATGTCCACCAAATTCCACTAAAAGTATCTCACTGTACCAAGACAAACAAGTGACTGGCTCAACACAAAAGCATTATTAGCACGCAGCATGTGCTGAGCTAACTACTAATTGTTAGTTACGAGTCAAAGATCATAAACTCAAGTTAGAGTTTATGTCAAGAACAGACATTAATCAGGAAATAAAGTACAGGAAAGTGCTGCATGGTCCATTTGCAAAGGTAACACTTTTATCCACACCAATATTGAATAGTTACTGCTTCTAAATTTTCTGGTTTTTAGATTTTTCTACTCTTCATTTACAATCTTTATCCCTTTTAGCATTTGACTTGCACCTATTCATTACATCAATTTACTGCTGATAAGTTATAACAAGATCACTACTGTGCTCTGCTACCAAAATGGCTTATACAAATCAAACCTGAAAGGATATGTAATTGATCTCTCAATACAGATCCATAAATATGTTATTTAAAAATTACAATATTTAGCTATTAATTGTTTGGAGAAATATAGCAACTTTGACCACTGTTTCATGATGCAAAACTCTGGAAGTTAACATTGATCAGTCATTGTTTGTTCAATATAAGCTTCACCACTGTATGAAAACAAATACTGTTTTTTAAAACACAACTTCTGTATTTCCAATTTAAAAGGTTTAATTAACTCATTACTTTAGTATACATTATGGTTCATTGAGTAGACATGAAAATTGAATTATCCTATTGAAAAAAGACACTCCAGCAGTTCTAAAATGTGAAGTCATTCACACACAAATCCCCTCCTTTGCAAAAATTATTCTTACGTGTAGTACAAATGTTTAGATGTCACTGCAATCATCTATCAGCATATGTGAACATTTGTGTAGAGATGGATATGCACATATGCTCAGTGTCTTAAAAATGTCATCTCTGCATTTGGAAAGATTACTAATCACACAATATGCTCCTAATGTATTGAGCAGCAAGCACTGAAGGACAGAGGAGAGTGTAGGTAGTGGAGACAAAATTCAGAAGGTGTAAGCCTTCTGGTCATAGTTCTAAAAAATACTAGTAGTATGTGTGATACAGAAAGTCAGAATGTTCTATATCCTTGAATTTACCTCAACTGAAATGACACATAAGAGAAATACTGTAAAGACCATTATGACTTAAAAAGTGGTTATAAATCTGCTACTCTTTTATCTCAATGTTCAGATTAACTTGAAGTTGTCAATTGAATTCAGATTGCCAATGTTATTTCCTTATGAACTGATTACTGTCCAAATGTGAGTTCAGAAGGAATTCACTGTTGTTGCTAGAAGCTCCAGCACTGAATATATCTTTCAGCCCAGATTACAAGATGACTTCTTCAAAAGCCATAGAATTGATACTTTCAGCAGGCTAACCTGGTATAATTACATATCCATTCTCCACCACAGGAACATTTAATAATTCTAAACAGTACTTGGGTCACTTGTTAGACCTAGCTTGAACGTGTGTGAAAAAAAGGGGAAAAAATGTTATATAAGAAACCCCAACATGTAAAACATTCCTGCCATGCAAAATTTTCTTTTACTGCTAGTAATAAAACCTAACATTAATACTTTTGCCTGCTCCCTCATTCTAGTCATCCTAATGCACAACGTCATTCTATAAACAGCAAAGGATTTATACATGATCTGTTAGTGCCTGCATTCAGGATTCCATTCAGCCCTGCTGAACAGTAACTCTGAAATCAACATGTTTTTTTTCAAATTAACAGAAATTTGTCATCAAGGTTAACATTGCAATTAAGGCCACAGTATGTAGGACAGTAAAAATTAGGACAGCAGCTTTCTTCCCGTACACAAAGTTTCTACATATAATTTGCCTATGCTAACTACCAAGAGAACTCATGTGACAAGCTGAATGAAAACCCCAGTGATCTACACTTCCACTGTGATGACCACATCTAGATGTTATGTTTCCTGCCAATACAACCAAAGTTCTTTGATTTGCAGCATCTGAAATGATCACTGCATCAGCAGGGAAATGGAAAAGCATTTCACTTTCTTTTCTGTATTCTCTATCTGCAAACAAACTGGTGCATGCTTTGCCTAGGACACATGTTTTTACTTGCTTTTCCACCAAATATAAGCATCTATGCTTCAATCACAAACAAGGTAAAACAAAACTGAGTCACACAATCTTCCATGTTCTTCTGAAAGAACTGGTGTTATTAGTCTCAGCCAGCTTCCCACAAACATACACGTCTTCTATCTGCAGGTCAGTAATGGCTATGTAACAATATCCAAATATTGCACATTTAAATGGTAAAGATCCTGCTATTTCCTTTAACTTAGATATATCAGGTGTTCCAAAGGAGAATGGATAACTCATACAAGGGAGCAGCAAACTAAATGTCTGGTAAGAATCAGGGCAAGGTTGAATAAAATTAAAATTACTTTGAACTTTAGAAATAATTTCTCCCTATGATTTTATGAAGTGAAACAGTTTTAGAGTATCTCAATATGGACATTTATGTTTTGATGTGAACCCAAACTCAAGGGGGTTGAGGGAAGGACAGAAAGGAGGAGTATGACACACTTTCCCACTCTTCAGGTGTTCTTCTTGTCAAACTGAAAATTGAATACTGAGAAACAAGGGTCTGTTCAACCCCTCCAGCGTTCTGTATGTGAAGCTTACCTCATGACCAAATAATGATCACTGAACTGTACAGTACAGTAGGAAACAGTACTGAAGCATCGCTTTGAGGGATTGTCTTCTCTACAAGTTACATCCACTGCAGCACAAGTCGAGCATCAAACTTACACAATATGAAAAAGCCCTCATAAACTTATACAGCATAAAGGCCAATTAAAAATAAAAAAAGTTTTGAGTTTATTCCAGGCACTAAAATGTGACACAGAGAACTCTACTGGTTTCATGGTGCATATGCTAATGACTTATGTTCATAAGCATGAGACTAGCTTATCCTTGAGCTCTACTCCCTGGTAGGGCAAAGACTGGTGATTTCTAGCAGGTCTATAGGTTCTGTAAATGACTAATAACAAAGGCACGAACAGCCTGTTAAACGATCCCAGAAACTGTCTATAGTATCCTTGTGTGCTGACTTAAGTCCATAGATCCTCTTGAGAGGTACCATCATAACTAAATTCAATTCAAGGTACCATCATAACTAAAAAAGTAAAACTAAACACTTTGGAAAAGCTGAATCAACTTGTTCTGTAGCTGACAGCAGGAAACTTGACAGCCTGAGCTGAAAGGATCGAACTTAATCCTGGAGTTCTCAACAACAGTACTGGACTTGAAATTCAATTCACTGCTGAAAAAGTAGGGAAAAAAATGTGCAGCCTAAAGTTAATTTATTAAAATATACTAAACAAACAGAAAAAAAACCACATTTCAAAGGACAGCCAAGACCGTCTATCTTTTCTACATTACTTCAAACGCCCAAAGTAAATAATCTCTAAATTGGGGGCAGGGGTTGCAATTTTTGGTGCCTTAAAGACCATCAGTTTTAGCTGATTAGCTATTATACTTTTCACAGTTTTTAGTTCCATGACTTAACAGAGAAATTAAATTGTAATATCCCAGGTGATACAACTTTTTGTTGTCCTAAACCCAAATTATTTCTTTTCCCAATGTATATTCAGAGGAAGCTAGATACAAGACAGAAACAAATAAAAAACTTGTAAAAAATATCTAAATTTTTTATTTATACAAAAAATTCCAAAAATAGAACTACACTCCATGAAAGACAAAAAGTATATAATCATATTTGCCAGCTGTACCAGCAATTTTTTTCTTTTCTTTTCGTTAGCATTCTACAGCCTTTCAATCTACTGAGTAAAGAAAGAACTCTCTTTAGTTCCATTGCACTGAAACTTGGATTAGTGAGACCTGACCCAGAATTACTACTATTCATGCCAAATTTTACTTTCACATTCTGTAACTATCTGTAGAATTACAAATTCAAAACCAAAAAAGTTTGGTCAATTTGATAAGAAAAAACTATTATTTCTAAAAATCAAATTCTTATTTTCGATGGGGTGCTTTTCAGTCAAAAAATGTTTTGTTATAGAATTGATACGCTTTGTCTTGTAAGAGAGGTCATTAGAGAAGAGAAACAAAATTTAATAGTATAAAAAAAGAAATTGCACTAAAAAGCCAAAAACAAAATATCATTTAACATATTCAAAGAACCCCAAACAGTGTAAACTTAATAAAACACAGGAAGAAGCTTCCCATAAAGTTGAACCAAACAATTTCCTCAACTTTTAGACATGACATGTCTTTTTCAGGATTGGAGCTCAAAGCAACATCCTACATTCTTCAAAGAATTATCTGAGATCCTGTTGTATCTGAAATATTCAAAATCCCTTCCACAATGTCTCAGGCAGTAACACATTGCATTACAGTCTTTCATTTACTCCTGCTAGATGTCCTTTTGAGATGACATTATCACAAAATAAGAAGCAACACATGGTCTGCAGCTAAAATATCTGAGAGATTAACAGCATATATTGAAGTGTGTGTAGACCAATGAACACAGCCTGGGGAACAAACAGAAGGAACTGGAGCTTCATGCCTGCTCAGGAAGTTCTGGTATCATAGACATAATTGAAACATGGTGCAACAACTCGCATAATTGGAGGACTGTGACAGATGGCTATAGGCTGTTCTGTAAAGACAGTAAGGGAAGAAGAGGAGGAGTTGCACTCTATGTTAAAGAGAATCTTGAATGTATGGAGGTTAATTCTGGTAACTGCTGAAGCCCTGCAGAATTCCTCTGGGTCAAGATCAGAGGCATAATCTTCAGGGTGGATCTTACAGTAGGCATTTGCTACTGATCTCCAAAACAAGGCAATAATGCCGGTGAAGCCGTATTTGGATTACTTAAGCAAGCTTTGGGTCAACAGCAGGTAGTTCCTACAGGTGATTTCAAGGACCCAAACATTCATTGGAAGAAAAATACAGCAGCTTACATGTCATCCATCAAGGCCCTGGAATGCATAGATGTCTGCTTCTTCACGCAAACATCAGATGTGCCAACCAGGAATAAGCCACTATTAGACTCGCTACTCACAAACCAAGAAAACCTGCTTTGCAGTCTCTCAGTTAACGATAACCTTGGCTGCAGTGATCACAGTATTGCAAAGTTTGGGATCCTGCTAAGTATGCTTAAAGTTAGTACTAAGACAAAGGTTTTAGATTTCAGAAAAATAAACTTGAGCTCATTTAGGAGGGTTCTGTGGGAAGCTTTCACAGACAGCAAAGAAGCTAGTGAGTGCTGGGAGTTTTTAAAAAATACTCTCCTGGAAGGACAAAAACTGTACATCTCCTTTAAAGGTAAGGGAAGTTGGTGGAGCAAGAGACCTCTTTGGCTTAACTGCAAGCTTCTGAGTCTGCCCAAAACTAGGAGAGAAGTGTACCAGAGAAGGAAAAGCATATGAACATCTGTTGAGAAGAACAAGGATATTGCCAGGGTGCACAGAGGTGCAAGTTAGAAAAAGCAAAAGTTTGCCTCAAATTTAAATTAACCAGAGATGGCAAAAATTACAAGAAAAATTCTTCAGGTATGCAAAAAACAAGGAGAAACAGAAGGAAAGTGTTCGCCCACTGTTAAAAAGGAGATGTAAATTAAGTCATCAACAATACTGAAAAGACAGATATTGTTGTCACTTCTTTCACCTCTTTCTTTACCAGCACTGTTGGGTCCCAGGCCCTGGGAACAAAAACCCAGCCTGCCCACTGCCAGTGAAGGTATGCAAACTGCTACAGGAGCTTGACTTCTGCACATCAATACCCGCCCAAAAGTATTAAGAGAGCTGGTTGGCATCATTGTGAGGATGTTCTCCATAATCTTTGAGAAGTCGTGGAGATCAGGGGATATCCCAGAAGACTGGAAGAATGCCAACGTCACCTCCATCTACAAGAAGGGCTTAAATGACAATCTAGGACATTACAGGCCCATCAATTTTACTTCAGTCCCTGGGAAATTAACGGAAGAATCCTCCTGGGGGCTGTCACAAATTAAATGAAGCACGGGACAGGGAAAAGGCAGCATGGGTTCACCAAGAGCAAATTGCTTTTGACAAACCTGATTGCCTTCTATAACAAAGTAACCTGCATGGCTGATGTGAGGGGAGCCCTGGAGATTGTCTGCTTGGATTTATTTCTCCAAGGCTTTTCAAACAGTTTCCAACAGCCTCCTCCTAGAGAAGCTGATGCATTATGGTGTACACAAGTGGCCTGAGTGCTGGGTGGGAAACTGGCTGACAAGCACCTGGAGCTCAGTGGTAAACAGCTCCTTTTTAAATTGGCAATCGCTTACAAGTGGGGTTCCTCAGGGACTGACACTGGGTCCAGAGCTGTTTAACATCACTGTAAGTGACATGGATGATGGAATCAAGGACACCCTGATGAAGCTTGCTAATGATACCAAAACAAGTAGGGAAGTGGACACTTTGGGAAGGAGAGACACCCTGCAGGAAGACCTGGATAGGTTGAAAGAGTGAGCTAACTACAACCTTTTGGAGAACCAACAAGGACAAGTGTAAGGTCCTGGGAAAAACAGAATCGAGGAGTGCAGCACAGGTTGGAAGCTACCCGGCTGGGAATTTTCTCTGTGGAAAGGAATCCAGGCATCCTGGTGACAAGCAGCTCAATACGAGTAAACAGTGCGCTGCTTGCGGCACAGAAGGCCAGCAGGATGCTGCGTTTCATCAACAAGGCCATCACGAGCAGAAATAAGGAAGTGATTATCCCACAGCCTGCCAGGCCACACTTGGAACACCACGTTGAGTTTTGGTCCCTGCTGTGCCAAAGAGATGTGGACAGGCTGGAGAGTCTCCAGAGAAGGGCTACAGAGATAATCAAAGGACAGGAAAGCCTGTCATATAAGGAAAGGCTGGGAGACCCGGGTTTGTTCAGCCTGGAGAAAAGAAGGCTTAGGGAAAACCTTATCACCATGTGCCAGTATATAGAGAGTGGCTACAAAGAACATAAAGTCTCCTTTTTTTCCGAAGAGTCACACGGAAAATCCAACAGGTAACAGGTACAAGTTAGTCCTGAGGCTATTCCGATTGGACACAAGACAGTTTTTCACAATGAGAACAATCAGCTATTGGAATAATCTCCCCCAGGGAGCATGGATTCCCCAACGCTGAACACTTAAAATTTGACTGAAATGGTGCTGGGCCATTTTGTCTAGGCCTTGATTTCGCCAAGAAGGTGGGACCAGATGATCCTTGAGGCCTCTTTCAAGTTGGTATTTTATGATTCTACAATCTATGATTTCTTGGCTCATTGCCCAAGAGATCAGGTTGTACAGAGCTTTTGAAGGCACAGAGCTAGAGTAGGGAGTCATGGATTTTAATGGTTCCTCCCTTAGAATTTTGATAACTAAGACAACAGACAACGAAATAAGTGGCATCGCCTTTGGCAAACATTCAAACATTTCAGAAGCTCTTATTGCTTTAGAGCAATTCTGATTGTTCAGATGTTGGCAGAAAGATTAATTCTTACCACAGTACCTATTGATAAATATCTGTTGCAAGATATGATTAAAATGCCACACAAATCTAAATTTAGCAACAAACTAGAAAAATAATGAAAAAACTGTGCAAGCAATCCAAAGAATACAGAATAAAACAGTTAAAAAATAAGTAACTTGTAAAGCTATGGTGTAGAATTTATGATGCAGAATTATAGTGGTTCAGTGATAAGTTTTTTTGCTCCTTGTCTTGATAAATAAAAAACCTACATAATTTTGAATGTTACATATATTCTACTACACAACACACTGTAAAAGTACTGGTATTTTCTCCAGACACCTGTGATTTTACAAAGTGTTTAGTTCTGGGGTGGATTTTTTAGGGGGTTTTGTTGCTATGAAAACAGTAAAAAAATTGATTTAAGAACCATATAAGTCACAAACAAACAAAAATAACTAAATGAACCATTATTTCAAACATCTAAGGATTCCAAAGTATAAAACAAATAATTATTAAAATATAAATGTAAAACAAATGATAAATCAAAAAAAGTTTACGTTAAATGTTGCTTTCAAATTATATGTATCTTTTAAATACTCTTATAGGCCATTTAGTTTTTTTTACATAATCTATTTCTAGGGAACATGAGAAACAATGTTGGAACAGAACAGATGAATCCATTTTTGATATACTTAAGACATGTTTATTGTTAAAAAGAAAAGCAGACAAAATACTTTTGAAATACGAAATAAAACAGTCAAACAGCATTTTAACACCAATAATGACTGTACAACTCAGGTAAGCTTCACTAAACATGTTTAAAAGCATTCCATCTAGTGAACTTTAAACAAGACCTGTCAAATACTTCCGTAATGCAGAAACATTAAATGCACTTCATAGAAACATATCTGGAAATAAACTCTAGGTCACAGTATCACTATTTCTTCATATTATTCAGTAGTATGTTTACCTAATAACCAGATTTACCTGTAAGACTATTTTTTATTATATTCTTTGCTCCTTTGCCTAGCATTCATTGTCATACAATTTATTTCCCCACATTTTTTTTTCATTTTTAAAAATAAGAATTTAATATCAGACAACTTCAGACTCTCAGTGGGAAACATAACAGCAACATTCAGTAGTTAAAGGTCAAAAGAAAGCGACAAAGGCCATATATATCTTTTACAGTCCATAGTATTCTAACTGTCATCATCATCATCATCATCATCATCATCACTACTATCGAGAGCCTTAGTCCACTCCCTGTAGGCCTGTCTTTTCTGAAAGCATGGTAAGGGAAAAAGAAAGTAGAATTATTAGTTTGGAAGTATTGGTTTGTCTGAAATGTTTGTTAATTAAAGCAAAATAAAATCCAAGAAAACAAATTCTAAAATGTCATCCTTATTTAGGACACAGTATGAGCACATCATATCACCTATACCCAGTTTCCTTTATACAGCATATGTAATCTCTAAATTAATAAAGAAGTTTTATTTCAATCTAATCCAGGAATCTGGTGAAAATGCTACAATATGGTGACTGCAGTGCGGCCAGTCACCAGACCCTTATGCATAGAAATAATAGAAAATGGGAGAATAATCTTTTTTTAAGATCATTCTATAAGATGTTTAAGATTATTCTTTAAGAAAATAATACACTTCGGACAATAAAACTGCTTTGGACGGGGACAGGTAATACACAGACTGTCATGCAAAACAAAGAAACGCCTCTAGAACGAGAAAGATTCAGAACCAAAAACATTTTTACACTTGAAGGTAAAACAAGTTTAAGACATCAAACATACTATATCAGAAATTAACATCTGAAAAAAATTTACACAATTCAATATTTTCTGGTTTAACTGTGTATAGGAAGAATTACAACCCTGCTTGGAGCTTTCAAAACATTGCCTCAAGAGTAGTTCTGCCTTAGAATTGTCAATATTGAAAACTAATCCAAAACATACTATTCTTCTAATTTAGCTACTTTCAAATGGTGGCCGCCATCACAAAATATTACAGGCACTACACAAAGTAATGCCTTTATGCTTTTGTAAGTTGTAGAAAGTAAGGTGGTGGTACTGTAATTAACCATTGAACAGAGAAAAATTAGAATTATGTATTGCATTGCAGAATCTTGTAAAGGTTTCTCAGAAAGAAAGGCCCAAATGCAAACACATACAAGCTTAAGAAGCACAAGCAATGCAAAGCCATTAGACAAGTCTGCATCATCACAGCTGACTGTTGACTTACACTTTGAAACAGAAAAGAGGATGTTATGGAATTTTTTTTACCAACAAAAGGAGAAAAATGGGCAAGTAAGTTTACATCACTCATTAGTACCACCTTGTAACTAAGCTCCTGTTAAAGTAATACTGCTTTATAACACTGGAGAGAATGGATTAAAGCTACCCCATTAGAAGAAAGGCAGAGGCATGCTAATTATTTTCAAAGAGCTTTCACAGTGCGATGAACTAGATCACGAGTGAATGGTGCCGTGAACATAGCTGAGATGCTCAAAATAGGACAATCCTCCTCTTCCAGAAAACAAAGAGCACACTGATAAAATGCTGAAGAAACATAAGTAACTAGACTGGAACTCAACATGAAACAAACAGCTATGGCAATTCTCGAAATAATCTAAAAACACTCTCCAAAGCAAATGTCATTCTTTACTATTTCTCCAAAAAGGTTATTTCCATATGGTTTTTCCAACATTTCCCTGGCACACTGTGAATTCTTCAATGTGTACTTATTTACATTCATATGAATCACGAATTGCAACTTAATTTCTTATGTTTGAATATTACTAAAATCCCGTTTTACTTCTAATGAAGGAAAAACCAAACTTTGTCAGCCACGTAACAGTTTAAATTATTTCCACTATGACGTCTGAGACAAATTTGTTTTAATGACAGTTGGAATACTGAAGAATAACAGCTGTAAAGTATGTCCTTCATGCAAACAGGATTACACTTCAAGACTGTTTGCATTCTTTCAATGGTTGTAGTATGACAAAAATACAGCTATTTTAAGTGTTTAAAATGCTATTTTACCTAAAATTGAGATTAAACTCATTGTTTAAAATGCGTATTATAAAATTACTGAAAAAAGTATTTTTGTGTTTATCACTGTTTATCAAAAATAAAAATGAAAGACAAATCTTTATAATTACACATACAAACCTTCTCTTAAAGTGCTCTGTATCTCGCACAAACCTGTACGGATAGACACTGTAATTTATATCACTGTTTCTCAAAAACTGTATCACAGAAACTGAATCACCAAAGTGGTCTTAAACTTAAGAAATTTTATGAAACTTCCCAACTATTGAGTTACTAAATAAGGGGTGGTAAGGAATTTAAGCAATGGGAAACTATAAAATAATTATTTCCACATATGATGAGTTAAAACGTTATGCCAAAAATCGTTCATTTTCTTCACCTGTAACATTTGACTTCCAGTTCCATCTCTTAATCTGTAAGGTCTAATAACTCCATCTTCACCAAAGAAGCGAGGTGGGCGCAGGCTTATCACATCTTCTGATGAATCCGCAACTCTGACAATAAAGCAGTAAATTTAAAGTAGTGTTAATAACTCTACTCAGCTTTAATATTTAGCAGAGGCTCTGAATTATTTTAAATACAAATTGAATTCAAATACTAGTACAGCAACTCTTGTCTATAAATGTACTTTTGCATTAGAATAGACAGTAGATATACTATGAAACAGTAATAGATTTTACTCAGAAATCTATTTCAGAGAATGATTATCAGAAAAGTAGATAGCACAGGGCAGCACACACACAATTAACTATTGTACTTCAGAATAGTTACTGGAGACATCTGTGCCATACAGAAGTTCTGCTCTGATGTTCTTCTTGCATTTCTTTGCTGAAGAACTTGCAGCAGAAAACCAAAAGAGCAATGGCATCTTTTTGGCAGCAAAAGCGTTCCAGCTCACTAAGAAGAATACGGCCATTCAGACAAAAGCTCCTAAACGTCCCTTCAAAACACTTTCTCCTACTTCTTCAAACATTACAACATGAGATAATTTACTGCAACACGTTTATTAAAGTGCAACTGTTACAGTATTCAACATACAGTCTTAACAGTTCTCAGTCTGAATAACCGGAACAGATCCTGGCATGACCTGGTAGTCTCAGAAATGATCTCACATAGTAATAACAATATAAAAAGTAACTTCTGCTGCAGCTGAGCATACTTTGTTCCTACACATTTGGGTTAAAAGGAAAAAAAAAAATCAGCAATTGAAGGAAGCCTGATCACTAAGGCTTTTAAAGGAGTTTCTTCGGTAATGGTAGAAATACCTGAGATCTGATGTTGTGGTTTTTAAGTGCTATCAACTGTGTGTTTTTTCAAGAGTCACCTATTTATTACATAAATAACAATACAAGTAGGATTTCTTTTTCTAGCTCATCTGTATTGATGACAAAGTTGAGAGATCCAAAACATTGACACGGAAGTGACACACAACATACTATTGCTGCTACGATTGTCTGTTTCACACCATATGTTACTCTTCACACTTACATTACTTACTTTTTAATACCCTGAAATGTGCTGCTTGCCATGTCTATGATTCCTCCAGTAGGCCTAGCTACAGCTCCAACTAAGCCTTTTCCAACGCCTTTGAAAAAACCAGCTGCTCCTTCTTTCTGAGCTCCTAAAAGCATTAAGAACACCAAATCGTTATAAAACACTGAGTTTTTCTGAAAATCTTAGTAAATTTAATGACCATTTAATTACAAATCTTATTTGATACACAGCTACACAGTCTCCTCCACACAAATTTCATGTAAACACCATTGAAACTGGAAGTCAGTAAAAATTTAAAATAATTATAAATATTTATAATGTCTCATCAAATACTAAGAATTTACCATCATCTGAACAGTTAATCCATCAGAAGACCTAAACTTACCTCTTATTGGTTTTGTAACTATTCCCGTTAAGCCACTGACAAAACCCTACCAAGAGAAACAAAGGACATTACAAACATGCTTTCAGATTACATTTTTCGTTTTTCTTACTACTTCATTGTCGAATAGTCTCAAAGTACTTCTGTTGGAGTATTCTAAAATTCACTACAAGTTAACAAATTAGAGACACCTCCTTCACAATTCTTACTTTCCCTTCTACCCTCATATATTTGTCTTTAAAACTACCACTTGATTGTGAAGGCATTGTTGCAAAACTAGAACTAAAATAAAGAGTGACAAGTGTCTGGTGAGTACAGCAGCCTCTTTATTTCTTGCTCTTGCTTACATAAAATCTACTAATCTTTTTATATTTTTTTTTCTCCTTACAGAAACTAATCCTTTTCCACCACGAGTGATACCCTCCCTCAGACCAGTGGGCTGTTTATTCATGGCTTCTCTCCTTTTCTGCTGGAAATCCTCATCCATAGTTATTGCAGCTACGCCTTTTGCCATAGCACCAGTGATTCTCGATGCAGCACCAGCCAATCCACCTATTGGAAAACAAAACAAAGTCAAACGCCAATGCAATTGATAAATATTCACCTATGTTACTATTAAGTATACAAAACTAGGATAACACTGAAACTTACCAACAGCTCCCCCTACTAGTGCTTTAAGTCCTAGTGCCATTCCTTCTATAAATTCTTCAGGACCCTGGATGGCTCCCTAAGAAAAATAAAAGAAGCATTTATGTTAAGCTTCAAATAGAATGCATTACATACCTTCAAATCTTGTACTTTTACTGGAATATATATGTAACAAAGCGAACAAGAACACAAGACTGAGACAGTGTGTAAATGCCCATAAGAGCACCTGTGAGAAACATTATTTTAAAATACAAATTAATTCCCTGAAGGCTGCTTATTTTAAGGCAAACAGAAAAAAAATAAAATTTCAAAATAAGAACCATAAGGAATATGAATTTTGTGAATTAACAGAAATGGACTATTCTTTACTTTTAACCTGACTTGAGATTTCCAGTAACTTTTCCTGGCACTTTCACTTTACATTTTCAATTCTAAATCTAAATTTTAAACCAAAAAAGGCACCAATAAATACACATTTTCAATACAATTAATATCTATATACTTGTGCTACATTTCATAACAAGGCAGCAGAAATTTTTACCTGGTAAGGTTCATAGAAGAATGCTTCTACCCCTTCAGATAAGCCTCTTATGAATCCAAAGGGATTACCCAGTACATCAAGGCCAAGAATAAGAACATACATCTGTTTAATAGCCTAAAATGAAGGTAGTTCTTAATAAAAATACTTCAGAAATTACATTGAAGCAAAGGCAAACAGTGTAATATACCTCAATCAAGACAAAGCAACATGAATTTAACATAAAAACCTCAAGGAAAAGTAGAAGTAGTTGTATTAAAAAGGATCTTGCAGTAAATCATATTAAGTCAACCAAATAAACATCACTTCTTAAAATCTGATGTTAATGTCCTTGAGATTTTACAAAATAAGCACATTACCTACATTTTTCTCATACTACAGGACAAAATTTGGTCTGTTGGCATGTGCTGAGAAAACATTGTTGATTGCCACTGCGAAACACTATAACCACATCTATATGGAATGTAATCATGTTTTTTAAAAAAGTTGAGCATCTCCGAGGAGATTTCAAATTTTCCCTCTGGGAAAAGGAGGGGTCAGAGCACAACAAATAACGTTCTTCCCCAGTTAAAACCATGTATAGTTTTCTCGTCCTTTAAAGATGGTCATAACAGTAAATTAATGTGTCAAATTAACCCCTTATTAATAATGGATGGACAGGAAAGATCTAATTCTTCTATGTAAAAAAGCGTATCTGCTGGATTCTTTCCACTGGATGACATGACCTAAACAGTATACAAAGGCCAAAGAGGGTTCATACTAAAATACAAGAAAAAGGATTAATACAACTGGCATCAAACTATCAGACTGCATTGTGCCTGCCTCCAGTACGCATTCCAGCAAGCTGTTTTGTTACCCACACCACTTTTCCCCTAGTCATAATTTGGAAATAGTACTTGCTCCTAAAATAAAGGCAACAGAACCCAACTAATGAGTTTACATATTTAACGTCTATACAAAACATACAAGGCTGAAAGCAAACATAATTATTTTCATAGAATCAAAGTGTACAGTAGTGCTTTCAAAATATAAATTTACTGGAATATTGAAATTTTTTAAATTCTAACCTGTTTTGAGTAATGCCTTATAACTGCTGACTGGAGCTGCTGTGTAGTACAGAAGTGATAGCTCAGTTCAAAAAACGCCAACCTAAGAAAAAGAAAAGAGAAAAAGTAAGTCTTTATTATGCAGAGTAATCTAACATATGTAATATTAGTTTAGTATTTGGAAGTAATAGTTACAATTATACTCTTAACCTACTTAAAGACAACGTCTTGTACATCTGTGAGAGTGGCCCCTATACTCTTCAGCAGGAGATTCAAGGACTGCAATGGTATCAACTCATTTTTTCTTTCTTCTTTGTTACTGTCTTCCCCACCCGTGCTGAGTGAAAAGCTTAAGTGTAACTAAATAATATAGAAGAGATAAATAATATGGTTGGTTATTGGAAGTATTATATGTCTATCTGCATCATCTTTCAGATGATTTAAAAATTGAAATAAGAAATTTCCAATCTTGACTAAAATCAGGCTGAATTCACAACAGAGAACATAAATACACCACATAGAGTAATAATAAGTGAATGACGTTTAAAGTCAAACTGAATTACTGGAACTGAGCTTACCTACTTATATTTTCTAATAAGACCTCTGGAATCTTTCAGCGGTAATTTAGTTTATCAGCTCATTTACAAAACATTTTGTTTCTATAAATTATACCCCAAACCAAATCAGACTGAAAATGAGAACATAGCACAGCGTAAAAGCAAGAATGAGAAATCAAAGACTAAAACCAAATAATTATTAACTAAAGTTTTACAGGTGATAAATACTAGAATATGTAAAAATGCCACCTCTGCAGCGCTAAAATAATCAAAGAATTTGTTCCACAGAAATTAAGGTGACAGTCTCAAAACTGAAAAACATTCAGGAAAACTGCTCAAAACACTTTATAGTGCACAAGTGTATTCAGCAGTTTTCAAAATCAGATAAAAAGCAGTGATGCCTGTTTCCAGTTCTCTGAAGATATCACCATATGCCATTCGTTAATTTATGGCATAACAGAGTTTAATTATAGTTGATTTCAAAGATCATAGAATAGTAGAATGGTTTGGGTTGAAAGGGACCTTAAACCCAGTTCTGACCTCCATGCCATGGGCAGGGAACACCCTTCACTCAATCAGATTCCTCAAAGCCTCACCCAACCTGGCACTGAGTACCTCCAGGGATGGGGCATCCATGACTTCCCTGGGCAACCCATTACAGTGCCTCAATTCCCTCACAATAAAAAAATTTCATTGTCATGGCCCTCTTCTGGACTCAACTGTAACAGTTGTAACATGTCCTTCCTGTGCTGAGGACTCCAGAATTGAATCCAGCTGAGTTCTCACATAGGTAAGGTAGATGAGGGGAATCGCTTCCCTCAACCTGCTGGTCACACTCTTTTTGGATGAAACCCAGATACAAAACTCATTTTGCAGGATCATTCTCACTTAATTCACAGCTTTATATTGACTTCATAACTATTAAAGTCTAGTATTTTACTAGAATCTGAAGCTCATTTATTCCATCCTACCTCCTTTATGTGAATTGTCAAATATGACACAAAACATTAAAATATAAGCTTTTGTTTACTTTGTATCAAAGTGTTCCCTTCATTATCCTAACACGTAAAGGGCATTTTACTTCTGTCCAGTCCTGAGCAGCTTTTGTAAAAAAGCAACTGGAGACATACCTATGATCATCTAAATGAAGACACACTGAAATAGCTACTAAATACACTTGGAACAAATTAGGCTAAAAAAGTCAGACTAGCATTTGCTGGAATTACTTTTTCTAATAGCAGATCATTTCTGACATCTCACCAGACAGTGTAAAGGGGTGAAACTCAAACCATTCTTTCATCTATCACTCATAGAATGGAGGGGAAATTCTCTTACTAAGAACTGCTGTAGAGCCTACACAGCTTTAACACCATCAGCTACGCAACAATCAAAAAAATGAAAACCAGTAAGCTAAAAATGCATGAGAGTTAGATATGGGAAAACACGCTGTTGTTGCCACGTAAGCACGCAAATACTATTCAACAGTACCTGAATGTTTACCCGAATGGGTAAAGAGCCAAAGGTAAGTTTCACCTGAGTCAAAAAATAAAACTGCTTTTCTAGGGATTAAGTAGAAAATGTCATTGTGCAGTATTGCTGTCTGTATACAGTTTTCAGAAAAGACCTTAACCTCCAAATTTCAGCATGTTGTCTGCATACAAATACAGCATTTTTCAAGGACCTCTTAAATAATAAAAAGAATTAATGCATATGAAGGATGTAATGAACAGGAATTAAAGAATTAACTTAACTTTTGATGTAAATATCTGAGAAATACTAACATAAAACTTTTGATGTAAATATCTGAGAAATACTAACATAAAACTTTTGATGTAAATATCTGAGAAATACTAACATAAAACTTTTGATGTAAATATCTGAGAAATACTAACATAAAACTTTTGATGTAAATATCTGAGAAATACTAACATAAACCTCATAGAAGTTAGTGGTAACAATGAAAACACTTTCCTGGAAGGTTTTTATTTTGTTTTTTGTCACTTCTGTGTTTATTCATTTCCAGTACCTATTATCCTGCAAGAGGCAAAAATCCTTAAGTTAGAGAGCAAACACAGGCTGTACAGTGAAAAGTATACCTTAATTGGAGAGATATGAAAGTATTCATACAAGCTGATTTGTGATGTATCCATTGATGACACGCTCATCAGTTCTTCTTGAAGAGATTCAACATCCTTTTTGAAAAGTTCTAGCTGTGAATGTATTTTCAGAAAAAATATTACTTTAAAATTTAGAGTATATAAAACTACCATGTATTTGCCACTGAGATGCAATACGTAAGCTAAGTATATCCTCCTGATCATATTTTTTTAATTAAAGAATTGACATTTTAGAGGACTTAACTAGATTCCTATCTTGCTTGAAACGTTATTCCAGAAATTATTTTGTTGTTCCACGCTTTCTTCCAATTTTCATTTTGTATTTACAGAGTAGCAACTTTTTAATCTTGTCTCCTTGTTTTAGTATAATCCCTGAGTAGTAACACTTTTTTTAATCTCTGATTTGTAAATAGGGGGAAATAATAGTTAAGTAAGTTGTATTTCCAGCATATTTTTCACTTGCCACATTAAGAAAATATCTTTTAATGCCCCATCAAAAGGATCTTTTTGCTCGATTCATTCAGGCAGATATTTCAGACAAATGTTTCTGGTTCGTTTTTCACTAGCATAATTTCTGAGATGCAGACAAACCAGGTACACTTTCTCCTAAAAAATTTATTATCAGTTCATTGTGTACTGCCATTCAAATTTTAATAATCTTAACAAGTACAGCACGCCAAACATACAGCAGAACTGCATGGTACCTATATAGCTTATGATCTTTTTTAGCTTTCTTTGGAAAATCCAAGAAACTTTATCTTCTCTGTTGCTTTATGGTTGTATCTGAAGTTTTCATTAATATTCCCCAAACAGGCTACTTCGCATTTCACATTATTTCATTTTATATCTACTGTTACTGTGTACAAACGCTCCCATTCTCCTTGTACAGTAATTCAATTCCCTCGCGCTACCCTCTCTTCACTTAGTATGTGTCAACTACATCATCTTCCCATTTTTTAATTTTGCATAAACTAGCTGAAGACACTTTCACTTTCTACTCAACATTTCACTTGATTCCTTTTATATTCTCTTGCTCCTACAGGCAGGTAAACTTCACTGATTTCCTGGCCAAGACGTTCCTAGATTTATTTTTATCTTTATAATTTTAAATAAGCTGCATTAAGGAAAACAGTATTATTTTCACTGCCTTTCTATTTTGGGTTCTTAATTAGCTGATCCCTCCGGCATTAGTTAGACCAAAGAATCTAGAACAGCACTAGTTTCATTCTTTTCAGAAGGTTTTAGAGCCTTCTGTGCATAACATGCAAGATGAGGATAAAGGAATGTTTACTGTTTGCCTCAGGGAATGGTAACTCTTAAAAACCTCTCAACATCATATTAAGTTCTAGAGACAGCAATTGAACAGTGTCATGGACACAGAAGACCAAGTTGTATTTAAAAAAAATAAAAATAACAAGTTGAATAAGTATAAACTTAAAATGTATTAATATTTAAACATCAGAAAGTTCTACCTCTTGGTCACTTGGCACATTAGCTTGTGTAAAGAATTCAGCCAGTGCATACAGAAAGCCAAGATCTAATCTGAGATCCATCTCTTGAATAAGGACCTTAAAATATCTGCACACGAAACAAAAGACAATTATTAAGGTGTTCTATGAAAATGTTTAACAGATGAAACTATAATAACAATTTTAAAGTTTGGTTAAATATAATCAACAGCAGAAGAGACAGAACATGTCAAAATACTTACTTAATATGAGATATTTGTGAATGTCCTGCAGTTCTCATGACGATACTGACATCAGTAAATGGTTTTGGTGCTATGAAGTTGTAAAACAAGAGATCAGCACAGATTTTTATAGGCTATAGATACCTTTATGTTTTTAACACAAATGTGTCATATGTTCAGGATTTTCTCAATCCTATAAAGTAGGACTATATAATGGATATGACCAGCAAACAACTAAGTCAGGGGAAAGAGCAGGAACAGAAAGGAATAGGGAGACAGAGATGAAATGGAACATCAGAATTCTATTTAACATATCTTTGAAAATGTACCATTTTCAATTAAAAATAAATTAATACTGATATAACCTTAGACTCAATTTCCCTAGTCATGGAACAGAATTATTCAACAGCTGATACAAAAATAAAAACTAAACCAAAAAAAAAGAATTCCATAGATTTGTTTGAAATTGATAACATTTAGAATAAACAGCTTACATCTTACAAAATTACAAGCATTATTATTTGCTTCAATCAAGAATCCCTCCTGAGACTACTCCAGTGTTCCAAGTGATCTTCTCCCAAATAAATTCATGAAAGACTGCAGCTCATCACATAGCATACCAGCATCAAGCTCTGAGTTCCAAACAACAGAGAAGCTGGAAGGCTACATACAAATCAGGGAAAACAGAATTTGCTATCTATAGATATTACAAATGGTGCCTTACATAGCAATTTTGACTTCTGGTTGACACCACCACAAATTTCTAATTAGTTAAGGTATTTCAGATAGGTCATTAGGTGACCTATTGCAGGCAAGGCAAAAAAAATCCAATGCAGTTAAATTGCTTATTATTTGGGGCAGTAGGGATAAGTCGGATGACTAAAGACGAAAAGTATATCCTGACTGCCACAGAAATCCAAATGTAAGTAATATTGAAATGATGCAACAGATTTCACTGCTATCAAAATAAGCAATAATCTGATCTTTTCTTATTTTCAGCAGCCAACTCTTCCTATACGAGTCCATCATTAACTTTTAATCATGGTCTGAATGCAACTGCCCAAAGCCCATTTCAATGTTGAACCAAAAGTAACTTTCAAGTTATGCTCTCCAAGAGCATTGAATTAATGTGTCAAAAAAGATGTGCTTAAAAGGTATGATATTGATGGATGAATAATATTTTTTTTCTTCTGATTGTTAACTTTTTAATAGTTTTCTGTATATCTTCTGTGTAGAGAAAACTGCTTTGCTATCTCTAATGTTAGAGTGTTCTCTATACCCAGAAAGCTTACAAAGGCTTCATCTGATAAAAGTGACATGGTTAACTTCAGTACAAGCAATTTACCTTTAATTTTAGAAGTAAGGATTATGTTAAACTAGAACAACAAACCTGAATCCAAGGTGATGGACTTTGGAGGTTTAATAGGATAGAACACAAAGGGAAATATGGCTCCAGGAATCTGGTTTTGTATCTAATAGGGGTAAGGACAGGACAAGGCGCAGAATGTTAGCTTTTCAATAGTGAAATATTATAAAATTAGGATAAATACAGGAATCATGAAAATTACCTGTAGCATTCCACTAATTCAAAAGCAGAAAAAAAGCAACTATTGTGATTCAAAATATTGCTTTTTTTCAAAATGAAATAATTCAATCCAAATAGCCTAGAAAAACTTCTCTAAGTTGGTGGTAATAAACGGTCCACATAATTTTTGCGAAAGATTTCTTTTTAAGAATTTGTAACATATGCAAGACAACAAATTGTACCACAAAAAAAAAAATATGGAAAATGAACGGTAAATGTTTTTCCCAGTCATCATTGTCTGTTTGGTTTTTTTTCCAGAGGCATCTAAGTAGTTACTTCCAAAGACCAAGGAGCACTGATGTGAAAACCACTGAGTACAATTAAATTTAAAACATGACAAATCCAAACAATTGTAAAAACAAATCCATTTTTAAATAAAGTAAAAAAATATTACTTTTTAAAATAAGTCACTGTTTTCTAACAAGACTCACCTGTATCCTGTAAATTTGAATTCTGACAGACTTCTGATGTGCAGATGAACTGTATTCTACTTTTAAAGCTGGCAGATAATTCCTTCTGATAGGAATCTCATGTGGTTGTTGAATTTTCATGTTCATTCCATTAGGAGTTAAACACACCTATTACATTATTAAAGAAAACTTAGTATGATAAGTGTTTCAAAAGACTGCTTTTTTATACTACCTGTAAAGTTTTCATTGTTCATTAACACTGTAAAGATAGCTTAGCAGTAAAAGTTTTGCAGCTTTTACGTCAGATGTTATAAATTTCCCTTTTTTAAAACAATCAGTTTTTGCCATGAGTTTCAATAGAAGTAAAACTACCAAAAAAAATATTTGGAGGATTACTGGCATTTAATATATGATTTTCTAAGGGAAACTAGTCCAATACAATGTTCTATGACAGAAAAAATAGTTCATGTACCGATACCATGTTCATTTAACTACAATGCAATTCCATTAGTATCTACCATTTATCCACAGAGAAGGAGAGCAGCATTTGGAGCATAATGTGCTTCTACATTCCAGAATAATTTCTGAAATTATTTTTTCATATGTATATGGTTGAATGACATATATGAATTATCCCACAGTAACACGCTTGAAAAACACATGAGTTTGTGCTAAAACAAACAAAATAACACCATGCACACCTTCCCAGTATAACAAACAAACCCTTATGCATATTTAGTACCATGACATGCAAAAATGTAACACTTCAAAGTCAGAGGCCAACAACAAAAAAACAATAGCGAACTTTCAAAGGTTTACAGATTTTTTTCCTAGACAGAAATGAAGAAGGGTTTTGAAATAGATAAGGCAAATCAATCATCTTAATTTTCACTGGAAATTTTTTCAAAGATAGCAAAACCAATACTGTTATTTTTCTTGTGCATACATGTAAACAATAGTATTAGAGAACTATCAGTATTACCAAAACATTTGATTCCAACTCAATAATCTTATTTTCTGAAGGAGTTAGCTCACTGTAATCTTTGAATTCTTGTTCTAATTTATCAGTCTGCTTAACACTCATTGGTCTCCATCTTGATTTTTTCTTGGGTTTTGTCTCCCAAACCACATCAGAACTTGGAAAACAAAATAAAGGACAAAGAGAGAAGGATTAGCTATTTCAAAACAAGTTTTACCTACTGTAGTACGCCTTTTAATAACTTAATAACTGAATGAGAAATCACATCATTAAGCTCTACTGTAGCAAATAAAACTAAATCACCCACTGCCTTCTCAGTACTAAGTGGAAGCCAGTATCTTCAATGCAATAAAAAAAAAGAGAAGTTAACAGCAAGTCTGTATAACTCCCAACTTTGATAAAGATGGGTACTTAAGGATACTTAATTAGGAAGCTCAGTTTCAATAGTACTGCCAATCATTATTCTATCATTTCAATGTAGTTTTATGCACACACTCCTGCATGTATTTTGGTATATCTGAATTAACTATAAACTGAGAACTTCAAGTCAATACAAAATACCTCCTGAACTGTGTTTTTGACAGTTACCTTCACTCTTTCTGTCTAAATTAGAAGATCGTGATTTTGGTTTACATTTCCTCTATTGATTTTATGGTGGGGTTTTTCTTCTTGGTTGAGTTGGGTTTTGGGGTTGTTCTGCTTTTTAAAAGGTATTCTAAAAATAGTTCTTTCCTTTTGTTTCTTACTTTTATTATTAATAAAACTCCTCCCACTTGCCCCAGACATGCTGTGATGCCAGAACTGCAAGGGTGGAACTTTGCTTCATCAAGTTCAATACAAAGTGCCTTTTCCATTCTTTTTATAACAAGACATACACAAATGGGAACATTCTTATTAACAGAGGGGTTTATTTACTATACCCAAGGAATTATCTTTTATTCTCAAAAAGTACTTTTAGGAGTTTGATATCCACTCTGGGTTTTAAAAAGAAAACAATACCAACTATGAGCACTGCTAGACTACTGACTATGGATGACTGCTTCCGGAAAACACTGATGCAGTGAAATCTCAACACTATTTAAAATCTAGACAATTAGGTGCCACTTTTAAAGTGGTGTTCCCACTGTCTTAGTTGTCAGAGCTCAGTTTCTCAAGCGAGGGCAAGGACTGGGATTTTCTTTGTGACTGATAGGTGCGAATACATGAAAGCACATGTGTATGTGAACTTTTTGCTTGTGTTTTGCAGTTCAGCATAAAGAATTAATTGAGGGAAAAACTCTCACTCTAGCAACCACATGGCTATGAATATCCAGAATGTGTTAACCACAGCAATGATATACAAGTGTCACTTGAGCATTCTGAAAAGCATCTGTTTAAGTATACAACAGCACACATTTCTTAAACATAGGGTTTTTTTCTGCTTCCCTCTAACATGTTATAGTAGAAAAACTGAAGTATTAGAGCCTTAGATAGTTTCTCAATTAAATAAAAAGACCTATAAGCTGCTATTGCCATCACAAATTTCAACACTAAGTCTCTCCTTGAAGACAGATGAAGATACAAAAACCCACTGACACAGATTGCCCTTACTCTTTAGAACTCTATTATCACTCCCCAAACAACATTGAACAGAAGTATTTCCTGCCAATCTACTGGGAATTTTGCCATATAGAGTTACAACCAGATGTTGCAAAACCATGTACATCCAAAACCAGAAAGTATATGCATTAATATAAAACAGTGAAAACATTTCTCATTACAACAGGAAAACACAGTGATTTAGTTTTAAATAATCTTATCCAGACCTCTCTTCCCTTGCACCCCAAAAACGAACTTCAGTGAGTGAAAACATCTGAACTTAAACATTTTAGACTGCTTGCAGACAATTAAGTTACCTTGTAATTCCAATGTAGGACACCTCTTGCTTCGTATAATTATTAACCAATGAAATTCCAACATCTTGCAAAGAAAGAACAATTTCTTGTTCTGCTAGTTCTGCTTTTACACTTTCATATGTCAATTTAAATACATTCTCATCTTCAGTGATTAGGACGATACGCTGCAAACCTTCAAAAAATGACACTAAATAGACCACTTTTCTACAATCCAGGCTGAGTATTTCCATTTTGTCCTACAAACGAGAGAAAAACTTTTCACAGTTTTGTTCATCATTCCACTTCACAAGCAAATGCAAAAGTCTTAGCAACAAGAACAGAAGATATTTTCAATATGTAGAAGAAAACAACAGAATTTTTAATTATAAGCACCCTGTCACACACACATGCTTTTGAACTGAAGGCAATGATCACTGGCACAAGCTTCAACACACTCCAGCCACTGTTCTCTGCTTCAACCTCATATATGAGATGGCTGATCACACTCATTACATACACATATAGAATTTAAAACATACACTGATTATTAGGATCATAAATTAGACAGCATTAAAATGAAAATCAGATAATAAATGTACCTCTTTGGGAGTAATTTCCTCAGTTCTATTTCCACATTTCCATTTCAATTTTCTAGATCCTGCTGGGTCTGCCCAAGTATACAGTACTGCCTTATTTGGCTGAAGACAGTCTTCCAATTCACTGAGAGAGCTAGGCCAAAGTAGTATTAAATTGTCAACGAATATTTTGTGTCAATGAGTTCTGCATTCTAGTGCTTCAACAAGAACACTTTAATAATTCTTTCAAATAATGAAAAGGAAAATTTAAAACAACTGTGCACGAAAAAGCATGCACAAAACCATTCTCAATAGAATAATTAAAATAGGATTTATACTTCAAATACTTCCGTATACTTTAGAAATGAAGTATAAGCAGTAGATTAAATACTCGTTTTCTTCCTCACTTGTGAGAATCAGGGAAACACTTAGTGGGGGGGGGAAATACAGACAGTGGAGCTTAAAAGCCAAGAGGAAAATTCATAATTTGTGCTGCCTAACATTAACATCCCAAGAAAAGGAAAGTGCATTTAAAATCCATTGCTTACAAAACATTTCTCTTTTTGATGAAGGGAAAAAAGTGTAGTATTTAGCATCTGGATACAGTGGATATTTTCAGACAAGCATTTTAAACTCCATTTCTCCTCACAGTTAATAACTGGCAGACTTGTCTTCTACAGCTCTCTGAAAGGAGCCTACGCCAGAATGGGAAGCAGAGAAGAAGGTGACGATCTGTTTTCCCTGGGATCTAGTGATAGGAGGCACGAGAACGGCTCAAAGCTTTAACATTTGGTCTGCCCTGAAGTGGTCAGACAACTGAACTACATTGTTGTAGGCCCCTTCCAACTGAAATATTCTATTCATTACTAAAGTTACATATATACATATTAAATTTATCCTAGGAATGCCCAAAAACCAGCTAAAAAGATACAAGACTACTAATCCCATGGTTTGGACAGGTGCATTCTCAGCTGGGTTAAGAATTGGCTGGATGGCCGGGCCTAGAGAGTGCTGGTGAACGGGGCTGCGTCCAGCTGGCGGCCAGTCACCAGTGGTGTCCCCCAGGGATCAGTGTTGGGTCCAGTTCTGTTTAACATCTTCATCAACGATTTAGATGAGAGGATTGAGTCCATCATAAGTAAATTTGAAGATGACACCAAGTTGGGAGGAAGTGTCGACCTGCCGAAAGGCAGGAGGTCTCTGCAGAGGGACCTTGATAGGCTGGAGAGATGGGTTGAGTCCAACAGGATGAAGTTCAACAAGGCCAAGTGCCGAGTCCTGCACTTTGGCCACAACAACCCCATGCAGCGCTACAGGCTGGGGAGAGAGTGGCTGGAGAGCAGTCAGGTGGAAAGGGACCTGGGGGTACTGATTGACAGGAGGCTAAACATGAGCCAGCAGTGTGCCCAGGTGGCCAAGAAGGCCAATGGCATCCTGGCCTGTATCAAGAATAGTGTGGCCAGCAGGGTGTGGGAAGTGATCCTTCCCCTGTACTCGGCGTTGGTGAGGCCACTCCTTGAGTATTGTGTTCAGCTCTGGGCCCCTCAGTTCAAGAAATATATTGAGGTGCTGGAGCAGGTCCAGAGAAGAGCAACAAAACTGGTGAAGGGACTTGAGCACAAGTCCTGTGAAGAGAGGCTGAGGGAGCTGGGGTTGTTTAGCCTGGAGAAGAGGAGGCTCAGGGGTGACCTCATTGCTCTCTACAACTATCTGAAAGGAGGTTGTAGACAGGTGGGGGTCGGACTCTTCTCCCAGGCAGCCAGCAACAGAACAAGAGGGCACGAGCTTAGACTCTGCCAGGGAAGGGTTAAGCTGGATATCAGAAAAAAGTTCTTCACAGAACGAGTAATCAGGTATTGGAATGGCCTGCCCAGAGAGGTGGTGGATTCACCATCGTTGGAGGTTTTTAAAATAAGACTGGATGTGGCACTTAGTGCCATGATCTAGTAATCATGAGGACGTTGGACAAAGGGTTGGACTCGATGATCTTGGAGGTCTCTTCCAACCCAGATAAATCTATGATTCTATGATATCGTTATAGATAAAAAAAACAAAGCAAATATTGGACTGTATTCTTCAAACATGAACATTCAGATGCAAGCTCAATTTGACTAGCAGCCCTTCCATTTTTCTTGAAGTAAAAACCTTGAAACGACACTCATCTGATTGACTGAAAGAAAAAAATAGTAGAGGCTGTTTGGCTTTTAAAAAGAAAAAAAGTCAAGAATGCTGCGGATATGCTTACACTTCTCAGCACTGTACAGTAACTGCATAACAAAGACTGCAGTTTGAGGAAAGAACCAGTACAGCTGCCTGTAAGGGCACAAGGAAAGTTTCACTGATTGCAAATAATTCATATTTGATAAAAAAAAAAATCTTAGTTTTGGTCTAGCTTGACAAAATTTATGTAACTACCTACACATTTTTCAGTCCATTCCCTCATGTATTTCAACTTTTTTAACTCATTCTTTCAGCTAAATGTTGACTAAATATGATAGAGTAAAAGTCTCAAATCTAATTACATTTAAAACTCACTTTTTGCATATTCTGCATAGTCAGCACTTGCACAGTTCCAAAAATATCCAAGCATATCCACCACCAGGAAAGCAGAGGAATGTAGAGGGCTATGTCAACAAAAGTCATAAAAAGACTAGAGCACTTTCACAAAATAGCTTCTTCAATGGAGAAAGAGGCACCTAGTGCTACCTAAACACCACTCTGTTAACAATTTCTTCCTTCAATTTCTAAATAAGACATTTTTGAGTGCTCAGAAAAAATTAGACTCATTTCTTTAAAAATAGGCTTCTTAAGAAATAGGCATGCCTACAATTCATTAAATAACAGTTCATATTTCCATGCACATATGCACACTGAAACTCTCCAAACATACCTTTGCCCATACTCAATGATTTCCTCTTTAGTATGGTTTATCAACAGAAAAGGAGCGGCACCATCATGGTAATCAGAAAAAGTAATCACTGTAGAATGTTCAGTCAGGTTAACATCCACGGTAATTCCTCCAAGCTATTAGATGTAAAAATTAAAAAATAAACAACAGTGGAATGAATTTCTAGTAAATCAAATGTAAATTAAATATTTTGGAAAAAACCTTTACTCTCATAAAAGCTACAAATAGTCAAACAAAAAACATTAAAATATTTCCCTGACCTAACTACTAGTTAACAGGCATTGCACTTAGTAATCAAAATTATAGAGGAGTTTGTTACTGTCAAGATATAAGCTGACAGTAGAGGGATCTTCCTTGAACCACTCATATTCACTAACGCTGTCCAAAACTCTCTACTATTAAATCATAAGACTCATAGAATGGTTTGGATTGTTAGTGACCCCAAAGATCATCCAGTGGCAACACTTCTGTCATGAGCAGGGACACCTGCCCCTAGACCAAGCTGCTCAAGGTCCTGTCCAACCTGGCCTTGAAAACCTCTAGGGAGGGAGCATCCACAGCTTCCCTGGGCAACCTGTGCCAGGGCCTCAACACCCTCATAGTGAGAAATTTCTTCCTAATGTCCAATCTCAATCTTCCCCCTTCCAATTTAAAGCCATTCCCCCTTGTCCTATCACTACCTGCCCTTGTAAAAAGGCTCTCCCCGGCTTTCTTGCAGCCCCTTCAGGTACTGGAAGGCTGCTGTAAGTCCTCCCTGGAGCCTTCTCTTCTCCAGACTGAACAACCCCAACTCTCTCTGTCTGCACAGCAGAGGGGCTCCAACCCTCTGATCATCTCTGTAGCCCTCTACTAGATGAGACTGTATGCAACACAAGTTAATTTAATGGAGTCAAAGTTACTTTTCAAAGTAAATTAGTGCTACTTTAGAAGTAACGTAAATACTTTACAGCCTCAGCTAGAGAACACTAGCAAAACAATCTGTGTTTCAGCTTCTACAGTTCTGCTTTGCAGAGAATGGCTTGAAATGGAACACCTACTTTAATCTGTGTTTACACACACAGGAAAGAGCATGAGAATAAGAATAATACAGCTGCTTTTACATATTCTTTTCCCCAACTAAGGTTTTGCGCTACTTGATTGTATGAGAAGACAGAAATTTTGAGAAAGGAAATGAAATAATTATTTATATTATTTTACCTAATTTCTGAAGGCATTCATTTACCTTGTTGTCCAAATGCAGCAGCAGACAGTTTTCTTGCTGATCAAAATTTATCTTCTTTGGGGGCAGATCAGAATTTTCAACTCTAACAAGAAGTTTGTTGGCATCACTTTCAGGCCAAAAGGGAATGCACTAGAAAAAGAATCAGATATTTTCAAGTAAATAACAAAACAAACTAGATCTTAAATGGCATTCTTTTCAGCCCAAAGTCTACTAAAATGCTACCCAAAAGTGTAGTGAGTTGGATCAGAAACTATTAAAAAACCTTAAAATGAATTACTTACCTGAACAAAATGAATTGAAAGGAAGTCAGAAATAATTCAGACTATAGTGAAGGAACCAATGAGTTAAGGAGCTAAAAGTGAAAACAGTAAGACTTCATATTTAAATGAAGAAATATTTTAAAATAGATAATATATACAAAATCTAATTGTGGTTACAACAATTAAATGGCCAGGCTTGTTAAAAAAAAAAAAAAAAGAAAGAAAAAAGGCAATCAACAAAACTGTTCTTCCATTGACAGGCCAAATAAGTATAAATCACAAATCAACCTATAGTGACAATCAATGAAAAAAGGGACATTAGGATAAGAACACCCCATAGTAGCTTGAGTTCGCAGGACATCAGCACACTAGCTGCTCTTTTGAAATATTTTATACAAATACATAAAAAACAGACATACATACACATACTTATATATGTGGGTACACAACATACACAACTGAAATATGAAGCATTAGGCAGCTAAATCAGAGAGCATGTTCTGCTATTCACACCCACAATTGAAAATCACAGCCATTCTGGGTTTAAAAATCCCACAGTCTCTCTTCAATAATTACACACCAAATGGATAAGACAAGAGGCAAGCAAGACGAAAATTTTAATTGTAACTCTTGAGAAATTTCCAGCTAAGAGAGTCCAGCCATGGGAACAAGCTATGATTAACAACTCTCAACCAGCAAGAGTCAAAGTCTGTCTAGACTTTCAGGAGCATCTTTCTACAATACAGGCTAAGATGTTTATGCTTAATTGAGTCTGAATCCTTAGAATTAATTTTTCACGGTGAGTGACTAATTCACCAACTTACCATGCCACTAAGTTCCCTTTCCCATTGTTTCTCACACCACAGGAAGCAGGAAGACAAAGGAAAAAATATAGTTAAACAGAAAGACTGAGGGTGTTATCTACTTCAACGTGTATCCTACAAATAAAATTTCAATTGTATTGTAAACTAGCATAAAATACAGCAAGTAAGTCTCAACATGGAAACTGAGAGCTAAAATGGAAATTCAAGAACCAGTCAACAGTAAAGAAGAGCCTGAAATCAAAACCAAAATAAGTAAACAGGATTGGGGGGGGGGAAAAAAAAAAAAGGAGTTACAGAACCAACCAGAAAAAATGGAAAAATCTATTTCGCAATAGTCTTTAGCCACAAAATGTGACGACACAATGACACTGTTTCCAAATGTTTTGCCACACACTTGGTATATGCTTCCTTAGATTACATATTTATATACCAATCCTCATTACTTTAATTTGGATTTAGCAGTAGTCTCATGTACAGTCTTTAGCAACACTTTCTTTCTTTCTTTTTCTAAGAGTCTATGTTAGTCAACTGTCTTGTACTACACCTAATTCAAAGGACTGCCCTTAGAAAGCCACTTCATCGTGACCACCGTCCAACAACTTCTGTTACAACCCTTGATGAACAATGGATTTTTCTAAAAATACATTTCGAGTTTGACCGATTGACTGCTTTCCAGACAGAGAACATGTCCAAGAGGAGATGGTTTCTACATAAAGATTCCTTTTTCACCTGATATGACAAGCTGTTACTAAGAAACAAGAGCGAATTAAAAAAACCAAAAGCAGCAGGAAGGACTCTGCTTAAAATGACAAAAATAAAGAGAAGAGAGTGGGAACAAGCTGAGATATGAATTATCTTTCAACAAGTTAGTTATTATTTTGAAGATGAATCTAATATAAAGGATGAAATTGAGAAACAGTCAAAAGAAATCACAGACATTATTTTAAAAATCCAAGATAGCTAGATAGCAGAATTTCATATATCAAGAACAGAATCAGTTGGGAACTTGTTCTTGGAAATCTGTCTTGGATGCCCAAGACAGACCAATAGCGGGCAGATTCTACATAGATTTAGAAGACACTGACTGAGTAACTGGGTTACAAATAAAACAATTGTGGCAGGCTGAATTGTCACAGCGCTGATTTTTAGAGACTGCTTAACAAAAGGCAAAATATCAATACAATGTGGACATTAAAGCAATTTAGGGACTCCAGATCAGAATAATTTAGGAGGGGATACAGATTCCTTTGCTGACCTCTACTACTCCATTTGATGAATTGCCTTATCTAATCTTTCAAAAGATAACAGGAGAGATCCTAAAATCTACAAAGTCCTCCTTTGATACTTCATAACTAAAAGGAAACCAAGACAAATTAATACAATTATGAAACACCTGAGAAAGGACATGTCAGAACATTCTGCAAGCCTACAGGCAACACAGGAAAACCACATATTATATACGTAGCAATGTATTTAAACTTCCAAAATATTATCTTCAAATAGTTTTTATGGAAAATTCCAAAAGTTCCTGTAAAATAATTCCATCTATTCTAATAACTCTATGCTAAATACAAACCACAAAACACCAAGAAGTAATAAAATTTGACCATATTTTCTCCAAGTATGAAAGTAGCTATGAGGTGCCCCAGCCCACTACACATGAACCTTCGTCATTTCAGAGTTTTACCAACAAAGTAGATGAAAAATCACGCATGTAAATAACCAAAAAACTCTGTAGAGTCAAACAAAAGTTTTGTTCAGAAGAACATAAGAATATCCGGAAATAGAGCAAACGTGTAGGTTTATGATAACAGCCTATTCTGGAGTTAAAACAAAGAAATATTTTAAATAATTATAAACATTATGGGAAGCTGAACTCACTTAAACACTCAAAGATCTAAACATCATTGTGTACACCTTAAAAATCACAACAGAACAATGATACCAAAAAGCAAGTAAAGCAGTATTAATTCCATAAACTGAAAGACTACATAAATAGTATTTCTCTATTAAACGCACACCTAATAGGCATGTGTTTAAGGTACCAAAAAATGCAACAAAAAGATATGCTTATGAAGCTGATTTAAAATAGGCTTTTAACATTGTTATTTTAGTTTGCAAGAACTTTTGGTAACTATTTGGAGTATCTACAGTGCTAAAGAAAAGCAAGAGTGCCTCCAACCACACTTTTTGTCAGCCTGTTTCAGATGTGCTGTTTTGCAGACAACTCCTTGGAAGGGGTGTGATTTCAGTGTTCCCAGAAGGCAACATGGATCAATTTCAGTTTTCATAGATCCCCAACACTATCCCAAACACACACTGCTTTTCCTATACGCCATGAAGGAAGGAACAATGGCCTCAAAACACATACAAAACTCAATAGTGGGATGCTGCAGTGAAAACATCCAAGCTGCATGCCCAGTTTGCAACAGCCTAGATCTCAGCAGCACAGTCAAAAGCCAACAAGGCATTTCCACACCATTTGGTCTGTGAGATGATGCATTAAACACTAAAAACTAGCAGTGAAACTAGTCCTGGAATAACAGTTTGAAGCTACTTGAATTGGTCCACTTGAGGAGTTTTCTTCATATCTGGAAGCAGCATGATTTTTATCAGGTCAGTCAAACCACTCTATCAGATACTACTTCAAAACCCCAACACAAGTCTGCAGAGAAGAATAATCCAGTAATAGTACAGATCTTTTTCTCATACTTATTTATGATGCAGGTAAAAGAAAACATTCCAGCTACAAACCAGCAAACCAGCTTTACAGTATGTCCTAAAGTAACAATCAGAAAAGGCAACAAGACACACATAACTTATTGAAACACAATGTATTCAGGCGCCATCACTGAACACTATGTGTGGTTCATTTTCCATCAGTGAGTGTTCAAACCAATTTTTTGCCCTCTTACAGAAACAAATTAGAATAACTTCCTTTTATAAGTTTACCTGTTGCAAAACAATAGGAATCCACTTTTCCTTGCCTTCTTCAGCTACTTCTAAAGTGTATTTGCTTCTATTTGAGATCATAAAAAATGGAGTGAAAGTTACAATTCTAGTAATATTAAAACTGCTGTTGTTTATGGTGACACCAACCTGTGAATAGAAAGACAGTGTTAGATGCAAACTGTTCTCTTAACCTCATTTAAGTCTCCTCCAAGTAATGAATTTGAAGGAAATTTAACTCACTTGATATTCCTTTTTATGACTCTTGCATTTCACAGAACCATGACTTCCAACAGTGTCCAGTGAAAACTGATCAGACAATTCACTGTCAGTTACCATAAGTTGCACCTATGAAGAGGCACCCTGAATTAACTTTCAATTTACAGACACAGATCACATTTAAAATCATATATAAAGTATATATATATAAAATAAATAAGCACATATTGGAAATACTGGTGTATCCATTGAAATGTCAAGACATAACAATTGCGAATATCGCCCCCCCTTACTTATAAGTTACGTGGAATAAGCATTGTAAGTGTAAGATACGCCAAAGGAAGCAACCACAGGACCCTTTCCAAAACTTATCACAATTAAAATTTCAAAAGCAAATCAACAGTCTTAAAATCTCTCTTGTACTATTCATTTATCAGCAAAATTCAGTGTTAAAAAGCTCACACAGCAGACTCAAAAGGGAAACTACATGTTAACCTTAGCTTACTACCAACTCAGACCCAATCTACCAGCCACCACTACAAGCATTAATTTTTCAAGTAGCATTCATTCTTCAAGCACAGCTTTATACTTCTTACACGTCTTCTTACGAATCTTATTACGAATAAGGCCCTTTATTGATGGAATTTAAATGGAGTAGAGGAAATTATTTTATTTATGAAATACTTCTCAGTGAATTTTATTCCTCTCAAAGATGAGAATCTCTTTCTTAACAATGTCTATCTCAAGCATAACTGACAGCGCCCTTTACAGAGCACAGCATAATTCAGTAACCTTAAAGGTGTAAAAATGCTTTCATACAACAACACAGGGGAGTACAGACTTTACAAAATATAATACCTTGTTATTTTGGAGGAAGTTTTTGGGTTGGAAAGAAAAAAGCAGCGGCTTTTTGTAGTCTGGAGGATGCTTCCGGTGTATACCATCAGCTTTGTATTGCAGCATTCGACCAGTTTTGTTTACCATCCAGTATGGACTGTGAATTGCTATAACCATCTGCCCAGTTGTGTAGGTCACGTGGACAGCAATATCCAGTTCAGTCTTATCCAGCTCCGTGATGCAGTAAAATGTCGTGAAGGTGATATCGGATTGATTGCTTTTTATATGGTACTCACTTTTCCAATTTTGATCAAGATAGTTAAGCAATTGTAAATCTAGTTTTGTTTGATCCAAGACTGCATTATGAATCTGAGCTGAACATCCTTCTTGTAGAGTGTCATATTTGTTCCCACTTCCCTTTAAAAAAAAACCCACAAAACAGTGTACACCTACATGTCACAAAATCAATCTCAATCATTTTTTTAAATTTTCTAGCTAGCTTTGAAAATTAAGACACAAGTTATTTATGCAAAATTTTAGAACGGTTATTATGCTATTTAACTATCACAGAATCACAGAACCATCTAGGTTGGAAAACGCCTATAGGATGATAAAATCCAGCTGTTAACCTAGCACTGTCAAGTCCACCACTGAACCATGTCCCTAAGTGCCACACCTACATGTCTAAGTACCTCTAGGATGGCAACTCAACCCTTCCCTGGGCAGCCTTTTCCAATGCTCCACAACCATTTCAGTGCAGAATTTTTTCCTAATAGCCAAACTAAAACTCCCCTGGTGCAGCCTGAGGACATTTCTTCTTGTTCTACAACTTGAAACTTGGGAGAAGACATCAAAACCCGCTTCACTTCAGACTCCTTTCAGATAGTTGTAGAGAGCCATAAGGTCTTTCTTCGGACTTCTTTTTCTGCTGACTAAACAACCCCAGTTCTCTCAGCTGCTTCCCATAACAGTTGTGCTCCAGACTTTTCACCAGCTTCATTGACCTCCTCTGGACACGTTCCAGCACCTCAATGTTTTTCTTGTAGTGAGACACCCAAAACTGAACTCAGGATTAGAGATGTGGCCTCACCAGCACTGAGTACGGGGGCACAATCCCTTCCCTAGTCCTGCTGGCATTATTGTTTCTAATAAAGGCTGGAATGTTGCTGGCCTTTTTGTTACATTCTTAAACATCTACTTTAACATAACATTTCACAGAAAAAAACCCAAAACAAACCGAGATGGTCCTCAATATTTTACAGAGAAAAAAAATCACGTCATGAAATTAAATATATGTAATCATGCTTAAATGACAGATTTCCTCAATTCAGTATTTCTTTCAGTAAATTTAAATTTGTAATAGACAAAGACAAGAGCCTGTTACTTCTATACATTTGGTAGAGGCTACAGTCTTCGGCTCTAGTAATTGTGCATTTTTGACAAACTCTTATGATTAAATTCTACTGCTTGAGTCCAATGCTAAATATTAAGACCATCTGAAAAAAATGATTCAGTATCTCACAATTACATCTCTATTTTAAGTCTACATGAGTAAGCAGCGGGACACAATCACAGTAGTTCCAAGAATGAAATTCTTTGTGCTGAGGAACTGACATCCACAATGTTGATATTGTAAGTGTTCTGAGCCTGGCTCTCATCTGACCCCAAAATTAATATCTATTAACAGTCAAAGTGTCCCTCATCATCTAATTTCATCTGAAAGGAACATACCCTCTGTCGCTAGGCTGTAATTCAAGCCAAAAAGGCAGGTTTGTGACTTCATTAAAAGCATGCTAGCGCTGAAAGTCAGTGACAGCACATAAAATGCGGCAAAAAAACTACATTATTTAACCAGGCTAAACTGCACCTCAGCAACAGAAAGTGACATAGGGCTTAACTTGCACAGTTTAAGTTTTACTTTGCATATGTATCTAAAGTAGGGCTTCTAAATAATGATTAATACCACCACTTTTCAGATTCTGCTACTTTTTCATTTCTGTAGTTACAGACTTGCCCTTACAAGATCTGTAAACTCCCTTCACAAATACTCTGCAGAAGTCTGTTCTTTTAACATCTATTTATAAACATATTTCAACTAGCTGGTCAGCTTTACCATAATAGACAGGAAATATCACAAAAAAAAATTATATATTTAAAGAATTACCTCTATAGAATAAGTTATCTGATAAGGAAGAAGATTGTGGAGAAGAACAGAAGGCCATAAGTGAACAATATATGGAAAATCCCATTGATCTTCTGCACATAATGAAGACGTCATTGTGTCTTTTACAGGGACAATATTGATGATAAGTGAGTGGTTAGTTGACCTTACAGACTGGCATTTCCTTTGTAATAAACTGCCAACATTTTTCATAATTTCATCAAATGTAATTCCTTCACACATATCATATTCTCTGTCCACTCCATTTTCATTGGCTAGTGGTTGCAAACTCAGTACAGATCTGTAAATGAAAATGTTTTTTAAATACTCACTATGAGATTGAACTTTTCAATTATAAAAACAGTACAACGCAACACTAACATTCTAGTACTACTTGGATTTCGTCAGATTTCTGATAGTAATTCACTGCCAGCCTTCATCTTGCTTAAAGGAAGAAGAAAAAAGGTGGCCTGGATCCCTAAAGTTCATGGAATTGTACCAGTTGGAGCTTTTTGCTCATTACCTCCACATAATTCCCTTGGAAAGAAGGGACAGTTGAAGATTCTTATGCAGAAGCTATAGAATTTTCTTAAAAGTTCTGTTGTATTCCTGTTTGAAACAAAAGGTCTGGATAAAGAATTCACTCCTATCTCACATCTCAAGAAAGTGCCTCTCTTTCCAGTCACAAAGCATGAAGCTTATAGATTGTTCAAAACCATATTTTTCGCAAGGCAACTGCTTTAATCCAACCAGTTGCTCCTTGACTGAAGATTTTTGTCAGTAAAAATTTCCTGCCTCCTTAAAGCAACTCACCCATATATATGTGCAATGAATCAGAAAGTCACTAAGCCTTGTTTAATAAAATACAGATTGTTAGAAATATTAATAAACTTACGTAACCTACAGCAAATTGCAACTTACTTAAAAAAATACACAGCTGTCATCTTAAAAAAATGGGGAGTGTTTGAAGAGAAAAGAGAAGAAAAAAGTCTCCATAATCATAAGAAACAATCAAAGCAAGCATCTGCCTATAAGTTGGTAATAGTTTAATTAAATTGTACACAAAAACTCACTGCAGTTTTAAACAGGTATTAGCTTGAAGACACTAACAGCATAGCTATGCTAGAAGCAAAATTTTTCTAAGGTTGACAAGTCTTTTCCTACAGCAGTAATATGAGTTTAAACAAATTACTTCCCAATTTTACTTCAGAATTACATAAAAACCAGGAGCCTTTAAAAGAAAAGCTGTAATACATCACTGAATATCGGTAAGAAAAGTCTGTACTGTGTGGATAACAATCACTACATCCTAGAAGCACCTGGGCTCAGATTCTTAAATAATTAGCTAATTTAAGTTGTTAAGTAAAATGGATTTCAAAAGACTTCCAGTTCAAGCATTAAATAGTATTCTGTTGAACTCAAACTAGGTTCTAGGAGAAGATCCTACCCAATAATGATAGTACACTATTAATTGCAGCATTAGGCAGAAAAGGGAAACAATTTTATTTTATCTATAGTTAAATACAAAATCAACAACATATAAACATATTCCATGATAAAAAAACAATGCAATGAAGTACCTGTAAGAGGACAATGGTATGTTGAATTCATTTTCTGGTGAAGCAGTCCCTAAACATCTTCCTTCCTCAAAAATATTTAATGGGATTGAAAAATGATTCCTTATCTATGTAAAATAAAAATACAGTAACATACATTAGGAAAAACTGGGAAAAAAGTGGTTTGAGCCTAACAGACCACAGAATGAGAATTCTCTCATTGTTTACCTCACCCACTTATTATGCAAGGCTAGGTACTTCAAAAAAAATTGTTTCCAATACCAGCAAATCCCCTTAAATGCTATATTTTAATTAGAAAATTAATAAGTTAGCTGTAAAATGCTTCAAGGAGAAATATAAAGCCCTGTAAAACCAAAGACAAGTAAATCTGAACTATAATAACAACTTTCCAAAGAAATATCTCCTAAAAAGGGTGTGTGGGCCAAAATCCATATGGCAGAAAACAAAAGCGCAATCAAAAATTTATTTAAGGTTAAACCACCAGAGCCCATTACATTTTTTGTGGTATATAGTTCTCTTCTTCTTTGCAAACATTTTTTTTTTTAAATTTCAGGGTTAATTAAAACCATTAGCTTTGGAATTAAAAACTAAAATTTAATAGAGGGAAGAACGAAATAGTAAATGTCTGTTAACCAAGTCATCAACCACTCAGGGCAAACCACCAGCAAGTCAAATATAACAGGGACACTATCACTATAAAACTCTAATATTTGGACCACCCCCCCAATACTTGTAAACTATATAATATCCCTCAAAAATACTACTGAATCAAAAAAATATATATGCTCAAAGGGCTCACTCTCCATCAGATGGTAATAAATTTGAAATTTATATAACTGGCACAGCATAAACAAAAAAGAAAGAATCTTTTCGAGGGATAATCTTGCAGAACAAAAGTAAGGTTAAGAGAGGTTAGATCACTTCACACAAACCAAATGGTTCTACAGGATTGAAATTAGAAATAGTACCAGAAAACACTACTGATTAATTATCCTCGTATAAATTCTGACATATTTCCATTCCCAACCCATCCTCTGTCCTTGCCACTTTGAAAAAAAAGTTAATTTTGAAAATCTCTTCTGAATTACAATACACAACAGAATATTTATATTAATTGTTTAGAAGAATTTTTAAGATTTTTAAATGTTTATTTCATTTTAATTCGTTAACAAATTAAAACAATTAAATTCTAATTTATATAAATAAAATAACCTGAATAGGAGAACGTATTGTTATCATCTTGCTTCCTTCAACAGTATCAATTTGGCAGACAATGGACCTTTCAACACCTGATTCCTCATGTCTCACTCTATAAATACACCGCCCAACTTTTGTCAAAGGAATCTTCTCCACAGTGGAATGATGATGTGGACCTAAAATTTACAACGCAAGAAATTAAATACTCAAAAGGAGCACCAAGATAGATCTGAAAGACAGAAATGTGCATTCAATAGAATTTTCTGTATTATTCAATCCTTTAAAAAATGAAGCAGAAGTACAATCACCGCTTTAACTATGCCAATCTCACAGCGCTACAAAAGAAACAAAGATTCTATTTACATCACAGGAAAAAAAAGAGTGAGTCATTGAGTCAAACGTCTATGTGGGTCTTGCCACCACAAACAAGATTAGTGCTGACAATTGTTACAACAAATCAACTTAAACTGTTAACACATATCCATTATAAATAGCTATGTTTCACTTTTAGTGTTGACTGTATTTCACTCTAAATTATTTAAAACAATCTTTTCTTAAAAACATCCCTCTTAAGGGTAACCTTGTATGAACACATATATACAGGCCTCAGAATTCTACAGAAAAATTCTACAGCTTAATTCTGCACTAACTTGTGAACAAAACTGAAAACATTTATTGCAGTAAAATTATGAAATAAAGTTTAGTTACCTGAATAATTTATAACAGAAAATTTATGCTACAAAATTTAACAAGCATGATACATATAATTTTAGCCATAAAGACTAAAGCAGGATTTCAAACACTGCCACACATGTAGAATCCAATGAAATGCTCCTTTCATGTCATGCAGTCCTCCAATACTTATTGACTTGCAGAAGATGCAGTATTATTCATAACGCAGTATTTACAAAAGCAGAAGAGGTATGAAGTTTTGAACTTACAGATCTGAATGTAAAATCTCTTGCTACTCAGAGTTGTCATTGCCGTGAACTGGTCACTCTCATTTTTAGTTCTGACAAATTCCATATTTAAACTCTCTCCATCTTTTAAATGAAATATTTTTGCTCCAAATTCAACATTAAGGACACTAAAGGAATCACTAGGCAAGACAGTGATAGGAAGTCCTAAAGAATTTATTATTACAAATGGTGCTCGATCTTTTTTGAATATGTCTGAAGTCTGACTAGCTGCTTCAGCAAATGCCTAGAAAACAAAGCATAGAAACAAAACACAAATACAGTGAATAAAACTTCAAAGTGATCTTCGCAAACACTCATTTAACAATTTTGACATTGCATAGTCAAGTAATCTTTCTTACCGTGCCCAAGTTACTCAACATTTGCAGCCCACATTTGGATAGTGTAATGTTTAGCTGGTCTTTTGAGGAAACATTTATTACTGTTTTATATTCTGGCACTTTGTAATTTTCTTCTTCTGCATCTGATTCAACCAATGCTTTCTTAGCCTTCTTTTTCATCTGAAAGGAAATTTTTTAAGAATTCTTATTTGATCACTCCTTCCATAGAAGCAAGTTTCACCTCAAGACTTTCTTCCCCTTTCCCATTTCTATGTCCTAACATGGCAATGGTTTTGCTTTGTATTTTTTTTATTCAAAAAGAACAAGAGAATAAAGGCAAAAGATGTCAGATGTCAATGAAATTTCAGTAACAGTAGTTAAATTCATTGCTTCTCAAAAATGAAGAACATACACTTACATACCAACAGCTAGCATACATGGTAAAAGTCTCATGAAAACAGTCATCATACTACATCTAATAACAGTGAGTAAAAGCTATTACATCTAATTGATTTCCTATTCCTAAAATTCTAACCTTAGTCTTTATATGTTGCCAAACCAAATATTTATTTTATATGTTTTCCATTTGTTTGAATAAAAAATAAAAGTGACATGGAATACATTTTCAGGCCTTCAATTTTTTTGGAAATCATGTATTTCCAATTTTATTTCAAGGCTGGGCAAGAACATATACAGTCTGAATCACTATCTTTACACTTTTGCTGCATTAATTCTCAAAATTCTGGGAAAATTTTAGGAATATTTACAATAGCCATTTCTTAATTGCAATGCCTTAGTCCATAATCTTTACCCTTCTGAGGCCATTACTATAAAAGCTGTTTGATTATCACACTCCGAGGAAAAGAATGGTTCTCCCATTCTCAGCAACATCTCAGGCTAAAATACTTGAGAAGTTTTGAAAATAAATAGAAAACAATGCAATAAAACAGTTAAGATAGAAGGAGGAAAAAAAATCTCCCTTCCTTAAATATATGCTTATTTACTTCAAGACCAGAAACTAGATTATTTCCTTATAAAACCAACGTGGTAAGAGCACTATTCCCACAGTGCACTTTGTGCTAGTCAGTAACATGCATCAGTTTTTCCAATAAGTTTCTGCTACGGACACTAGCATGGAATGAAATGAGTGTATTCTATCTTTCTAAAGTCAAGGAACGCTTCTTTAGCGTATAACCTAACTTTAGAGAAACTGATATAAAGCCATTCTGATTATCCACTGCAATTGGAATCAAATCTTCTGCAACCAGAAAGACACCTGTTTAAAAAGATCTGTGACTAGATCTTCACAGCTGCAAGAGTTAGTTTCATTCACTAATTGGGGAAAAAAAAAAGACTCAATCACCAAGAGGAATAAAATTGTTAGATGAGTCTCAGAAACGAAAAGTGCAGAGCATTTGTTTTCTCTGAAGTATCGAAGTAGAAGATTTGAATTCAGCTTGGAAACTTACTTTGATTTCAAGAATCCATGGTTTGAATAAATCTGTCTTCTCAATTTCTAGCGGTTCAAGCAAAGGTTCCCACACTCCAAACATCTCATTAAAATAGTGCACCTATCAAAATGCAGAAGTGAATTAGGAAATTACATACAACTGTCAAATCAACAAAAACTCCACAGATACTGACTTAAAATTCTGATTTACAAGTATTATATTAACAAAATAGTTAATAAAGATTTATAATTCTATGACAAGGTTACCCATTTAGTGGATGAGGGAAAGGCTGTGGATGTGGTGTACTTGGATTTCGCTAAAGCCTTTGTCACCACTTCTCACAGTATTCTCCTTGAGAAACTGGCTGCCATTGGCCTGGACAGGCACACCCTCTGCTGGGTGGAAAAACTGGCTGGATGGCCTGGCCCAGAGATTTGTGGTAAATGGAGCTAAATCCAGTTGGAAACCAGCCACGAGTGGTGCTCCCCAGGGTTCAGTGCTGGGTCTTTCCTGTTAATATCTTTATTAGTGATCTGGGAAAAAGGATTGAGTGCACCCTTAGCAAATTCGTGGATGACACCAAGCTGGGTGGCAGTGTTGATCTGCTTGAAGGAAGATCTGCAGAGGGATCTGGACAGGTTGGATCGATTGGCTTAAACCAATGGGATGAGATTCAACAAGACCAAATGCCGAGTCCTGCACTTGGGACACAACAACCCCATGCAGTGTTACATGCTTGGGGAAGAATGGCTGGAGAGCTGCCTGGAGGAGAAGGACCTGGGGCTGTTGGTTGATAACCGGCTGAATATGAGCCAGCAGTGTGTCCAGGTGGCTAAGAAAGCCAATGGCATCTTGGCCTGTATCAGAAACAGCGTGGCCAGCAGGACCAGGGAGGTGATTGTAACATTGGACATCATCTGTACAATACTGGTACCACATAGTATTTTATAGAAATGACACATGAATGTATTCTACTGTAATCTTAAACTAAGATTGCCAGAGGGTTTTAGCCAGTTGCTACTCCAAAACTTAGTACCAATGCAACAGGCCTTTGGGAACTCATATCGAATGTGATTGTGCAATACCAATTAATGCCATTAATAGATAACATCTAATACATTAGACTTTCATTTTAACAACCTTAGCACCTCATTCTCATTCTGCTCTCACAACATGTACCTACAGCAGTTCAGTCATCAATTATATGGATTATTTTTCTTCTATTGTCTAAAGAACACAAAGAGTTTAGTATCTTAAGAAAACTTTTCTTTGTTACGTATGATTCCTCACCTCTAGCTCAAGACAAGATCGCAGGTTGATTAGAGTACTCCAGTTTTTGACTTCTCCAAGAAATGAGGACTTGGCTAAAAGCATTGGTACAGTTCGGTGCCCAACGCCAGCTTCAAGTGTTAGAAAAACAGATTCTATATTCATTTTCAATGTCTCTCCTGTGGGTATCAGTTCAGTGGTTGGATTTGTATCTTTATTTTCATTTGACTCTTCAAGAAACCACATTTTCAGATTTTTTATATCTTTCTTATTCCACAAATCTGGAGGAATTTGACTAATCTCTTCTTCTGTTGTTTCTGCAGTTTGATAAAGGGCTGATGTAATAGTAATTACTGTGTTTATGATCATTGGTGAAACCTACAAATAAGAAGTTGGAATAAATGGAAATGAGAAGCTAGTCCAGGAAAGAGTCAGAAACTTTAAGACACAACATTATAATGAATTGTTACACTACCAAAACACTTCTGTTCTCCTACAGGGCTCTTACATTTGAAAACTCATTCCTTTCCACGTTACAGCTCCGCCTATTCAAGTTTTCAGTCTCTGCCTTTCTACTTCATCCAGTGCCCTATGTAAACACTTCAAAAACTCTCTCTGGACATCAGGCCATTTTATAAAACAGAGATTCCAAACTCAAATGTGACACGATTGCTAATTTTCCACTTTGTTTGTTTTCACATGCTAAACAGGTAGGTGACCTGATGAACAGAAACAACTCCCCACTTAAGCCATTCCTGATAATATCAAAGCCTTCAAAGCCTTCTGAGCAGAAAGTAGTAGAGAACTAAAAATAGTATTAGAGAACTAAAAATATGATAAAAGTCCACCTACTTTTATTGTTAGAGATTTAATCATTAGATCAGCTGTCTGTGGATTAGTACCTGACTGTTTCATTTCAAAGAAGAAGTCACATGGCTGTAAAACCTACAGAAAAGAGTAAAAATGTGTGTTAAATAGAGGGAAAAAAAATCTTGTAAAAATCACGCACTTTTAAATACTACGCATCAAAAGTATCAACAGGAAATGTTACTATTATTTGGTTCTTCAAAATTAAGAGTAACCTGAAGACTACTGTCTTCAAACACAAAGGAAAAAAGTATCAGAGTAATCACCTCAGCCCTTCTCAATAATTAAAGATTCAAACATTAGGTACAGCAAAATGCACTACACTTCCGTAACTCCATTCTTTCAGTAAAGTCAGCAGAGGTCTTCACATATACCACATCGTCATGCCTGGGACTTTTGAGGAGAATCAGACTTTTCAGTTAAGGGTAATAAGCAATAACCAGTTATAGTTTTCCTGAATAAATATCGCTCGAATCACCATCACTGCCTTCCAGCATGACTTTACAATCTGTGCTTGCACACTCCTAGTTGCCAAGTTTTAGTAAAACAAATCTAAGGTTCACTATAAACAAAATCATATATGATGAATGAAGCACTCCAATGTAGTTAGAGCCTACTGATACTCTGTTGACAGGAAAAATTGCTCTCCAGTTCCTACTTGAGAAGTCTTTCAACAAAAAGTAACATCAAACAAAACTGGTTTTGCAATCTCTCCCAACATCTCTCTTCATATCTGAATCAAATGCTGGGGCACAAAACAACCTGAATCAGTTTTACCTAGTGACTTTGATCTAACACAAATTATTGACCATATTATTACTTTATCTTCTGCTATTAAAATTATTATCTTTTAACTCTTCTGTATTACAGACAGGAATGAAAAACAGCATATTCTTCTTTATTCCAAGGTACATGTAAGAAATGTACAGAAAGAACCCCATCACCTGTGCTACTCTAAATCCAGAGGCTAGTTTCCTGTGTATCTGGGGAAAGTCTGTTCATTGGGAGGATGAATTCATCCTTCATTAGTGTCCCCAAAGTTCAGGCAATATAAAATATTCACATCAATATCAACTTTCAGAAATCTCATAACTGTCATGTAACCTCATATCATACATTTTCTTTCTTGACTTAAGGTGGCCATGGAGTGTCATCTGAATCTCTGTTCATCTGATTATTTTCCCAGACTGGAATTTTATTGCTTACAGAAAACCGGGGTTCAGAGATTTCCTCACATACATGTTTTCAAAGGGGCAGTTACACTGCTACCTGCAGAGAACATCATCTTTTTACTTATAGTACTGTCTCGAGAACTTTCTGAATCTTTCAAAGAAGGTACTGTTTTAACCATCAAAACTAAAGTTCCTCTGAAGTTTTTTACCTCTTTACACCACATGTACCCTGTCAGATACGGGTCTTTTTCTCTGTTTCCACACTCTGAGTTAAGAGATTGCCGCAGAAGATATTTGTATAAGAGAGATAGTTTGATTAAAGCCTTCGAAGTGTTTTCTACAAAGGTAGCCATATTTGTGCCACATTCATCAGCTACAGACATCAAGCAATTCTGCACTGTGTTGTGGCTATCACTGCAAGTGCATCCCTGCCTCAAGGACTAGACTGTTAATAGGTTAATGCAAAAAAAGACTGTGTCTAACTAGGGAGTAAACTGAGCTGCTATGGAAGTATTTGATAAGACAATAGAAGTCTCAGTCCGTAGTGCTTGCAGCTCTGGTTTGTCTTATGTAGCTCCATCATATAAGCAGGCATAACACACAGTTGAGAAGTTTCATTCTTCAAAAGTTGTCTGCGGACACAGAACTGGATATACTGAATTTTTTCTCTCCTACAACAATATCATTACTGAGTTAACTCAGGGGAGTCAATGCATTCCAACCTGGCCAGTAACTCATAAGTCTGATTCTGTTGCCAAAACACAAACAGGCAGTTTTAAAATAATGGATGTATGAACCTTAACACAAATGAACTTATAAACAGCATATTGTAAGTAATTATTTCATAATACCTAATTCCCATTCTGTCTATGACCCTTTCTTATTTGCTTACATAGCCATTTAATGCAAAGTTGCAAACTAGAAGTATTTCAAATTTACTACTTTCTATTTGAAATAGTGTACAATCAAAACTTTATATATTGAGCTTATAAATGATATAAGCTAAATATTAACATATTACTCCTCTGGGTTCAATTTCAGCTTGTCATACAGAGCAAACTTTAAAGCCATATATCAAGATAACACTTCTTAGCATATCAGAACAAAATCAACAGAATAAGCTAAACACGAAATTTTACTCATGTCTGTAATACATAGTCTAATAATAAAAGTTTCAGAAATTACTTGCATTCTAGTACTTACACCACACCTTTTAAACACAAATTTGATGTTGCAAACTCACCGTAGTAATGTTCCCTTTCCTTTTTTCTGGAAGAAATGGGCATGCTTTCACTTGTATCTCTTTAACAGCAGCTGTCATGCTATACTTTTCAGGGCTATTTCTAATGAAGACCTCACACTGTGTTGTAACCACCAATGCAGGAGCATCACTTCTTGTTAAGTCAGCAACAAACACAATCTCTGGATTTTTAACAATGACATTCATTTCCATTGTAGACACAGGTTGTACAGGTGCTTTAAAAATACAAATTATATTAGATCAATTGTTCAACCATTGAACTTATAGAGAAGCTTTAAAGATTCAGTGGTAAGCTCTAGCATTACTGGTGTCAGAAACCGTGCAGATCCCTGCAACTGACTTACTTCTGGGCTCTTCACTAGAGATAGGAAATCTTTAAAGCTCTAACTACCTTTAGGTATAACAAGACATTACATTTTGGCAAAGAAGCTTTGTGGAAATGTTAACAGTATCACCACTGTTATTACCTCATACTGACGAACAGATCAGTTTTACCAAAAATCTACATCAGTCAACTATGACAGGGTGTTATGAAAGTGTTGGGCACATTTTGTGCTCTCTGGAGCTGTAAAATGCACATTTTTCCACAGGACAGTAATGCAGCATTCATTATTGCTTGATGAAACTCTTCGTAGTACCAATATACTCCTATATAAGACTTCCACAGTTTGTTGAGATTTTGTTCATCTATTAAATCACCACAGAGGTGGACACAACTAAGATATTCAGGGTACAGGAAAACAAAACCAAAAAAAAAAAGGCACTTGCTTTGCAGACCTGATGTGAACCACCCGAGGTCTGCAAAGCATAAATAGATCATTTCCTACTCTGATGCTGAAATGGAATTATTTCTAATGTCAAGTATAGGGTCCTGCACAAAACAGGCACTTGAGCTATAAGTCTGTTTCCTGACGTAGGGATAAATGCACATAACAGAAAAGTGAAACGACAATGTTTTTAGGCAGCAATATCTGAATTAATTTTTAAGCATAATACGCTCCATCATTCTCAAGAAGCATGAAAATGACTATGGTAGTAATCATTAAAAGCTTTGTTAGATTGTAAAGATAGCCAAACAAATCTTGAGAGTGCCAGCTGTAATTGTCCTTGCCCATTTTAGTTTATTTTAGAAATTCATTTGCCTGGTAAGACAAAGCTTCATTTGCAAACACTTTTTCATAATGCAAATAAAGAAACACCAATGGTTAAAGAAGCTGTTCCATATACACAATCACAGGAAGTATTATAAAAAGCAGTATTACAGTTTTAAAAATAGTATTAGAATATCAAAGTTAAATGGATATTTAAGTTAAATACAAATCTTTAAATAGTTCCATTATATACCTTGTTCCTTTAAAGGTAATGACTGTTTGAGATTCCTCTGTGCAGCAGCACTTTCTGCATTAGCCTTTAGGAATATATCTGCAACAGTAAGTAGAAACTCCATGCTCGCACAAAGGTATATCTCTTGAACAATCACGTCAAGAGCAGTGCCATCTCTTCCCTGCTTATAGCTTATATCCATCATCACTTTCTTTTCAAATCCATGTTTCATTTCCACCATCCTGAAAGACCATTAAGGTGGCATTTAAAATATTAACCAAAAACCCAGCCAGAACTACTGAAAAAACTCAAGATTCTCACTCCACCTGCAATACATTAACAAGAGTGAATTTAAAATGTAACATCAAAAATTTTTAAACAAGCAATAAAAATTTTAACATAAAATCTCTAAAACTTAAAAAAAACTTGGACTCCCACACATTGACAACTAAAAGTGTTCATAACTTTAACAAGTTAAACCACCACAATTCCTTGTTTACATATCAAAAGTATTACACTTTACTGAAGTTTGTTACTCTCCATGAAAAAAAAGAAATCTTAGTCTCAGCTAGTGGTTGACTAAAGCTGAAAGTGAAATTTGTTTCTAAATGCAATTATTAATTTAATATTTAAAGTTTGTTTGCAGCATTTATATTGGTGTCTCATGAACAACATGTGGGAAAAAAGGCAAGTAAGACATAAGTCTACAGTAACATATACATCGACAATGACCTACAGCAAATCCACTGACTTTTTAACAGAATACTAAGATGGAAATATATGGAACTCTGACATGAGCTACTATTTATTGGAATCTGACAAAATGCAGACCTTGGTGTAGCTTTCTGGATTGACTGTCTTTTATCATCTAACGTACAGTTCGCCAGCTTGACTGAAGCATTCATTGAACCATCTGATAACATTCTGACAGCAGCTGACATCAAAACTAACTTAAACTCTGCAAGCTTCAACAGGTCATCTCTCTGATCCAAATTCGTAACCTGTTTAAATCAAACAAAAATAAGTTTGTAGATTTGCTTACAGATAATGGAAATAATATACAGGCGTGACATACAGCTTTATTCTAACTGGTTATATGTCTAACAGTTATATATTTAATGAACCCACTGGTAATTCAAAAGACAACAAAAATCAGTAATATAAAGAGAAAAACAAAAAAGGCAAAGCTTTACCATTTTACCATCTTACTAAAATAAGCGTACATTAGTGAGAGGGAGAAAATGTTTAAAAGAATGTAGAATTGTCATATGCAATTTTGGTTTCTTGGCATATACAAAGGTGCCAAATAACTAATTAAGTTTTTCTCTTATGGCTACCTAGTGGTTAACCAGACCCGGGAAAACTGTTCAAAATGTAAAATAACAGACTAAGTTCACAGCGAAATATTAACAAACTTTTCATCAGAAACTTGCTGACAAGTTTTGTAAATTTAAACCAAAAAGAATAAAAATGCACCATTTTATGTGTCCACACATGTGTGTAACTAAAGAATACGTTGCATTCCTCTGCACTTTTTCCTTTCAAACTGTATTTTAAATTAAGGTAAGTCTTCAGCAACTTTTCAGTCATATCACAGAAGATGCCACATATTATCTACTACCACTGGTTATTCTTTTCTTTAATATCTGCCATGTACCTTAGTTCAAATAGCTGGGTTTCATTTCCATCATGTTTGTGACTACTGCTAGAAATCAGTTTCTCTACTCATAAATTAAACTATTCCTATTCAGATTTTCCATGACTCTAGACAACCTTAAAGCTGTTTCTTTCTCTTTTATACTATATAAATTATATCATATAATAGCAATTATATATTATTATATTATATAAATTATAGCATATAGTATGAATTATATAAATTATATTTACCTGCTTTGAATTTGGACTATATAATACTAAAGTCAGAGAGTCAAATCTGAAGTCCAGTTTTAGTGTTGTTTTTATTTTCACAGGTGAATGCAATTCCACCACAGCTGATGTCACAACAGTTACACCTTTCAGAAATAAGAAAAACACTTAATATTAAAGAAAATTACCTGAATGAAATTAAGGAAAAAAACACAAACAAAACAAACCCAGCATCATCATCATTAATGACTACAAAGACAACTACTCTTTTCCTCCAGATCTAAATCTATCCATGCTTAGGATATGTTTATTGTATCCTTTGTAACTACTTTTGGCAAAATCACACAATGCTTGAGAAAATAAAACACTCCACTTATATATTCTATGTGCAATTTTTTACCATGGTTAAGACATAAATGTACCACTTCCCTTCATATCACAGGGTACCGAGTGTAACAATGTTACAAAAAATACAAGTCTACTTTCATCCGTTTGTTCACCTTGCCACTTTTTTGATATTTTTCCACATTTAATAGAAGAGATGAGCAAAAGAATTTTTTTTAGCCTTACTTTTTTTTTTAGTGTGTGCTGAACAGTTTGTGGGCAGTGATGCTTGCTGAACACTAACAACTTAGGGATCTGAAAGTAAACAGCACCAGAACCAGCATACACATAAAAAGTTAAAATAGCAACTTTCCAAATTTAGGATGTTAACTAATCCAGCTGACAGAGTTCTAGGTACTTATTGCATTATTGCCAGTAGAACAAGACAGTCCTTACATTACAACATATCATGCAACAAACCTCACTACAGTGACCCAGTTGTTCTTATTTGTTATCATTATTGCTGGGTATAGCTCAAACTACACCACCAACGTAACAGAGGCATACTATTAAAAACAACAATATAGAAAAGCCTTTGTGAAAGGATGCCAACAGAAACAAACTGACAGTCGTACCTAAAAGTGCTGGGCAGAAAGCATTACCTGCAGAGTGCTGTGAAGTACTACGCATATCACTACCGTGGCTAGTCATGTCTTTCTGTTCCGGTAAAGATGCTGATGAAGCAGAGCTTCCACCTATATTTTCATTTAGAGTCCTCAATATTGTGGTAATGTCTTCCTGACTAAGAATTAGCTTAGAAAAAGATTGTTATTAAAATCAGAACAAATCAGCTCATGAAACCTCTGGTAGATAAAACATACATTTACAAATAAACAGATAAACCAAATTAATCTCAGATCTTGTGTCTCTGTTTAGGAGCCTAGAGAACTACATAAAATGTTTTTCTCAAATCCACACAACCACTTACAGTAAATTCAGAAGTCATTCACACATCAGTTTGGTTTTGTCTACAGATGTTTTCACCAAGCTATGATTTAGATATCAAACGTTAGAAGTCATACACATACAGTTTGACATACAGTTGCCTAAAATTGTTATCCCCATTTAGTCACTAGTTATCTTACAGTAATTTTACTACTTCTAATTCAAAACCTGGCAAACTCATTTCAGTCAAACAACTGAAGTAGTTTATATTGTTTTGATGTTAAATTTAAACTAGCACGAGTATTAACTCATGCTCGGGCTTGTCATGGATGTGAATTCAGGAGGTGATGGTACTATTAATGGACCAACAAACAAAACTCAGCTTTTTCCAATCCTTCACTGAAGGATACTGACAGGTAAAAGTCGGCTGTAGGAGCCTACGAATTTCTAATCGGCAACAGTAACACTCAGTACAAAGTCTGACTGCAGAATCACAGATGAAATACAGATCTTAAGATTAAGACAGAAACCTATTCACTTCACTTTTCCCTGGGAAGCAACAAAACATTGTATCTATATGTGTTGGAATAAAAACCACCTAAACTAAGGAACTTGAGCATTTATGGACACAAAAATTATTTCATTTTCCATGGCTGTTTTAAAAGTCACTTTCAGAAATGAGTGCTTACATTCATAGGCTTGAGTCGGCCAGATATTTCAATATCAGGAACTTCATTATACCATGCAGCAGCTAAATTTCGTTCAACAGCTACTTCCAGATTGAGTGGTTGCAGCATCTGTACTTCAGTTTGCAATGAACCCTGCTCATAGCATGATCTGCAAAAGATAAAAACATAAAATTACTCCCAGCCTGACATATTTTACATATGCATTCTAATAAGCACAACCATATTTCTGTCTTGTCCTCATTGTTTTGAATAGTCTTCATATTACTCCTGGTATCTCTAGTGAAAGCCTTACTCCACCAACTAGACAACTTTTCTTGGCTGGGAGAAGGCACAGGCATACAACATACTAACTCCTTGCAAGACCTCTTACCTTATTCTCCACTGGAAATCCTTCTTTCTTCAGTACTCTTCAACTGTGTTTGAAAATCTCTTCCCTCTCCCCCTCCAAATTCCCTGCACCAAGGCCCACTTTCAAACACTACATTTACCTGAACAAGTATCTTTCTTGCTATGTACAGCTTGAAAATCCCACCAAAATAGCCATTTAAAAATGAGTATAACCTGTCTCAAAGTAGCGAACAAAGCATAAATATTATTCTACATAATATTCCCTAAACAAACATTTGCTTCCATCAAGACATGTAGAACACTATTTCTCCTAAGCCATACATCTGAATTATTTTTACATAATTTTTATTAATTTGCTGTTACGTTTCAAGATTAGTATCTGTCAACCATCAACCATCATCTAACCATTCTGATAGCTTCTCAAAGGTCTCCAACTGAAACACGCCAGAAGGATTACAATAATCTTAAAAAAAAACCCAACTTGACACAACATTACCTGTATAACTTCAGTTCACTCAATTTCACTGTCATAGAGTCAATGACAGGTGGAAGATTATACCGTGTTTTTGTTTTAGCAATAAAGAATTGGTTTTTTATGGTGATTAGACCAAGATCAGCCACCAGGACATTTGCAGACATTGCTGACTGTGGAACTATAACAACAGGTGCTTTAATATTGATATCCAGTGCCAAACGGGAACTACGCTCTGCTAGTTCTTTTACACCTGTAGCTGCTTTCTCTGCTGCTTGAACAGTTGCCTCAGTAAGAGCCTCCTTGGCAGCTTGAAAGTTATTTATAAAAGCCTGGAAAAGAACAGAGACCTTGTGAATTTTGTTAAGAATCACACTACCTCAAACACACTAAGAATCAGCTTTTTTTGAAAGCAAAACACCTTAAAATACTACTTTTTCTAGGCACTTTTTCAGAACCCTTTAATAGGATAATCTCTCCCCAAAACATGATGAAGTATGTATACATATAAAAATAAATTTCCATACTAATTATTTGGCATCTGGGAACAGCAATGATCTTGTAACATGACTTGTATGAATCACATTGTATTTACTCATATGGAGAGTAATAAATAGTTTTATTTACCAGAATTTATGGAAAACGCATTAATTACTTATATTTCAGTGTTACAATGAACACTGTTTATATCTAAAAGCTGCCACAAGTCATTTAAAGAGAAAAATTAACAACAATAGCAAATTGTTGCTTAACACACCCACTCCACAATAACAAACATACAGAGAAGAAAAGTAAATAGCCAACCACCAATCACACTGAATTTTACAACAGTATATAATAGTTCTTATCCCATAGAGGGTGCTGCCTGTTTGTGTGTCTTATTATTTTCTAGCTCTGACAGTTATTTGAATGCTGATGAACAGTATCTGGTAAATGTAACTTACCAAAACAGATGAAACAAACTTGTTGACAAAAACTACTTGAATACACCCAACAGTTAGGTAAATACGATTGTCAACAACATCCATATTTGTATATGCAATGCCATCTGTAGCATTCACATATGATATCATTCTAAAGTTGAAGACTTCTTTTCCTGTGATGTAAACAGCCTTAGGAAGAAAAAAAAGAATATCTCCTACTGTAAAAACTTCTGCTGGAGAAAATTAATTCCAAAATAAAATGTAGTTGCCCACACTTCTAAGACATTTCTAAGACATTCTTACTTCAAACAGATCAACAAAAAAGGTACATTTAAAAAAATCCTTGATATAGCTGAACACAGCTTGAATAATTCTGCTCACTGAAGTCAACTAAACAAAGGGTGCAATAAGCAGCTAGACATCACAGTTGCAGAAAATCTGTGTTCCGGACAATCACTGGCTGTAGGGGCAAAATCAGTCTGCCTACATAGCATAATGTTACCAGCAAATATATAAAACATTATTTAAAAAAAAACACACACAGAGTTAAAGATTCAAGTTCACAAAGTAAGTTTAATTTAGCATCTATATTCCATTCAGATGTCTATTATACACGCAAATACATACCTTTTTATACAATGCTGTCTCATCAGAATCCACAATAACGATGTTCTTTAATTTTGCAGTCACTTCTGTTGCTGCCTTCTTCATGATCACTTCACTATCTAGACCTTTAAAAAGAAAAAGTATATAAAATCTGGAGAATGTTCTCACTAGGAAACTTCAATCGGAAAGGAAAAAAACTTTGTTCCTACCTTCAATGTGAATTTCAGCTATTCTATGTTTTTTCTCTCTAATAAAGATACGTAAACAGGACAAATCTGCACAGATATTGAGGTCAATAACATCTTCATACTTCGATTTTTTTGATGCTGTGGGAAGTATAAAATAATAAAAATTACAGTTCTTCAAGGAGGACATATAATATTTTAATATCCATTCTCAAAGCCTAGTTTGCATCAAGTCTGCATCACAGCAAAATGCACTGGACTCATACTACCAAGTACAACACAAAGGAACTGTATATACAGCATTGTATACAAAGGAGCCCTCGTAGCCTTCACAAACTGAGGTAATCAACATCAGTATTTTATTAACTGTAGTAAGTACCTTTAATGTATATCTACATAGCACAATGCAAAATTAGAGATTATTCAGGACTAAGCAGTTACCTCAAATAGTGGTAACTATACTAATACGCTACTCTACCTGGTCTGCTGATGACTCATCTGCAATAAATGGTTTCGTTGACATATGGTAGGTGAGTTTTTATTAAGTTTCCACAACCTTTATTTTCTAAACTTAACTTTTAAACACCAAAACATTTAAACATTGTATATGCAACGCCATCTGCAGCATTCTATGCCACATGATACCATTCTAAAATTGAAGACTTCTTTTCCTGTGATGTAAAAAGCTTTAGGAAGGAAAAGAATATCTCTACCGTAATATCGTCAACGTGCAGAAGAGAAAGCTCCAGGGAGATCTTATAGCAGCCTTCCAGTACTTAAAGGAGGCTTAATGAAACATGGGGAGGGACTTTTAGTCACAGAGCACAGCATTAGGACAAGGAGGAACAGTTTTAAGCTGAAAGAGGGTGCATTCAAATCAGATATTAAAAAGAAATTTGTTACTATGAGGGTGGTGAAGCACTGGAACAGGTTTCCCAGAGAAGTTGTTGTTGTCCTATTCATGAAGGTGTTCAAGATGGAACTGGACATGGCTTTGAGCATCCTGATGCAGTGGAAGGTGTCCCTGCCAAGCCGGGGGTGTTGGATCTACTCGATCGTTTCACAAACACCTTTTCCACATAAATGCTGTATTGCAAACATACTTCTCTCAAAGAATCATAGAATGGTTTGGGTTGGAAGGAACCTTTAAGACCATCTAGATCCAATCCCCTTGCTATGGGCAGGGGCACCTCCCACCAGAGCCGGCTGCTCAAGGTCCCATCCCACCTGGCCTTGAACATTTCCAGGGAGGGGACATCCACACCTTCTTTGGGAAACCTGTGCCAGTGTCTCATCACCCTCAGAGTGAAGAATTTCTTCCTAATGTCTAATCCACACTTCCCCCTTCCAATTTAAAGCTCTCCCCCTTGTCCTATCACTCCCTGCCCTTGTAAAAAGTTCCTCCACAGCTTTCTTGTAAGTCCCCTTCAGGTACTGAAACCTGCTATAAGGGCCCCCTGGAGCCTTCTCTTCTCTAGGCTGAACAAACCCAACTCTCTGAGCCTGTTCTCGTAGCAGAGGTGCTCCAGCTCATTGTTAGCTCATGCTGAGCTTCTCATCAACCAGCATCCCCAAGTCATTTTCCACAGGGCTTCTCTCAATCCTTTTGTCCCTCATCCTGTATTGAAACCGCAGATTGCCCTGACTCACGTCTAACACCTTGTACGTGGCGTTGTTGAACCTCATGAGGTTCACATAAGCCCGCTTCTCCAGCTTATCCAGATCCCTTTGGACAACATCTCGTCCTTCTGGCGTGACAACTGCACCACTCAGCTTGGTGTCATCTGCAAACTTGCTGAGGATGCACTTTATCCTGCTGTCTATGTCACTGATGAAAATATTAAACATGTCACAATATGGACCAGAGATACCACTTGTCATGGATCTCCATCTTGACATCAAGCCATCGACCAGTGCTCTCTGAAGGTGACCATCTAACTAATTCCTTATCCAAGGAACAGTCCCCCCATCAAATCTATCTCTCTCCAACTTAGAAAGAGGGATATTGTGGGGGACTGTGTCAAAAGCTTCACAGAAGCTCATTTTATGGAGAACACCATTAGAAACACAGTAACTGCCAGTAAGCTACCGTTCAATGCAGGTTATCATAACTAAGTGAATTTGAACACGCATTTAAAAAAAAATGCTTAGTATTTCTACCTCAGAAAATGTCAACAGCTGCAGCATCTAAATTACCTCATTAATCATACAGTTATTCCTTACCTAAACACTTCCAGCCATGGAATGAGAACATACCCTTGCAACTCCACAGATAGTATTCCAATGGCTAATACTCCTATTACTACTGAAATTTAAAAAGCCTATGAAGTGGATAAGTAAATATAAGCTAAACAAATTCTCATTTCAAAAGTCATTGACAGGCTCACAAAAATAATTTTTTTCTTCCTTGCTTAAATAAATTGAGAGGAATGAAGAGAGGGAAAAAAATAAAGAAAATTACTTAATTTCTTAAGAACATCCTTCTTCTCTTCTGTTTTTTCATGGACTGGTTCTTCTGCAGCTTTATTTTCTTGTTTCGGTAGAAGATTATTCAGATAGTTCATAGCATTCAGTAGAGCTTCGGTATGCAAATAAATGTCAAGGGATGAAAAGTTGACCTAAAAGAACAAACTGCTTTTATTGAATATGCCCCTCTTCCCACAACGAGAAAATTATGTTAAAAAAAGGTATCATACCTTTATTTTCTGTAGAACATTCTGATAGGTAGTTTTCAGTTCTGGTCCATTAATATCAGCCTGTGCACATAAAACAAATCAAGAGAAGTTTCCAAATTTCGTCAGAGAATTTATTTCAAAAACTACTACAAAACTACACAGGGAGCTCAAAATCTTTGCACGTGACACTCAATATGTTAAGGAACGAATAAATAAGGAAAAACTTTCAACAATTGCTCAATAATATCATACTATATATGACTGGCTTACAATTCAAAAGCAAAGTCTGCTCTTTTCTCACCTTTATATACTCCAGAGTGAGAAGATCATCTTCCACATTATCCAAAGTAGTAATTATGTAAACTGGTCTGTCATTATCATCTTACAAAAAAAACAAAGAATAAAAAACATTACTTTTATTTCAAGAAAAATCTGCAAGTTTTCTACAGCTCTTAATTTCCTATGGACTAGAAACTAAACTACTGGCTGTCATTATTACCTAATCACAAAACCTCTTCCTGCAGACCTAAAATAGTTAGATGTTTCTACTATACCATCAGCACTAGAATATACTTATCAAAGCATTACTAGGAGACTAAGTTCCTGAATTACTTTTTCCTCCCTCCCTCATCACATTTAATTTAGGAAGCAAAGCTTCCTCAGCTACCCAAAGGAAGCCCTACAGGCTTTTTGAAGACAAATTCACAGTGTTATTTGTGAATAGTTTTTTTTTTTGGTCTTATATATATGTGTGTATATATATATACACACACACACACACACACTTACCCATATACTCTGGGCATAGCAGACAAACTTCACGAAGGAAAGCACTTGCAGTCATGTCAAATGTTCTTAATTTAAGTTCAGTGCCTAAACCCACAATATCAAGCTGCAGCACAGGTATTTCAGTATCAGTAAGACGGCATAATTTAATTAAGACCTAAAAAAGGCAAACAAACAAATAAAAACAGGAAAAGAGGTAGATCATCCTGTTGGTTTTTATATAGGTTTATAAATTCACATACTTTTTAGTGATTAATGTGTACTAATCATTTAACTTCAAATGCCCTCGAATAAACAAACAATTCAACCAGCAAAATTGCTAGAATACTGTTTGCTCCAATTTGAACAACTTGAAATATGCACACAAGTAATACTTACACTGATATGAATCATTTTTAAAAAAAACAACTCTGTCAAACATTTAGTAATGTTCAACCCAGTCAAAACTAGATTTTTCAGCCAGCATAAAGAGTTTACTGCTTTCACTGGAATGTCAGTAAACTCTCTTGGAAAGAGCTAAAATTCCCAAGTTGAATATCAGGCGAGAGGAATTCCTACTTTTTCACCCATGCATAGCAAAGATGATGTTAAATAAATACATAACTGAGCTATTGTTATCTGGCTTTTAACCAAAGCAAATCAAAGATACTCTTCCCTTCCACATAATGCTCTCTACAAATAGGGAAAACCAAAGCCAAACTAAACAAGTAACTTTGAACTATAAAGCAAACAGGGGGAAGGCGATTCCTAACAGCTTCTCAATTCTACTCTTTTCTTATGGATTGTGAGATGGTTTCCGTTAGAGAATGGTGTAGAATATAGCATCTATCTTTCAAAAAGCAGTTCTGAAAGTCTTATCACACAAAACCCAGTACATTTCAATTTTATTTTACGTATTTTCTGTAAGGTGCAGTAAGATATGTTGCAAGTTAGTTATGATGTATTGAAGCCATTCTGCAAACCCACCCTACAACAGAATTTGTAAAGTCAGTTGAATTGTATGGTTTATTTATAAAGTTATACACTGAGTAGTAGCAATAACACTGTCAGAGTCATGATGATCTAACAATAAAAGTAATGATAATGGTAAGAGGCCATCTCTTTTACTAGGCCAACTGTTGCAATTAGAGACAGTGTCTTGCATTTTGGTAAAATACTCCATTTTCTCCTCCCCCGTAGTCTGAAACAGCAAAAACAACACATAAAACACCTCACAGTGAACATGTTATAGTTTCAGGTGTAAGGCAAACAGCCTATGAAAAACTGGAGCAGAAAAATAAAGTGCTTGTTACAAGATGAAATATTAATGAAGTTTTTCCTTTCTTCCCAGAGATCACAGTAATATCTGGAAAAGACATGTCAAAAGCTACATATTAAGCCAAAACAAACACATACTGTGATTTTTTTAGCAATAGCTAGAAAATGAAAATTCAGTGAAAAAATGGCTTGGGAAATAAAGTGGATAAATTATTTCAGTATGACAAACATGCAGAAGCACAACTGTGACTTCAAAAAAAAAACCTCTACACAACAGTTTCAGCAAGAAACAAAGAACCAATTCTGCAGATATGGATTCACAAGAGGGAAGAAGTACAGTTCAGATGTGCTTCAGAGAAGTAATAAAAAAGTTACCTCAGCTACTTCAAACCTTAGCTGGAATTCTGTCATATTTTTCAAAGATTCTTGTTTACGCAGTTTTTTTCGCCTTGTACTGTTAGCTCGCTTGAGGGAACCAGACTGGGCTTCAAAAAATGGCATGTCTTCCACAGGACTACTTAGAGCATCATAAAATTCTTCTTCTGATTCTAAGGATTAATTCACAATGTTACATATACACTTTAAACATCCAATATTTTACACCTACATGTGTAAAAACTTACACATACAAATATGGGAAGATTACCTTGCTGATAATAAGTAACCTACGTTTGTTTCTATAACTAGCTTCACTCCTGCCTCCATGTTTTTTCACCACACCTATAGCTCACATCATCATAAATCAGTTCTTGCCAACTAACTCCTTTGCCAGCATTCTCTCACTATTGGCTGTACAAAAGACAGCACAAACCAGGGCTCATCTTGTCCCCATGTGCACTAACTTCTGCTGCTTTGACTGCTGCTAACAGTATAACAGCCTCACAATGAGTGGTACTACTTTGGATTCCTCCCTGCTACAATCTCCCGTTCTAGGGGAGACTCCTAAGCCTATCAAGCTTTTAAGACACCTGAGTTTTACATAAGTAAAAGCAAAAGAAATAGACTGCACCATCTTCTAAGGTTCTTTCACCTAAAAACCATAAATAGTGGAGGTAACTGTGGAAGAAGTATCCTTCTGACAAAACTGAGGTATTTTCTAAGGTTTAAAAGCACCCCTGAGTGAGGCTGAAGACAGAAAAATAATATGAATCATTTAAAAATCACTGCACAGCTGTATCTACAGTATAAACTGAAACCCAGACTTGATTCAATAAAATCTAGTTACTACTTTCCCTAATTAATTGCTCTCGTCGTTTTAAGATTTGAAAGACATTCCTCTCTACCTTCCGGCATTTCAAGAAACTCATAAAAAACAGATGAAATTCACAGATGCATATTTCTATACATACTGTATACACACTGAATTCAAAGTAATAAAGTAGATGTAAAACTTAACTTTTCTGAAAATTATGCTAGTGTTTGCAAACCACACATTATTAACAAGAGAGGAGAAGTATTGCGCTTTGTTTCTCTAGTTGAGTGTTTTGGCATGACAAAGTTGATTGACAATGAAATAACACTGATATATTCAATTATTTTTCAACTTTAACTACTAGATGGAATGTTACAACCTAGCTAAGTTGTTTGAACAGCAAGGCAGTATTAAATATCAATTTCTCCAAAGCAAATCTTCCATTTGATCCTGACAAAGTTGAAATTATGTTTGTAACAACACAATAGTTTCTAACAGTTGTTTCAGTATTTGGTCATTTAAATATATCCAGCTAAGTAGGACATCCAGCTAAGTAGGACACAAATCCTGCACCACAAGAAAATAACTAGAACTATCATCATAGGACTAAGCATACAATGAAGGAAATATTATTTACATACTACTTCAGATGTTCTGAGTAGAGATTTGTAGTTAACATATGCAAAAGACAAAAATAACTAAACTCAACCTCCAAAACAAACATTTTACTCTTTTGCCTTCAGAATGGGAACAGTAAGAACACACAATTTTATTGCAATGATAAAATACACAAATAATTTGTACAGAGTGAAATGTAATATGCTGAAAAGACTGTAACACTACTCAACCTTCAAGGTCTTGGAACAAAACCACAAACGGTCCTTTACTCCAAGAGAAACAAATCAACCCAATGAACTCAAAAACTTGACTCCTGTATTAAATTAGACTTTAAAACAGATTGCAGTACCTGACTCAGCAAATGAATGAAGATCCAAAACAGGAAGCACTTCTTGTGCTAAATGTGGTGCTGAGAGTACAGGGGATATTGCAGCCTGAAACAGGAGATATCATAATTTTTTTTTTTGAGGGAATTCATTGGTCATGCAATTGAATGCACATATGTTGCATGCAAGTTTTAAAATAAGGCAAATTTCCTTAAGTTGTAAGTGCAAATCATTACAGTTTAACACATGTTAAAATTACAAGCATGAGAAGAAACTTGGTTTAAATCAGTTAGCAGCAGCGAGTGCTGCGCATTCATCTAGCTACAGAGAGAATACATCAGGAAACATAGCAAAGAGGTTCAAACATCCAACTTCACAAATCAAAAGATAGACAGAAACAACACAGCACATGAAAACTCAAAGAGGAACCTAGTCCCTCACAGGACTACATTATGGTAGCTTCAGAGAACAGTAAAAGATAAACTGTTCATTATGAAAATCAAATTATACTAGTGGCGGAGGGAAAAAAAGAGCTAGAAAAAAAAAATCAGAGCTGCAGAACTGTTTAAGTTTTACAGAATTATAAAATTATTTAGGTTGGAAAAGACCCTTAAGACATGGAATCATGGAATTGTTTAGGTTGGAAAAGACTTCTAAGGCCAAGATCAACTCTTAACTGAGCACTGTCAAATTCACCACTAAACCATGTCCTTGAGAACCACTTCTACATGTCTTTTAGGTACCTCTAGAGGTGGTCATCAACCACTTCCCTGGGCAGCCTGTTCCAATGCTTGACAAGCCTTTCAGTGAATAATTTTTTTCCTAATATTCAACCTAAAACTCGCCTGGCACAGCCTGAGATATGAACACCCACCCCACCTCAGCCTTCTTTCAGGTAGCTGTAGACAGTGACAAGGTCTCCCTTCAGTCTCCTCTTCCTCAGGCTAACAACTCCAGTTCCCTCAGCTGCTCCTCATAAGACTGGTGCTCCAGACCTTTCACCAGCTTCCTTACCCTTCTTTGGAAACACTCCATTCCCCTCAATGTCTTTCTTGTAGTGAGGGACCCAAAACTGAACAGAGGATTCAAGACATGGCCTCACTAGCACCGAGGAACAACTCCCTCCCTAGCGCTGCTGACCACCCTATTTCTGATACAGGTCAGGATGCTACTGGCCTTCTTGGCCACCTGGGGGCACACTGCTGGCTCATATTTAGCCTACTGTCAACCAATATATCCAGATGCTTTTCCACCAGGAAGCTTTCCAGCTACTCTTCCCAAGTCTATAGCATTGCATGAGGTTCTTGTGACCCAATCACAGGATATGGTACTTGGCCCTTCTTCAAGTATCTGGAAGAACAGATGCTAGCACAGTCTTTAATTGCAAGCTGCAGCTATGCACAAAACAGAGGAGTAACTGAAAAAAATGTGAAAGGACACTGGTTTGCCACTAGAGTGGGCAAAAAGGACATCAATTCTACTCCATGTGGTATCGTATGACAGAATTAAATTCTCTTAGTGAAGGTAACTAAATGCTTTATTCACCAAGGCCAGATTTCCCACCAAGCCTCAGAAAGCAGTCTTGGTAGTTTGCATTTGTAAAGAACTCTCACCAGCACATTTCACCTCCATATTTAGTACACATGTGCCTTGCACAGAGTACTAAAGTAAGGAGAGATGAGTGCATTGTCTGTGTTTTCATTCTTACTGAGTGCGTTTGGCTCTGGACTACACAGACAGTAATTTTTTTGGGGGGGATTGCCCTCCATTACTGCTACTTTCAAAACCCAGCCTCAGACAATTATTCAACTTATAGTATTTTACAGATATTTAAGTATTATGGCAACAAAGATACATTAAATCTTTGACAGTTGTTTCCAAGGCTCCATTTTCCAACTCACTTTTCACATTTCAACAGTCTCTTCTCTCCTCAGTCTCCAGTCTACATTATCTGACCTTAATGAATATATTCATGTCTATGAATTATAAATCCATCAAGTCTCGAAGAGTGTGGTAACTGTGAAAGCATCTTATCTGTAATGCTTCCACATTCCAAGAAGTCAAGGAGAGACCGTTAAGGCTTCATTTCACAGTACCAAATCATTAGAAATAAAGTCTTCCATGCTGACATGGAGAGCTTCCTTGAACTGAAGTACAACAAAATGCAGGATGCAAAAAGCTAGAAGGATCTGTTTTGAAAGGTCTTCTGGTTTTGGGCTGCAAAAACAATTCCTCTTCTAACTCAAAATGTAAAGAACAAAGTTCACACACAGAGCTCTGAAAAATGATTTCATATCCTTTTCAGTTCAGGAGTGATGTGATGGCAAGAAAGCCCAGACAAATTTCAGCTACAAGGATGAAAATATGGTAGTGTATCTGCCACCACCAAAGTAGTAATTAACTGAACTGACTGAATTTAAATACCAGCAATTAGAATCCACCAAGCTCTGCAGTAGATGGGAGCAGACAGGTTTAACCAGAGGTAAGTATATAATACAGACACTGGATGTACTGCAGGTACATTCACACTGGCTCAACAGCCTTTCCTACATCTTGTAAACTACAATTAGTGTATAGTTAATATTAAGCACATCACACTCAATTAAAATAATTATAGAATTCACTATTATAGTTAAATTCAAACACAGGGAATGTTGTAAAGTACAGGATAATCATCCTATATGTGCACATTTCATTTATGTAAAACTAAAATCCCATCACTTATCCTCGAAGAAAGTCAGTCTGTGATTAGTTCCACAAAACAGACTAGAGCAGCTTTTGGCTGGGGATACTTTTTGTATATGAAGAGTGAAAGAGCAGGTCAGAACTAGCTAGAATTAGTTAGCAAGAGCTACATGTTGAAGGGAAACAGTCTTCATTATTTATATACTTTCAATATGTATATATGTCTAGTTGCGTGCATTTATATTTATTATGTCAACATAACCCACAAAAAACATTACCTAAACTGCAGCAACAGCCATCAGAAACAGGACAGAATAATTTTTATAAACATAGAAAGATGATTAAGGAAGCTTAAAAAAAGATTATCATTACTCCTTTTGAATCAAGTACACAAAAGATTAAATAACATATAATTAGATGTATTTACAAACTACAGAAAAATGGATAGTCCATCTGTCTTCATCCTTGATATTTAACATATATGACAAGATTGCTTTAAAGCTATCTAAAACATAGCCAGATCACACAGACTACAGTGTTGTTAAAAATTACCAATTTTGAGTTAATTTCCTAGCTTTGTTAAAAATAGCTCATATCAAAAGGTAAAACATACTTTTCAGAGTCATAACCAGCAACTACTCTATAGCCAATGATAGCCACAGATAGTGGATATTTTTTGTTTCAGAGTTAAACTCCTAAGATCCACATAAAACTTCAACTTTAAAATTTGGAAGATTTCAACCTTTTCTTCACTAACAAAATAGGTAAACCCAAACCCTACAGCATTCTGATATGTCTGTAAACTTGAAGGAACAATTAAAGTAGGCACAATTCAACAAAAGTGGATACATTCGTAATCAAGACTGACATGAACTACAAAGTAATTCCAGGGTAGTGAAAGTGTTGGTTTTCTCTATTATAAATTCAATTACTGGACTAGCATCTCATAATTACTGACTAATGATCACAATAATAAGCAAAATTTCTAGAGAATGAGACACGTTTTTCAAGAGATACTAAGTAAATGCTTCTTCGTCACTCTCTTGTGCTCCTTTCATGTGCAATGCTAACAGCAAGAAGTATTTTTCCAATAATTATTCATGTAATGTTTTTTTTTTTTAGAACTTACCTCAGTTATTTTTGGAGGAGAACTGGTAGCAGGAGCACTTTCTGGCTTAGGAATGCTATCAATTAGTCCCAAGATACTTGTCAGCTTCTGGTCTGATATTTGGATAGAGAGTAAAGGCAGCTGTCCTGACAGTTTGAACCTGTTTTGTAAACAAAGTTATCTTAAAACTATGTCATTCAAACATTATATTAGTTTTCTTCTGAAAAAGTCTTCTTGGTCAAAAAAAAAAAAACCCACTCATTTAACTGTTGCATGTTGCACACGGAGGAGTCAACCAGCAGATACCCAGTTATTAACAGAATTTATACTTCCACTTGATACAATGTATTATGGACCAGGACTGCAAATAATGCTAATAACTAATTCTGATTTGGCTACATAAAACATTTTCCTCACAATCAGAAATTGTTCCTTCTTGTTTGTATATTTAATTATTTGTAATAAATCACATAACTAAGCCTTTACACAGTATTTTATGGAAGAAAAGGGGGAGAGGTACATAAGAATGTTTACAACTCAAAGATTCAAGTACAAAAAAATACTTCCTAGAAGTTATGTATATTTAAGACATTGACTTTTTAAAGACCTAAAAACCAGAACAGTTTCTCACAGAAGTGAGCAGAACAGATGTAAGCAGAAAACTGGCTCTAAGAACATCATTATGCTTTTATTGCAATATATACTTAGAATACATGAGGTCTGCTCAATAATCGAGCTGTCTCCAACAATGGGCAGCAGCAGATGCTTAACACATGGGGTGTAAGGAACAGAACTTTCTATCTACTCCCAGTTTTGCTGCATTAACTCACAGCTGAATCTTCAAAGGAACATAAAACATAACACATTGGAGAAGACGCGAGGACAAAAATTCCAGAATTTTCAATCACCCTCCGCTAATGTTGAGACTATAAGAGTAACTGGAAAAACAGCGCTCCCTGAACCTCTGCAAGCAAAGCACGAAGTACCTGGTTTTCTACAACTTACTCATTTTTTCACATCCTTAAATTCTTAAAGAATTAATTCTCAACTACTTTTGATTGTTATTCTGTTTTGATTGTAATTCCAGTTCTGTCAGAGAGAATTTAGACTTCTTTTCTTCTTTTGTTCCTTCTTTCATTTTAACAGAGAGGGTAGCAGCATAGCTACTGAGTGTGAAAGGCCTTGTCCATTTACTACTTGAATGCTGCAGTAATCTAGAATACTTAGCAATTCTCACTTCCATTACATTTAAACCTCTGCACAAAATATTCATGTATATCATTGAGACATTTTTTATGAATATTTCTGAAACAGACAGTCCATGCAGTTACATGGAAGGCACTTAACAGATACATGGCAGATAACTGAAAATAAAACCAGACTCACTATTCTGCTCTTATAACAAAAGCTTAAGATTAGAAAACATCTGGAAGTGGAATATAATTATTCCAAATTTGTGCAGACTGAGTTGTGGAAGAGCTAAGTATTTCAATTGACGCAGAAGTCTGTGCAGAAATTTCTTCAAGGCTTAGACTGGCTATATGAAGAGAAGAGACATGTTAAGCATACCACTATCAAAGTTCCAAAGTCACATTCCTCCAAATGTGAAATTCATTTTTTAATTAATGACACAATAACAAGGAATTCAGCTAGATTCAATGGTCAAAGGAAGTACAAAGAATCAAAAAATACAGCCATCCAGTTACCTACTTTTTAGATACCTTAAAGTAAAATAGGTGCCCTCCAAACTAACAGATTCACTCACAAAATTCTAACACAGTAAACAAAGCAATTTTGGTACTAGTTTTTGCTGTAGAATAAAGATTTTTCCACTCACCTTTCTCAAAAGAATTATGCTGTTCCACAGCACAATTCCAAACATTAATGAAAGCAAGCCCAGGAAAAATGCTTGCTTTATATGGAAGTATAGTTATGAAAACTGGAGTATAAAGTAATAGCTACATACTTAAAATATATTCATATATGTGTAACTGATGTATAAGACCTATTCAACTACAATTACAAAAATTTACAGTTTAGGGAATTTTAACTAATGGCACTTGCATCAGCAAATGTTTATCATTTGTGTCCAGAGTAATCTAAAGATCAAATGCACCTAAAATATTTGTACATAAGCACTCTTTAACTGACCATCCTAAAAAATAAAACAAAATTATGCAGTGATAAGAAGAGATTTGGCACTTGAAACTACATTGATACTAATAGTGCTGATGGGTTTGCATAGTCAAACCTAGAGACCAACACAAAATAGAACATCCACATTTTTAACTGATTTGGAAGACATGCAACCAATCCTCAAAAATACAATCCTGACATGATATATACTACACAGAAATCCATGATTTTTCAGACCCCAGACATTTTAAAAGCTCTGAGCAAAAAGGAAGAGCAGAAAGGCCTTAAAGAGAATGTCAGATCTCCACCACAAGGGTAAAAAGCTAATGTATCAGTCATTTTAAGACTGGTAGATTACTCCAGAGTATTATACCCTCTGCAGAATACACCTTGGAAGAATCTGGAGACTGAACCAGCTACAAAATGAACGAGTTCAGCTGTTGTTGAGTCACGGTATTACAGATTTGAAATGGTTACTTGCCCTTGATGTGAGCATAAAGTATTAGTTACAATTAGTAACTCACTGTGGTATATTCTTATCTAGTAGCAAACTACTGTCATGGCATTCCCAATAGCTGTAGACAGTACAGGTGCTCATGAAGAAGCAGCAACGGATCTCCAAGAAATATTCCTATCTCAGTGGAAGAAAAAATTGCCAATTTCTAGACACAGGTAAAAAACTATGTAGTGTCAAGTAAGGGACTGTATAAGAATTCAGAATACAGAAATAACATCCATTAGGGAAAAGTTTCCCCGAACAACTCCAAATACATAAATGGTCAATAGGAGAAGCACATCTGGTGGCCAAAATAAGTAGGTACATAGTATTACAACACTGCAACAGTTTTTCTCATTAACAGCAGACACTCCTTAAACCAAGTTATACTAGCATAACTTGGAAAGATGTCGATCTCAAACCTGCATTAAAACAACATTCTGTTATATGACCATAGAAACGAAATTTCATTTTCCTTCTCTGGACTTCCTGACATAAAAAGAGAGATTTTTGAGTTTTATTTCCCTTATCTCACCTTCTCCACCAAATAGAGATAAGGTAAGGAGGGAAAGAACAAAATGTTTTGTGAAGTCAAGCAGCAAAATTCAGCATGTGACCCCCCAGCTTTCCAGAAGGTGGCACCATTATGCCATGCAATCAGTGACTTGCCTTAGCAATACTGAGATACATTTTTATTATTTTTTCTGGCTAAGCAAAACCTAGATTATTCGTAATTCTTTTATTTCATAAACCTCTTGATTTTGCTGATTGTACTAAACAATTCTATGCAATGGCCAAGGTTTATTTTATGCCATTAATTTTCTGAAGTGCCTAGCTAAAATCTGAATTTCCAACATTCTTTACAATTAAAAAGCATATGCTAGCTTGTTGTAACAAAAGAATATGATTTTAATTAATGACTTAATATAGTAAATTACCTTGTATTGCATTAATGCGTTAGTTTTCACGTACTTCAAAACTGACTGATTTTTTTTTAGGTAGGAGTGCCCTTTTCAGAAATTAGTGAAGATGCACTTTCCAAAATACATGCAGAATTCATCTTTGCCCTTTTGACTCAGTGATCTTTAACATCAAAAGTTCATTAATAGTAACATACGTTTTCTTCTGAGTGCAACTTTCATAAACAATAGGGGGTTTGCTAAATAAACTCAAGTGCAAACAGTGCATTGAGGTGTTTCTCTCAAAAGTGTTCTCTAGCAAGTAAACAAAGAAGATGAACAGTTGCAGTAAAAGACAGCATATTACTTTCCAGAATATTTTTGTGATATTTATAACGGAGACTTTGTAAGTTCAGATTTTTTTTTCTCCTTGGTATTTCCAACAAGAACAGAAATGCAGCTCTTAAAAAGACCTAATTAGAACATGTATTAATATCTTTAATAAAAATCTTTAAATGTATTATACATACTTATAACACCAGAATATTCTATCACCTCTTCAGTATCTGGTAACTTCTTGGGTTTATTCTATATTTTTCTCAATTAAGGTATTTTACTTTGAAGATTCACACATAACTGATGTAAAATAGCACAAGAATAATTAGATCATTGGTTTTCTTTTTTTCCCCTCGTAGCAGTCATTTACCACAAAATTTCAAAATAGGAAGACATACGTACTTGGGCATTCTTGCATCTGTAACAACCATAGCCCTACTAAATTCCACTTTTACATCCAAGGGCTGCAAGATATGTTGAGATGAATATTTCAGCTTCCGAGCCTCTTGCCAGTTCTCATCTAGACGAGCAAGAAAACGTAAGCTTTGAAAACTGAAAGAGATGTCTTCTCAGTAGACATACCACAGAATTAAAGTCTCTGATATCATTTAGTACAGATTCCTAAAACATCAGGTGACAGAATCCCTTTTACAGATCTATGAATATATGTATATTATAGAAGATCCAAACTTCAGACACACAAGACTACTCAATTTCTACCGTCCACAGATAAACAGCTACTCCATCCAAGCCACAGATGTCTAAGGGCCTAATTCTTAACATGCATGGTACTGGGAGTTTTAAGTTCTGGATCCCCCTCTGGAACAAGAGTTTTAACAAATGAAGGCTTAAGACTTCTCTGGTTATGACTTTCTACATTGTTAGTTCCCAAAATACTAGTAAGAGTTTCCCTCATTAAGGAATTCTGATATCTTCTTTACCCTCACAAATCGATCAAACCTCCAACTATTCCTGGATTCCACTTTAAATTAGGAGAGAGGAAGGAAAAGGCCCTGCAGAAAAATACTATAAATAAATAAATCACACTTCTATATTTACTATGCAACAAATCAAATAAGATGTCTCAAAAATAAGGCATTTATTGTAAATTTACTCATTTAGCAAAAGCTAAGGTTGGAATCTAAGACCTAAAAGTATGTTTTGGAAATTGGTAACATCTTCATAGGCCTCAGTTTAGCAAGTGACTTCAAAGACATATGTTCAAAAGATTCTCCAATGCTTCAGTTAAAAAAATGAAAAGGCACATCAACCACCAAATTATTTTTACTCGAAGAAAGACTATTTTCATGAACACTTACCATGTTTGCTGTACAGTAACTGTATACTGCTGAGCTGGATATCAAAACTGTCATAGGCTCTTGACATTATATCTTCAATAGTGCTTTGTCCTACTTTGAGTTCTGATAAATCAGAACGACTTTTGCTTTTCATCTTAAAAAGTCACATAAAAAGCATTAATAATTTTCAAAAACATTCAAAGCACTAGTTCTACAGATACTCAATACTACCATGACAAAAGATTAAATTTAAAGTCCTCATTGTACAGGCTTGAAGTCTTACAAGTACCAAAGCAGAGGAAATATCTAAAATTAGTAGCCTATACAAAAAAATTAGAAGTATTATACTCCATTTCTCCTTCAAATATAAAAGGCATTATTTTAAATCTATTGAGTTTAATATACTTATTTTGTATAGAACAATTTCCTTTAATAAGTGACTGATGTACCAAAGTACAGCCTCAGACCCCTTGTAATCAGTAGAATAAATGTTCCATTTTTTTAATATATAAAAATATTACTGCATTATTGGCCTCAGAAACATGAAATCTAACTTTGAATTTAGTTGAATTCTGTTGAATTTAGTTGTAGCATTACCCGGTTACATATCAGTAAAACAGTGTAAAAGGAAAAAGGGGATTTGGACTGTTCAATGTTCAATATCTTTCCTTTAATATGAGTTAATATCCCTTTGACTCAACTTAGGAATAGCAGAGAGGGCACATACAAAGGTAAAATGCTAAAGTAGCATGATTATTCCAATCTGCTGAAATGTGGTTGTCCTTACCCTTGAATACCTAATAATTTGATACATATCTGTTTGTCAGACCCCAGTAATATTCAATATAAGGTTCATAACCCTGAAAGAGGTTTAAACACTAGTGTCTAAGACACAGCATATCTTTCTGCAGTACTACTGAACTATGACTACTTTAATGTAAAAGTATCTTGCAGATTGAAAATTCAGAATTATGAAATTAATATTGCCTGTGCAACCTTGATTAAGCCCATTTATGTATCTGCATTGAGATATATCCCATTTTCCCCTTTGGGCCTTGTCCTTATCCAGTACATAACTGAGTGAAAGAGACTTTTTTTTTTGCATTAAACTTACTCGTTCAACAAACGACCTACATCCCACTTGAGCATATGTCACTCAAAGTGAATACAGAATTATTAATCATATCTTGAGAGGTGCCTAACTTTTCTCTTTTGGTATCGCCCAACTCCTTCATCTTGCTTTCTAATTTTTATTAAAGGACAGAAACCAACCCAAGCGACACATTCACTATGAAAATTACTCAACTATTTCAGAAAAATATTCTCACACACATCTACTGGAGTCTGATTTTGAAATATGTTCTCCCACATACTATTCTGAGAGTAATTTCCTACAGGTGGAGTAGAGGAGGGGGGCTGTTCTCTTCCTCCCCTTCCATTACATCTCGGAGGCGCTTTCAAGCACACAACCAACATACAGATTGATTACTGAACTCCAAGTGTCTACTAATGACCAGCACTCAGAAGAGCTGGCAAAATTATTATTCACTTAAATAAGTGACCTGGTTGTAAACCCAAATTATTTTTTAATATCTACACAGCAATGTTTTCCACTAATCACACTTTCTGAAGCACTCGATGTATTTTCAAACCTACTTGCTCAGAAAGTCAGTCTGTGGCAGAGACATAGAAAACTTATTTCACACTAGCAAAATTTTAAGCTTTGAAACAAATTCTTATTAAAAAAGCAGATAAGGCAATCTAAACAGATAGTTAAGTGTCAGAATCATTCTTACCCAGAATACAAGTTAAAAAAAATTTAAATTGCCTGTATGCACGTAAGATCACCTGTCCTGAAAGAGCACAATTTCACCAATGAGTAAGGGTTCACAAATGAGTAATATGTAGGAACAGCCTCCTTTATGATTTCATAGTGTCTGCATGAAGTCTCAAACATATCTCTAATTTTATCCATGTTATTCTATAAATTGCCAGTATGTTTACTTTTCTCATTTTAAAATAAACTGAATATCCAAAAGGCAACTGTTAAGAAAAACAGCAGCAATATTAAACAGAGAAAGACTGTTTAATTGTTTAAGTAAAAAGTTTACTATTTCATATTCTAAGGTATAAAAATGTTAAACATTTTCCACCTTCAAAGCATCAGTGATTTCATTTCAGGTGAAGATTATTTTCTAACAATTCTTTTGTGTTGAAATACTCTACTGAGAAGAAGAGTTGAATAAATTCACCCTTGACTGGAAAGCAGCTGAAAATAAATACCCAATGCATAAACTGCAAGAGAAACTTTTACTTAACTGGTACAGCAAAATACAAACAAAAAAATGAAAATCACCTAAGAGCCAAAATTACATTTCCAGTAAGTTACTTCATTAGGTAAATACATACCTTAAGACTACCAAGATCCAGAAGTAGTATATTTGACGTACGGTCATAGAACCCTTTTTGTGGAACAATGATGTACGAAGCCATGAGGTTAATTTTGAGGTCGAGAACTTTCTGGGTTTCAATAACATATAACAAACCTAAAAATAATATAATTAGTAAATATAAACAAATTAATCCATAGAGAAGCTATGGAATTTAATGAAGCTATAAAAACAAATTCAAATCTAACTTTAAATGAGCTCTGAATGCAAGATGACGAAGTTTAATGGCTGCTACAGACGTTCTTCAGATTTTTTCTGAACTATCAATTACAGTCACTCTTTAAAGAAGCACCAAGAAGATGAACAGATGATAGCAAACAATGCTAATGGACAAGCAGAGATAGCAACAGGACACACACAAACCAAAAAAAAAAGATTCACACTAAGCAGAGTTTAAATGAGAACTGGAATACATATTGTGACTTGGCAACTGCTGAGTTTAACCCAATGTGATCTGTAGATTCAGAAACTTATTCACTCTAGAGATTCTTATTGGAAGTATCCAACTGCTCTGGCCAAACTGCTGTTGCTACTTCTGAGATACTGAAGTTTACACTGATTATGCTGACAAGCGTCTAAAGCTTGAAGACTAGCAAATAAAAAGATGGTACAAAATTTGTTTAAAAATCATGCAATTAGTTGGGAAACTCAGACTGTCAGAATATTTGAGATTGAATTATGGGGTGTTTTTCAGAATCCTAGAATAGAATCATTATGGTTGGAAAAGATATCTCAGATCAAGTCTAACCATCAACCCAATCCCATTTTTCTTTATTTTTTGCTCATCTGAAGACAAATTACAGCTGTTGCTTCAAGTTAGCACTGAAAACTGTTTTAGGATGGAGCCACAAGCAACGAAATATTTACCAGGTGCAACAAGCTGATGATCACAGTAGAGATAATACATTCTGAAGATGACAATGTAACACTGCAGCCTACCCAAACTCGTAAGAAAGCAATTAAAACTGTACCAACAATATCAAAGGCTGTCTTGCCATAGGAAAACTGGATTAGTCAACAAAGAACCTGCAACCACATTTCAGGATTTCCAAGATAAAGTAACTCGGAATAGTAAAAACCTTAAAATTTTTTTCAGTTTTCAATGCTTAACTATATTTGAGTGATGTATAAAGCTTAAAAACTGACTTTAATTTTTTCCTTCACTTGGGAAGATATTATAGGGGAGTCCATAAATAGGACTCTGGGAAAGGGAAAGTAAACTTTTGTAGTGTTTTTTAGTGGTGCTGAAAATCCTAACTATTTTTGTGTAGCGAGTTCCTTTTCATTTTTGCAGCTCACAGTTCCCCAGTAAGTATCTTCTACTGCTTGAAAGACAAGTATTAATACTTCTTTACTGAGAAGGACTTCAAGTCTAAACATATTAATTATATTGATATGATTCAATTATTTTTTTTTATTCTGCTTCTGAGATTAGCACAGTCCCCTGCAATAGGATATTCTGCAGATGAATCTTCTTCCCCCGATAATTTTGTAAACATCGGTCAAGACTTTACCAGCAAAGCACAGCGTAATTGTAGAAATTTCCATCAGGCTACTCATTTGTGAATGGAACAAGCTTTTGGGCTACTCCGCACTCTGGTGAAGGTAAGAATCATTGGCTATACCTCTAAAGTACTGCTACGCTTGAATGTAATGCATAACATGATTTCCTATTTCCACAAAACAAATGAATCACGATCGGAAGCAGATTATTCAGTGGCAATGAGCAGAGAACCAAGCATATTGAATCTAAGCAAAATATCAAGTTAATATAGGGAATAAAGTGTATCATCAATATATTAAAAATTGCTGGAGAAGTTTCTGATAGAAAAGACAAGCAAGTTGATGCACCTAGCTTTGACTGCTTAATTTGATGTTAAACCTACTAATGAAGACAAATAAGATTGCTGGTTAATTTAATTGCTGATACTAGCTTGATAAAAGCAACTTAACAAAAATACAATATGCTTAAGGCTTCTGCAACTTCTTTAAATCTAAATGTTCAATGACAATAAGCATACAATTTAAATATTAATAGTTACAAATTTAAATGAGGGTAAAAAAAATTCATTATCTTTCCTTTTAGAATGAATTTATGAAACCTCCCCTTAACATTCTCTCCCATCCATTCAGAGACAGGACCCTGTGCTTGACACACTGATCTATAAAGCCTCAGACCCCCATACTAGAACAAGGTTATTCCACAAATCTCAGTTAGTTTTCAAAATACATTTTTATCTATGACATGAAATGTAAGATCTCTAGAGATAAAAAGCTAGGATGAAATGAAAGCTAGAGGAATGCCTTTAATATTGAGTAACTGGAAGACAGATAAATATAATTTATATTACTTGATCTGAGCCAATCTAGGTCAAAAAAATCAACATTAATCAAAGAATAAAGAAAGTGGAAAACACCTAAACAAATGTAAATAGTTTCCTGAAAAGCAACAACTCTGGAAAGGCTTTAGGGGTTTCATTAGAGAACCAATACCTAAGTTTGTGAAGAGTATAAAACAATTAATGACTATCTAGATAGTCAGATGAACAAAACAGAAAAGCTAGAAGTAACAAACTTTTTAGTTCTGCATGGAGTATAACTATGAATACTAAAATACTACCTTAGACTGTGGAACATATTTTACTATGACTTGGATCCATGCACTTCCACATGGAAAGAGATAATATTTTCATACCCCTGAAGTCTAAAACTCGTTTAACTGTGCAACCAAAAGACCACACAGCACTTGCCTGTTGCTGTTTTTTCACGGAACTCTTCAAGCTTCATCAGAGTTGCTGACGTCAGCTGTTCTAAATGTACATCTTTCGGAGGCCTGAAGAAGTCCACTAAGCTATTTATTGTCATCTGTTAAAATAAAGCAAAAATAATCACGAGAAATTTACTATTAACTAAGATTTTTGAAGATTTGTAATTAATTCAAGTATTTACTTACTGCATCATATACTATTTCCAGTGGCTGTGACTCTATTCTGAGTCTCTGATCCGCTTTCTCATCCAAAGGATTAGTCTCAAACATTATGCTTAAGAGTGAAGTACTCTCGTCCGAATAGACTGTTCGAGAGGACAGAAGACAAGGTGTCCACTTTTCTCGAGACATGCCTGTAACTTCAAGTGAGGTAATTTCTGTTTCAAATCTGTAAAGAATGGTAAACAACATGTTCAGATGTAATACCCACCTGGCTAGGTACAATTAGATGGTAAGAGTATGAAGAATCAGCTGAAACCAAAAAAAACAACAACCTAACAATAATATAACTCTATCCTATCTCAAATATAATCTAAGTCTTAGATAAGGATAGTCTAAGGCTAGATAAGTTTAGTCTAAGGGTAAAACACATACATCCCTGTGTTAACTGTTTTCCACTTCACTATCCTTTGTGTCTATTAGCCATGCTTGAGTAAATGTTAAAGGAGATCCACGTTATTTACTTCCTACACTTTTCATTAGGGCAGGTGGCAGGGCAGGAAAGAGACATGCAAATGCATATCCTGTAGTATGAACTCAGGAATTAGACTGCACAGCTTATTCTGGGAAGCAGAGATACAGCACAGAGTGAAGAGTTCCAGTGCAAAGAAATAAAAGAAACACGACAAGAATAGGACAAGATTAATAGCTATATTACACCAAGGAAGTATTTTTCAGGTGTTAAATTTATTTTCAATATCCTGCCCATCTCTTTAACAGCTCTCACTTAAAGATCTTTATTACCCAACAATCAAGGGGGAAACGTCTCACAATATTTTTTCCCCTTTTTTTTTAGTCTGATAGCACTATTAGGATCACTTAGATACACAGGGGAACAGAAACAGAAATGCTGCAACCAAAACCTTAAAAAAAAACCGCTATGCAGAAAACTCAGCAGGATCAACAGAATCTTAGTATCATATGTAGATTATACTAATATGCTCCTAAAGTAGAAGGGACAAGGTCTGAAACAGGAAGGCTACCCTTCCCCAAAATTTCTAAGTCATTACATTTGAAATGAAAATATTTCACACATTGCCTCTTTTCATCGTCTACCATGACAGCACAAAAACAAGCCAAAAAATCATCAGTTACAGCTTTCTTCTGCAAATCTAAAAGCTAAACTGAAAACTCTGAAACTTTTCAGTTCAGTTAAATGTTTCCACACAAGTTGTTACAAGATCACCTTGCTCAGTTTAACTTTCAAAAGGAATAACAGTCACTTTTCAAAGCAAGAAACAAGTTCATAACTGGATTGCTTTTAAGAAAAAACAATACACTAAAAAAAAATCAAAAATACGTAAGGCACAAAAAATAGTGAAGTTGGAGAGAAATTAATCATGGAAAAAATGTCCATTCACTTTGCCCATCTGGTGCAGGATGATAGTGTGCCCAAACTGCACAAGAAATGACAGTGAAAAATGGAAGTTAAATGTCACAGCAGAGCATTAAAATTTCTATTAGCCATCACCAACACTTCATGAGGAGAAGAAAGTTTGACAGAAAAAGTTCACCTTATTGCTTGTGCACCTGGTCGCTGGGTAAATACTGTACTCAGGCCAGTTAATGCAAATTCTACCAGCTCAGGACTTTGCTTGTTTTCTCTTATTGATATAGACATACTTAGTAACTTCACAGAGAACTTCATAGCTTCATACTAGATATGCAGGAAAAACAACAATGGATTACAAAATACATTTTAATACAGTTTATGGAAAGATAAAAACCATAAATACCAGTTTGATACTATTTTGCTAGTGCTAGAAATAGCTTGTATCATAGGTGGTGTAAAAGTCATTTCCAAATAGTTATTACAAAGAGGTACGGTAAGTAGACTGCCCTTACAAACATATGGCTTTATGTCTCTACACCACATTGAGATAACGGGCCCCGAGAGAGCTGAAGGGCAGTCCATTGTACCATTCATACCTCACATAAAGATGACTTCTCAGGTTCTTCCCCACTAAAATTCTTCAATCGTCTCTCTCCTTACATACTCACCTACTCTTCCTCATCTACCATAACTCACATTTAAGATTCCAGCGAAACACTTAGTGCACTTTTTAAAGAAGTTTCTGCATATTTTAAGAGGATATATGAAGTATTTAATAACTTAAACAGCATAATATTTATATGATTTTATTCTGCCTCAACTGAGCAAAACTTAATTTTGAACTTTTTCAGAAAATCCAAAGTAAGCTCTGTAACCACTCACCTGAAACTAGATCTAAGGATGCCCCATTCTGTACAAAGCCAGTGTTCAGTAACTTATAATTAAAAATTGTCAAAATAGTATCCAAATATAGAGACAAGAGCCTCAAGTACTCTTAAATGTGATTCTCTATCATCATCTTTAGATTTTTATGAGCAGATAAAGCTACAAATTGTTTGGTATCATAATCAGTTATGACTTACTGATTTTGGAAGGGTTGGATCCACAGCTGTTTCACTGTATCCAATTGCTGCATAAAGTTTAGCCTTCTCTTCAGGTGTCATCAGCTCTTCAAGACCTGTCACATTGCAAGAGATTAGTTAAAGTCAATACAGGTACCTGAGAAAAGCAAATACTTGTTATACGTTTTACCAGTAATTGGTAGCTTTATAACATACATTATACAACATCAGTAGTAAAAGCAAAATAATTAGTAAAATGAGTAAAAGCAAATATCCTGAGGTTTAACGCAAAGTCTCCTAAAGCATACTTTAAAATGCTTTTTTATTCTGACTTTTATTCTGACCTACTCTGTTTCCCAGCTTGCTAACAATAAAAGTAACATTTCTTATTTACTTTTCATGTTCCACAACCTTAACCAGGAGTCCTGTACTTAAGTAAATCAAAGTCTAATACACTGCATAAAACAGCCAAATTATAAAATGAGTGGAAGTAAAATTGTTTACATTCCATTAATAGCTGTTGTTTTCTAGCACTGTCTTAAAATCCCTATACACAGTACAACATGCAGACAAACATGAAAAATGGCTACAGAAAGCACAAATTGAAGACAGCTCAGAAAGACCTGTGGAAGGGATTATAAGGCACCTCTGTAACATGCCATTAACAACCTAACCAGCAAAAATGGCTAAGAGAAAATATAAGTATCAATAATCCCATAGTCTAAATATTAAAGAAACTCAAAGTCCCATTGCTAGGGACCTGTTATTCTAATAAGTAAATTTTAATAACAGAAGACAACCACCAGAAAATGAGCATACTTGAACCCTTGACTTCTTGTTTTTGTTCATCCTTTTTTCCACTTGACCAGTTCCACATCCAACTAAACCAGCCACCAGAATTCTCATCATCTTGTTTTACTCCTGGTCTGTAGATTTTTAATCCAGCCTTAGTTGCCTGAAATAAAAAATACACAAAAACATGTTTACTTCTTACTTCTTCCTTCAGTTTCCTAAGACAAATGTAGACCCAAGACATGCTTTAACACATCAAAACATCAGTAGATGACCTTTGAAAAGGCAACATGTTATTTTTCAGTTTTTCTTCTAATAATACTAATACTTTTTCAAGTACATAGTGCATCATCAGACCAATCTTCACCTGTGTAAAATTGACTATCTTTATGAATAAAAAGAGCAAGTAAAAGGCAGCTGATTTTAAGTCAATATGTTTCTTACATACCGGATCTTCTCTCTAGCTCTCACCACCAAAAAAAGTAATTCCACGTTACCTAGTGCTCTGCATTACAAAAGTGTACTCGTAAGGAGTCATTAAAAATATGTAAGTAAGTAATTAAATAGCCAGCACAGGTCACAAATTTTTCACTTCAAGATACAAAGCAATGAAGAAGAAAGATCATTACTTTTGAAATAGAATATTTACTCTAAGAAACATAGAAAACTGTTCCTGGATCTGATACACACAGCTGTAACAGTTAGGAAGCCCTCCTTCTCCCACATTCATTACTTCAACAACTAAGGGACCTCCTGCCTTCTCTCAGCAATAATTCTCAGCAATACTAGGTCCTCAAAGACAGTGCAAACTACATCCAGAAAACTAATATGATCTGAAAAGTTATGAACACTTGCAGATAAACCCTCAATTTAGATACTCTAGTGACTATGATACTCAAAGTGATTTCGACAGTTTTCAAAAAAATTCAAGATCTCTCTGCAACACAATTAGGGAAAACAGCTGTCTATAAATCAGAATTTTTTTAAGGACTTGACACACCTATCTACCTACAGGTCAATGGAAGGCAGGACTCCTCACAAAAACATAAAGGCCGCTGAACTGGTATTACTGATTCACCTCAAATAGATGACGTAAGATGTCACCTAAATAACACAAAGCCTCCTCAGAATTTTTGAACTCCAAAGTCCTCTTTATAAAGGACACAGTCATCAAGTAGGTGTTACAGAGCTAACACCCAAATGAAATAATCATAAAAGCCTTAGAAAAAAGGATTGTTAAACTTCTGATCAGGTTTCTAGGACACCAAGGAGCTGGTATTGAAAGACAGATGCCGCAGAGTTGCAGAATAACTGCAATCCAACCAAGAGTACTCCGGGAGCTAGCAGTGGAGCTTGCTAAGCCGCTCTCCATCATTTATCAGAAGTCCTGCCTGGTCAACAGTTGTCCAAACAACTGGATTCTTGTCAGTGTGACGTTCTTCTACAAGAAAAGCTGGAAGGGGGATCTGTGAAACTACAGGCCTGTGAGCCTGAACTTGGTACTGGGGAAGATTATGGAGCACTCATCTTGAGCAGACTCACCAGGCATGTGCAGGTCAACCAGGGGGTCAGGCCCAGCCAGCATGAGTCCATGAAAGGCAGGTCCTGCTTGACCAACCTGATCTTGACCCACCTAGTGGATGAGGGAAAGGCTGCAGATGTTACTTACCTCAACTTCAGTAAAGCCTTTCGCACAGTGTCCCAGAGCCTTTAGAAAAGCTGGGGGCTCATGGCTTGGACAGACGTACTCTTTGCTGGGTAAAAAAATGGCCGGATGGCCAAGCCCACAGAGCTGCAGTAAACTGAGTTAAATCCAATTGGCATTCAGTCACAAGCCATGTTCCCCAGGGCTCACTGTTGGAACCAGTCTTTTTCAATATCTTCATCAATGACATGGATGAAAGAATCAAGTGCACTCTGCAAGTTTACAGATGGCACCAAATTGGGTGGGAGTGTTGAACTGCTTGAGAGTAAGAAGAAGGTTGTGCAGAGGGATCTGGACCCGCTGGATTGATAGGCCCAGGTAAATTGTATGAGGTTTAACAAGGCCAAGTGTTGGGTCCTGCAGCTGGGTCACAACAACCCTGCACAGCTGTACAGGCTTGGGGAAGAGTGGCTGGAAAGCTGCCTGGCAGAATAGGACCTGGGGGTGCTGGTTGGCAGCTAGCAGAAGCCAGCAGGGTGCCCAAGTGGCCAAGAAGGCCAACAGTATCCTGGCTTGTATCAGAAATAGAGTGCCCAGCAGGAGCAGGGGAGTGATTGTGCCCCTGTACTCGGCACTGCTGAGGCCACACCTCAAATCCTGTGTTTCTTTCTGAGTCCCTCACTACAAGAATGAGGTGCTGGAGTGTGTCCAGAGAAGGGCAACAGAACTGCTGAATAGTCTCAAGTACCAGTCTCATGAGGAGTAGCTGAAGGAATGGGGATTGTTTAGCCTGGAGAAGAGAAGGCTGAGGGGAGACCTTATTGCATTCTACAAGTGTATGAAAGGAGGTTGTGGCAAAGTTGGTCTCTTCTCCCATGTAAGAAGTGTTAGGACAAGAGGAAGTAGCCTCAAGTTGTGTCAAGGAAGGTTTAGATTGGATATAAAGAAAAATTTCTTCACTTAAAGAGTGGTGAAGCATTGGAGCAGGCTGACCAGGGAAGTGGTGGAGTCACCATCCCTTGAGGTGTTTAAAATAAACATGTAGACATGGCACTTCAGGACATGGTTGAGTAAGCATGGTGGTGCTGGACTGACAGTCGGACTTGAAGATCTTGGCAGTCTTTCCCAACCTTAAAAATTCTATGACGACAAAGTAGTAATCCTTAAAGATGCGATTCTCAATACATCTGAGGCAGCAGCTGGCACCAGATTCCAAGGTAAGAAAGGCTAGAGACAAAAGGGAGCAGAGCTGTGCTTCTGCAAGGATGAAGAAAACATTTGTACAGTATGGGAACTGACGAATATTCCTGAAGAAATCCTGTTGAGTGAGCTCTGTCCTCTATTTACAATGGGTTAGTAATTAATGTAGTCATAGTCTGTGGAAAGATTACTCAGCAAGGTAAACTATTCTGACTAAAAGAAATGGAGAACCAAGGCCATCATCCCTAGTTCTGTAACTCTCAAGTTATATTATTTTGCCTAATTGTAATTATCTACTTTTAAGTATATTCTCTATTTGCTGTATGCTAAATAACATTTGCAAATAGTAACAAAAAGTCAGCTTAATACATTTACAGGTCTTCAGTCTACACAACAGGATATCAGGAAGGAAAGAAACACTAATTGCCTAGGCTGCTGGGGGTTGGGGGAGAAGGGAAGCCTGAAGCTTTGGCTATAATGGCTTTCAACTTGACTGATCCTACAATCATTTGACCATATTTTCCACAGATCTTCCCTACCAAAAGTGGAAAAAAGTTTATCCCACATCATTCTTAAGTAGTAGTATATGGAGCTATTTCATTCTTGCTTAATTACAAGATGAGATAATTACATTTTATAATAACAAATGTGAAATATGAGAAAAACAGACAGACTGCATGAAGCACAACTCAAGCACTAGAACTAAAATGCATCTGTCTAAAAGCTCCATAACCTCATGGTGTGGTTAAACACATTTAAATAACAAAATTTTACCTCGACTTCTGCTTGCTGCCTTGCTAGAGTGATGTTAAAAATATCCAAGGCCTTTTCGAATTCCTAGAACACAGGTGAGAAATTATTTTGACAATTTCACTTGGCTAGATTTCACAGCTCAGTTTTACAGGATACGACAGTAAACAACTCCTTTACCGCAACACAAGTTAATTTGCTCAAGATGAAAACAAAACGTCAAAAAGAAAAATTACAAAATATCTAATACATTTATTAATACTACTCACAAAGGTACCAATGAAGTTGCAAGTTTGGCCACTTAAAGCTGTATTTTAACTTAGTACTGACTCAGGAATATGTATACATTTAAGTTTAAGAAAACAGCAAGGTGAAAAATATTTTAAGTCTTTGATAGAAAACAGCTAACCTCCAACAACTTTAAGATTTCTTCGTTAGGCTTTTTTGATGTTATCTTTGTTTTATAAAGCTCTTTATAATTCTTCACTTGTTTCCTATGGTGCTGAATATGTTCCCATGACCACATTTGGAGCTTAGGTTGAACATTGACTTCAAGGATGCCATAAATAACATATTTCCACCTAAAAGTAAATCCAAATGAAGTATAGTTTACATTCTTTTGGTATACTGAAAAGATACCTAGAGTTATGCAAATTCCCACTTCAAGCTGTGAAGGAGTGAAACCTCTTGTATAATATGACACTTCTGATCAGTAGAGAAAACTCAGGTTTGGGTATTTTCCACACAAAGTTGACAGATAGCTATTCCCCAAAATTAAATGTAACCTTGTATGAAAAGTGTCAACAAGTACATACCTGTGAGAGAGAAAGTAAAACATACTCATAAGGAATCTTCTGAAAATAAACCATCTCTGCCATCTGTGTTGAAAAGTTTTGCCTGTTTTCAGATAACAGCTATGCTCTTCTAACAGACCTAACAAATAGCGGGTGCCTCCTTCATGAAAACATAGTTAGAATATTAAAACATCATGAGACTTCAGCTTCTGATAATGGTCTTCAAGACAGCAAATGCAAGCTGTCAAATACTGTGTCCTTACTTTTGGACAGAGATCCTCAGTAATTTTTTTATACACTTAGGTTAAAAAAAAAAGATAAAATCAGAAGATTTTGTTTCAAGAGAAAATGAATTCTAACCTCTTAAGCAAGAAACACTTCCCCAGTAATTATTTGAAATTAATAACTAACAAATTATTTTCAAAGTCTGAGGTGGCCTACCACATCCTGGCATTGTTGTGCAATGGAACATCAGGTCTGTATTTCCTATATGGCAGATTTCGAGTCATCATATCAAGAGACTCAAGAAGCTCCATAACACTGAAGTACTGAAAAAAAAAAAAACCTGAGTGTTACAGTTTTTCTGAGAAAACTAATCAAGCCTCTCTTTATAAAGAAAACAAACTACAAAGAAAAAATGACTAAGAAGTTACTCAATTCCGAGTGTTTATCATAAAATTTCAGAATGCTTTTCTTATTTCTCTTGCAAAGTAACATTTTTACCACATTACATAACTTCAAAAAAAAACAGTTTATACCTGTGGTTTATTGAATTCAACAGTTATATCCTGTAAATTTACATCTAAATCCATTTTCGGTGATGAAAAGTCAACATCAGATCGAGGATTCATAAGGAGTTTGGCTCTAGCTGAAATGGGGCGGAATACTAAAAAACAGAAGTTGACATAAAAAGTGTAATTAAATTATTTAAAACCACCGTGAGTCATACATAGTATTTATTACCAGCTCAAATCATGGCACATTATTTAAAAAATGCTAGACATCACCACCATAACTTAAAATATAATATAAACTATACTCAATTTCCAGTTTCGTTCTGGCAACATTTGCAGAACAAATAGTTGTGGAAAATTTTCACAAGTTTTTTTTTGCATGCAATATTACATGGCAGATGTTTTACTTAATAGTTTATATTTGCAACAAATCTAATTTTTGGGGGTATGCTATAAGAAATTTATAACACAAGATAGTTTCAAACACAGCACTTAATATCACTATAGTAACTCTTATTCATTAAGGATATAATTTTTAAAGTTACTGATGTTGTACACAGTTTGATAATATACTCACAAAAGTGTGTAAAACCAAACATTCTATATTTCTAAATTCAAGATTAAGTAAGTACGGAAAAAAACAATATGGATCCTACATAAAGTGAAGCATACCACATAAGAAATACTCAAAGCAGAAACTTTTTATCTGTTCCAAAATTTGGCAGAATCAGGCATTCATACAGCCTTCAGAAGCCATGTTTTGTTCATTTTTTTCCAACTCTTTCAGCAATTGATGCAATAAGAATTTGTATATTATTAAATGTGTAAAGCATACTTTTATTAAATAAATTCCTTTTATTTCAACAGAAACACTGGTAGACCATATACATGACAAATATCTGAAATACTGAGAGGTTAACACAAGTGCAAATGGACACTTTTGCAAGATGAAACCATGTTAACACCAATTTAGCTTTGTTTCATTTTAAACCCTGGATTTCTTGCGGAGCTTATTCTACTTTTGACACATTTGTTTCATAGCATTTCTATTAATTTTCTCCTCATATTTAGCTTCCTAAATTTCTTTTTCATCCTTCCTATGTGTAAGCATCACATTTGCATTTACATCAAAAAACAGAAGCAGCCTTTGTGCTTACTACGTTTCTATTACTGTCTCAATCTAAAGAGTTGTTGCAAAATATCAAGAATTTTAATTTATGAAAAAACATCACTATGTAATTGTTTAAATATCTATCTCTGATGGCACTGATGAATTTCAAGAGCGTAAATCCTGAATCCTGCAATTTTGCATACAATAATTTTTAACTTCTATGTAAAGACTTAGACAACTGATGATGTTTAAACTTATTTTCTTGTAAAAAGTGTCAAAGCTAGCAACTTAAAAGATAAGACATCATAAGAAATTACTAAATAATTTTCTAGCAGGCAAATAGGCTTCCTTTCTCAAGCAAAGATAGCAAGAAAACCCCATAAAACTGAGTCCTCTTCGCCCCTGGGTATAGTCAACTGTGCACTTGCTTGCTAGAGAATAAGCTACTTCAAAGGACATTCTGACTTCTAAAACAGTCACTAAACAATCACACAGATGCATATGAAAGAAAAAAAAACAAACCACATGTATTTTCCATACAATGAAAAGCAACCTATCACCATGTTTGAGTGGAGTCAACAAGACGTTCTAACTAAAGCAAACAATATTCAAAGCAATACAAATTGTAATATGGCCATACTAAGAAAAAAATTAAACAAAAATGCTGATGTTTCAGAGTTGTGTGATTACTGTTTCCATGTCTAATGAAAAGATACACCTTGCACAAAGCATTAACCTATTACTCAAACCAATCTGATACACAAAACTTACATGATGCACATATTGCTAAACTTCTTAAGATATTATCAATCAATGTGAACAATAAGGTTTTATACAAGACATTCCATTAGAATGACACACGACTCAAGATTTGTATTAAGACCACAGATAGGGTACAGTATTGACTGTCAAAAACAGTTAGTCCTACAAATGAACTAAACTGTACTCCTTACTAAGACTTTTGAGTAATAGCCAAAGCAGCAATCTCTGAGAAGCATTAAAACTGAAGTATACACTCATATTACGAACACAAATAAAATACCACTTACCAAAATCATAACCTTCTGGAATCACACTTTGGCTGGCAATTCCCTGTTTTAAGTTAACCTACATATACAATAGAGTTTAAAATAGATTTTATTTTTATTTCATTATAAAGTTTTAAAATATAAACAGTTAACACTAATACAGGTTCCAGATAAACCCTTTGACACACAGCACAATTCAGAATATTCACCTATGCTTAAAACAGAATAAGACTTCCATTTTTAGCATAAAATCACTGAATAGTAAGATGACCACATAGTGCATGATTTTGGAATTGGCAAGGGACTTTTAACATTCTCTGATAACCGTTGTACATCCACCACATGAAAACCTTATTTACTATTTTTACTAAAAAACAGTTATTAACAACCAGACAGTTTTCTAGGGCACTGACATAAACGGAAGCAGAACTAAATGCAAAGCAGGCTCTACATCTCACAGTACAAACTAGAATACTAGATACATTGCCTCATGCTTTACTTACCAACGATTCCTCACAACCACCATGGTAAAACATCTCAGATTTCACATTCCAGTAAGCAAAAAGATTATCAAGTCGTACAAGCTGAAAATACAGAACATACGTATTGACACCTCAAAATTTTAGATTAATAATTTGGGTTTCACAACATCTGGATGAATAAAAATACGCAGAATGTTTCCTGCACAATATAGATTTTTTTTATTTCAGAGCCCAATCAGCTACATGTTTGTCAATCTCACTTTCTGAGAAAGGAACTCTAATTCAGCTTGTTTTAGCATACAGTTTATACTGTACCTTATAGAACAACTTGGCAGTTTCATCATGTAAACATGGATTCCAATTCTTATCTGAGGTCTGAAATGAGAATTAAAAGAAGTTATCCCAATATCTATAATAAACCAGGAAAAATGAGAGGAACACCATTGTTGGAAAAGTGTGAGATTTTATTAGTCTGATATTATTTAGGTAGAAATAGTGATTATAATAGTTTTAAAAATAGTGGGTTTAAATGTGTGTTTTATAGTGGTTTTAAATCCTGTGTCTTTAAGTGTGTTAGTGATTATTAGAAGTAGCAGTTGTTTAGACTTTCGTCTCTCATGAGAACTCTGTGAAGTACCCGAAACTTATCCAAGCCAAGTCTGCACCTGCAGTAGAGATAAAGAGACTGGGCCTGCGGTTGAGATAAGAAGACCTTGCATACTGGAGTTAACTAAGAAAAACAGAAGATGCTGGCACCAAAGTAATAATAATTAGCTGATGAAATAATCTATATATGCATATGTATTAGCTGTAACCTGTTGAATATACATTAGGTTATGTAACATGTAGAGAATAAAATGCGGTCGCGCTGTAACGGTTTCGGAACCAGATTTGGGTGTGTACCCCTGGTTCCTGGGGCCTCGAAATAAAGCACCACATATAACCTCCCCCGAGTGGTTATGTGTTCGTCTCTCCGCTAACACCATCATAATTAAACCCCACGGAAAACCAGAAAACAATATCCTATTATTTTAGATTATTTATATCATTATTTTAAGCAAAAACTTCATAAGACTCCTTTCACCGTAAAAATACACGCATGTACATGCAGTGACTGACAGGCTGTGCACAAAAACCAAAAGGTTCTTTAACATTTTATTTTTGGTATTGCAAACTGTTTTCCTTTACACTAATATTATTTGTAGGAAAGCTCTTTGAAAGAGAAACAAGGAGTGAGAATTCTTTTTCTAATTCTGGAAGAAAAATTTTTTTTGAAGCAAGATAAAAACCTCTTTTTTTTTCTTCTCCAATATCAAATAGTAACTTCCTTTCTTGGGGCTCATGGCAGTTTCAGTAAAATATTAATGGATTCTGAATAGCCCAAATGCAGCTACGTCTGATACTTGGCAACCACAAAGCTCAGCAGACAGAATTGTAATAATCTCCTCCCAAAGGTCTATTTCAATGCTAGCATTTTATCTTTAATGCCACACCCACCACAATATTCAAGCTGGATTTGATAAACCAAGTGGTTTCCATTGTGCATTGCTCACGATAAGTATACTTTCATTAAACAGTATGGTACCACACAATAAGTGACAAAAAAACGTGATTTAACTAGCAGTATAAATCAGCAATCTTTTTAGATTAAAAATAATATTACCTGCAAACTTAGATTCTGAAGTGAAATCCCAAATGACAAGGGGTTACTTCGATTTGTAATCTAATAGAGCAGAAGGAAAACACAAAAAAAATATCATCTTATGCTCTAAATTTAGACTTGGAAGTAAACAACCAACAATAAAAAATATATAGCAAAGATCTGACAACTGTATCGTCTTTGTACCCAACCGTATGCTTAAAAACCCTGTGCATAAAGATACTTATATCAGGTTTGCTTGCTGGGTTTTTTTTAAGACTATTAAGTTTCCAGTGCTTTACTTGGACTCTCTCAACACAGAAAGCAATGGGGAGAAAAGAAATCAGACAGGTTCCCAGTTTCATGTTACAGTGCATAATGCCTTATGCTTAGATACACAAAAGTACTTACATCATCTTCATAGCGGATATGAATGTTGGAAATTTTCACCTGAAGATTTTTTATGACCTGAGTAACTAGTTTTTCTACAAAAGTGTCTTGTTTCTCTTCTTTCACTTTATCTGAGTTAAAAGAAAATAATTTAATATTTCGTTTGCATTAAAGGCTTTTTTAAACAACACTAGAGAAAACAATAACATAAAGGATAAATAAGTGATAAAGAATAGACAATTAAATTTTCTATTACATAGCACTCCAGTTGTATAAAAACATGTCCTTTCAGTAAAATGTAAAACATTTAAAGCCTCACACTATACTATTTCATCTTTATTAGTGGCTGCATAAAGAATTAGGTTTTTCAAAAACCAATTCTGCCCACAGATACTTAAGCTGGCCCATGCGTATCTCTTGAAAGTATCAAAAGTTGAATCGAAGGTTAAGAATTAACATGTATCAAAAACCATCTTAAACAGAATCTTTAAAAAGGTGTAACCATAAAAATTGTTTGTTACTGGTATCAAAGTTGTTTTTTATGAAAGAAGTGGAAGTGTTCAGCAATATGACATAAGCAAGCAATACTTCAAAGGCCTTAGTTACATCAGATCGTGTCAATGTCTGAGCATTTTTATTTTCAGGATGCCTGTTCTGCAATATTGATGGCTGCAACCTAAAAATATGTAAGTAATAGGTTTAAGTATGAAGAGGAAAACAAGAATCTAAAACTCTAAGCAACAAATCCAGCATCTTTCTGTATTAAAATAAAGAAATAGAATCACTTTCATTAGCTTTTCCCATTCTTACCTTGATCAGCTATTTTCTGCTTTGCTTCCTCTATCCTTTGCAGTTCCCTTTGTCTTGCTTCCAAGAGCTGTTTGGCTTCTTTTTCAGCATCATACTTTATGCCTAAATACACAATACAAAAAGGATGAAACAAAAAGCCTTACACATTTTTGGAAGACGCTGCTTCAAAAGCAATATTTTTCACATTTTGTTAATAGTTACAAAACAGCAAAAATTTGGTGACCAAAAGTAAACAACAGAAAGACACCCCATTCCCACTACCTAACTGTATTTGGTATGAGTATCTACCAGGATTAAAGCTCATAAAAAAACCAAAACATTCAAGATACTTCCAAAATCCCACCAATCATCTACTTTTTCTCTACATTAACTTACTGGCTGTGGGCACAATAAGCAAATAAACACCATCAAGAACCGCCTCAACAGGTTGAGTATAAAGGTTTTGCCACGGAATCTGTAGATTAAGTTGACCTACAAACACAAATGAAAAAGGTTAAAGTATACAGTTAAATAATTGACTAGAAAAAATATTAAAAAGATAGACATTAACCACAAAATCTCTGAACAGTTATTACAGCAAAGAGTAAAAAGAGTGCATCTGAGACACACGTCCTTTAGGTTGTTTGTTTTATACAGCAAATTAAATGAACAAGAGGCAAGTTTTTCCATGGTAGAACTAGTAAGCATACAGGTCCTCTCCTTACTTCCTGAAATGATATTCCTTCTTCCTAACAGCAACCGCTCTCTCCTTGCAGCCCTCTCGTAAACAAGAGAAGAACCAATGGCTCATACGTGATCAATCAGCTAAACACTCCCAAATCCAGAATTTGTAAAACACATTTTTCTTTCTTTTTCTGTTAAAGAGAGTCTTAAAGTAGCATGCATGTTTCATGAACATGGAGACTCAGTTACAAGAAAATAAACACTTCCAGGGCAGACTTAAGGAAAATATTATGGCTTTAGATTTAGTTTGCTTTAAGGAACTAGTAACTTTTACAAGACAATCAAAATGTAATGAGAAAATTTTTAATATTAGCAAAAACAGAAAAGGAGGACAGAAAAAGAAGTGTAAGGCAAAATTAATTGTGGAGTCCTCCTAAGACAAGGGGTAAGATCCAGTCTTTCTGAGTTGCTCCTCTTTGCTGTGTTGGGTTAGTTTCTCATTAATATTGAAGGGATTAGACAAGAATCAAGAATATTTTAACTTTATCATGTCAGGTCAAGAAAAGAAGCTTCTTCAAACAGGTTTGGTTTTTTTTTTTTCAGAAAAGTCAAACTTCAGCATGTACAAATCTTGCAAATCAAGAAAACTAGGAAAATTACTTGTTTAGGATGCCCAGAGCCACTTGCAAGAAGCAGTAATACGTTTAGTAACTCCTGCATGGGTGTATGAGAAAATGTAACTTACCAATATGTCCTGCTTTAACTTTAAATGGCACATCCAGCTGACTCTGAAAGAAAGTAGTTTAGAACATTTAAGCTCATATCAGCAACTTAAGAAGTGTTCCTACACAGGAAAAACAGATTATGATGACCTGAAGAACAAATTTACCCTTCAACCACTAAAAGATTATTTAGTATAATGGAACAAGCAAATGTTTGGTTACTGATTTAGACTGTTAAGGCATGCCAGGCTAAATACATTCCCAAGAGCAAGTTTCTGCCTTCATGAGCTATAAGAAAAAAGGTCTTTTTGATACTGTTTTTCACCAAAACACATTGTTTCAGCAATTGCTGAGACATTTGAAGGGGAGGGAGAAGGGGCAGGAAGCTGAATGCATCTAGCATACACACTCACTTTTAAATTTAATCTCAAATTTATTATACAATTCACACAAGTGCAGAGAAAACAAAACAGTAAGTTAGCGTGTCCTAAAATAAGAACCAAAAAGCACATACAACTCAAAACATTGTCCAAGAATCACTTCTGCAACAGTTTTGTTTTTATTTTTACTAACTTACCAGGGCATTTTCTTTTATTTCAAGATTCTTCAGCGCTACAGCTCCTAAAAGCAAAGAAGCCAATAAGTAAAACTATGATGAGCAAAGTAATAGTGATGCAAACTACACAACCTAAACTCTGAGTCAGTGATCCCCAACACGTGGTTCTTCAGCTCTTTCCTGTGGAAGATGACTCCAACCTACATCTCAAATACCGATGGAAGGTATTTACGAACACACTATTTATTCATGTTACAAAATAATATCTGAGATTTTTTTCATGGAGCTGGCATGTCCACAGAAAAGAACTTAAGATTCCTCTAAGTAAAAATGTTGGAAATCACCATCACATTTTGTAAGGACTCATTTTGAATTAAAATTTGTGCCTTTTTCCTTGACTATCTGCTTGTTATGCTTGTGGTAATCTAGCAATATTAGATTTTAGAGTGAAGTCTTAGCCCTCAGAAGATCTTACATTTGCAACTTTTATTTATAGGCTTACCAAAGTTCACAGGAAGCATTTCAGTAAATCTAATTTTTATCTGTCTTTAGACAACGATAAACTCCATACTCTGCAAATGCGTAAGTTCAACTTGCAAGATCTGTTTTTACAATTTACTTGACATTAGACATTTGCCTTCACAAAAGAACATTGTAACGGACCAGGAAACTCAAAAACATGTACATAGTCTGAAGCAGTCTCCTGAAAATTCTACAAGAAAGCCAGAATATCTGCAATGCTTGCCTTTGAATTAGTTGCATACCATTAACACTTGCACATGGAACAGATACCTGATACAGCTGAGCAGGAACATAAATTAGATTCAAGAAACCAAAAGGAGATTACAGGCTGAGAAAGCAATACAACTTGAGATTGCAAATGAAGATTTGATTGACCCAATAATGCCTTCCTTGCAGGGACGCAAGTTAGAAATGGCCAAACATATGGGGAGATAGGAGCTCCAACTACAAGGTATGTTCTTGCACTTAGTGCTGATGGCATTATACTACTGTTCAAAATACCAACAGTTTGTGGAAACTCAATCCTAGTCTTAAACATGCATTCATTAGAACAGCTGTCTGTTGTTGAACTACTGTGGAAGAGCTGATCCAGCAAGCTAACCATCCACCTTGTAGTATAACATTTTTAATGATCAAATTTATTCACTGCAACTACATTATCACTTTCTAATAAAACTCTATTCATCTGACATGCCACCATCAGCCTCTCCAGAAAAATACTACACACACAAGGATGATTTTTGAGAGCTGGTGGCTCTGCTGTTACACTTTATAATACATACACATTGACAGAAACATTAGAAAATGGGAGGCAAAAAAAAGAAAATGTTCCCAGCAGTAGTGTCTAACTACTCTAGTAACTATAACTAGTTCACATATTCCTTATAAGCAATAACAAGGTGACAGTTATTATACTATTGGATTCAATTCTACTCTAAATTTATTCCCTGATAAAGCTGACACTGAACAGATCATTCAAACACTCACTAGACAAAGGAGAAAAATAAAAAAAGGCATTTTTTTCTTCAAGAAGACATCACTAACTGTAATCGTATTAAGTGCAAGTAAATTCTAATGGCATCCAGAGCAAAGGTTCAGTTTTATAAACAAGTTACACATATAACTTTTGCATGTTAGCTAAGCCATGGTAAAAGCGTTCACAGGCAAACTTGAAGACTGCATGGCACATGAAGCAGTTTAACCGGCTTTAGTTCTTTCACTCTCATTGTCAGTCAAGTAAACATTACCTCTGATTTACAAAGGGTTTGGCACATGACACATTTCATCTGAGGCACAGTAACTTAAGCTGCAATAATTTGGTAGTCCTAATGCTTCTAAAAACACCGTACTGCAAAGTGAGCAACAATTATCTCTAGCACTTACAAACAATATTCTGTGATGGAGAACTATAACTTATTTTACCCCAGTAGGTCATGATGGCAGAGAATAAACATGGCATTGATTCTGTTTCAAACAAGAAAGATTTGACAGTTCTACATGAAATGCTGGCATTAGTCAGTAGGGTAAATAATTCTCCACCATTTTTCCTACACTTACGAGTTTACAATTATTCATAATAACTTTAAAGCTTTTAACAAATCACTAGAAGAGATAAAATCAGTAAAACCTCAGTCATCTCCATTTTACTGTAAGATTATTGAAAACACATTCACTATAACAACACAGTTTACTTGCATAAACCTTGATTGTCTAACCACAGTGAACAAACTATCACAAGCATACAAAAGGCTACTATTGAAGCACCATGTTTTGTACATTTACACAGACTTTCTTTTTCCTACACTTCATAGAATCGTAGAATCGTTTGAGTTGGAAGGAACCTTAAAAGATCATCCAGTTCCAACTCCTCTGCCATGGGCAAAGACACCTCCCACCAGATCAAGCTGCTCAAGACCCCATCAAACTGGGCCTTGAACACTTCCAGGGAAGAGGCATCCACAGCTTCCCTGGGCAACCTGTGTCAGTGCTTCCCCACACTCATTGTGAAGAATTTCTTCCCAATATCTAATCTAAATGTTTCTTCTTCCAATTTATGCCATTCCCCCTTGTCCTATCACTACTTGCCCTTGTAAAAAGTCGCTCCCCAGCTTTCTTGTATTCCCCCTTCAGTCACTGGAAGGCTGCTAGGAGGTCTCCCTGGAGACTTCTCTTCTACAAGTTGAACAACCCCAACTCTCTCAGCCTGTTCTCATAGCAGAGGTGTTCCAGCCCTCTGATCATCTTCACAGCCATCCTCTGGACCTATTCCAATAGTTCCATACCCTTCTTATGTTCGGGATTCCAGAACAGGACACAATATTCCAGGTGGGATCACAGAAGAGCAGAGTAGAGGGAGACAATCACCTCCCTCAACCTGCTGTCCACTCTTCTTTTGATGAAGCCCAGGACACTGTTGGTTTTCTGGGCTGTGAGTCCACACTGACGGCCCATTTTGAGCTTCTCGCCAACCAACACCCTCGAGTCACATTGTCGCCCAGCCTGTACTGAAACCAGGAGTTGCTCCAACACAGGTGTAGAACCTTGCACTTGGCCTTGTTGAACCTCATGAGGTCCACACATACCCACTTCTCCAGCTTGTCCAAGTCCCTCTGGATGACATCGTATCCTTCTGGTGTGACAACTGCCCCACTCAACTTGGTGTCATCTGCAAACTTCCTGAGGGTGCGCATTCAATCCCACTAGCTATATCATCAATGAAAATATTAAACAGCACTGGTCCCAGTATTGACGCCTGAGGGACACTGCTTGCCATGGACCTCCATCTGGACATTGAGCCATTGACCACTACTCTCTAAATGCAACCATCCAACCAATTCCTTATCCACTGAACAGTCCACCCATGAAATCCATATCCCTTCAATTCAGACAGAAGAACATTGTGGGGGACTGTGTCAAAGACTTTACAGAACTCCAGACAGATTACAACCATTGACTTTCCCACATCCACTGATGCAGTCACTTCATCACAGAAAGCCACTAGGTTTGTCAGACAGGACCCACCCTTGCTGAAGCCATGCTGGCTGTCTCGAATCACTTCCCTGTCCTCCGTGTGCTTTTGCAAGTTTCTAGGAGGATCTGTTCCACGATCTTCCCAGGCACAGAGGTGAAACTGACAGGTCGCTAGTTCCCAGGGCCCTCCTTTCTACCCTTTTTAAAAATAGACATAATGTTGCCCTTCTTTAAATCACAAGGGACTTCCTCTAACTGCCATCACTTTTCAATTATTACGGAGAATGGCTTGGCAACCACACCAGCCAATTCCCTTAGGACTCCGGAGTGCATTTCATCAGGTCCTATAGACTTGTATATGTTCAGGTCCCTCAGGTGGTCACAAACGTGATCTGCCCCTACAGTGGGAGGCGCTACTCTCCCCTGATCCCATCTTGTTGTTCATGGACCCAGGAGGGGCAAGGAGAGAAGTTGCCAGGGAAGACTGAGGCATAAAACTGTTGAGCACCTCAGCCTTCTCACCTGTTGATATGAGGGCACCCTTTTTGTTTTGTTTATCGGGCAATACGCTTTCTCTAACCTTCCTTTTCTGATTGACATACCTATAGAAACCTTTTTTGTTATTCTTTCCTTTTCTCGCCAAGTTCAGCTCCACCTGCACCCTGGCCTTCCTGACCTCAGGCAGAATTCCTATACTCTTAGAGATTAACTAAACATGAACTATTTCCATAGTTACAATACCTCTTCTGGCAAACAATTTTAACACTCACAATTCAAAATGCAGTAACTGACCACGTCAGTATTCTCCTTCATTAAGACTGTCACACTTTGCTCCCTCATTTGCAATGAAACAAAGTGCAAAAACACTGAATCCTGACTGCTACGCCAGAGGAAAAAAAAATAAAAAGAAGAGAAAAGTCCTTATATATAGAAGGAGGAAAAACAGGGAGCAAAGGCCTGTTACAGGATACAATACAGCTACTGAATCTTACTGTCTTGAAACATTGCTAATGGATTTTAATTACAAGAATTTCAAAATACATAAAGATTTGATTGTTTGATTTCTTGGAGCTTTGGGGATTTTCCCACATTGGGGCCAACTGCATATTTGTTTTGATGAGAAAATCACCCCATTTGACAGGCTAAAAATTGCCCAACTAGGGAACTGTTGAAACTGTATATACAAGTAGTTGGAGTTGTATAAATATCTAACATTAAACATGCAGACTAACAGTCAAAACAATAATAAAAGCCAGAATGTTTATAAATACCCATAGCACAGTCTAGGATTTATTTAGACTATATTATAAACCAAACTCTTAGCTGTACTAATCTCTGGACACTGCAAATAATTCCACACAATCAAAAATTTGTCAAAATTCTGGAATAAATAGGTTTGTAATTTTAATTTTAGGTTCTGAAAATAATTTCATGAATCTGAGTGCAGAAGCCAACATCAACTACCAAGAAATTAGCATGCAAAAGAGATCTAAATAATAAGATAACACACAGTAAACCATTTCATCAAATAGGCCTAAGTGAAATTTTGTTATGGATGTCAACATAAGTTAGAGAGGAGGAAGAAAATTGATAAACGTAAAAATCCCACAGATTTAACCTATATGTTCATCACATCTCTGCTCTCTTGTAAATAGGTGGGGGATGAAGGAGCAAGCAAGACAGATGAGAGAAAGCAAGATGAAAGATGATAGGTATTAGAAACTGAAAATACTTCAGATAGCATCTAACTGGTACCCAACATTTCTGCTAACAGTTTTTTTACAGAATTTCTGCTTTTTAGCAACAGCATTGCCAGCTTGGGAACCCATTTGACTAATTCATACAAACTGTTGCCTCTGCCATTAGTTTCTCACTTGCATTTGTGCTGTTAATTATTCCTGTCTAAGCATACCTTTTGGATACAAGCTGCAAGTATTTGAGGATCTGAACGTCTGCCAAATAGCTCCTCTACTGACATCTACTGCAAAACAGGTCATGAAAGGCAACAGAAAGTACTACTTCATTACTAAGTCAATTCAAATTGCTAGTATGTAATGGGGAGATTGCACCTGCTACACCTACACTGGGAAAGGTATGTAAGTGGGGGATAAGTAGTTGTGCCAAGTCAACACAGAATTAGGCATTTTAAAGGGTCATTCAGGGGGTCTAATCAAAACACTGAAAAGTTACTTAGATGTAGCCAAAAGAAAATAGTGGCAACACAGCCCCTGGTCAAACAACTGTTTGATCTGACACTGAACACAGTGTCTGGAAACCTCAACCACACGTCACTTCTCAAAGATAACTGTCAACGCCTCACATTGCTTCAGTCATTTCTTCAGGTACTGAAATATAAGTTTATTAGGTCTAGACCATTCAAAAACATTTAACTCATGCAAATACTTACCTAAACTGTTTTTCTAAGCTAAGTGCTTACACATTTGTTAACACAGCTCATTGAAACTACTTTTTTAAGTGAAGACCAAAACAAAAAGAGGTTAATAGCACTGTCCTTCCCAGGCACATCCATCCAACAGCCTTAACTGACGGCTGTCCAACACATGAACTTCTTTTTCTGCTTCACACTAATGGAGTTCACAAGGAATACTATTTCCTTCCCTCTTACATTCTTTTGTGAGCCTTCGCCTTTCCAATATTGGTCTTACATGCTCAAATTACCTTTTTAACTTTTACAGTCCCACATTCTCCTTTCTGCATTGCCTTTTATATTTTGGGTCATTCATACTCCCTTGAATGTACAACCATTCAGAGACAATAAAAACAGGCTTTTTAAAAATTAGGATACATATATATATAGGACCTGTGCAGTGCTATAGCATCCAAAAGGCACTGGCTATTTGTTACACTGAATCACTACTAAAATATCTTAAATTAAGTCGACCTAAATCAATTCAGACTACACGATTTAAGTAAAATTTAGCAAATTAGCCACAATATCTACACAAAAACGACACCGTATGAAAACACATAGCTGCAAATAAACACTTTCAGAGTGCATATACAAGCCTGGAAAAGCACTACGTTTATAAAAAATATGAACTTAAAAAAATACTATTATTAAAAAAAAAAAATTAGTTCCATAATTCCAGTAACTAAAAAGCCAGTAAAATTATGAGTACAATTTAGATACACTGTCAGCGTAGGGATCTATAAAGCAATGATGATTTCAATATAAAGATAGTAGTCTTCTGCTACTCCTACTAATAGCTACTGCCTTTTGGTTTGAGGAATGCAATTTCTAGGTCCTCCAAGATCTTCGGAACAAACGAAATACCACAGATGTACACTACTAAGTATAAGTTGGCATGTACATATGGAAGCATCAGGCAATACACCAGGAAAAAAACAAACCACCACAGGTGACCCTTAACATTGCTACACAGTAGCAGTTCTGGGTATCTCAGAACAAGATATAGGTTCATAAATCAATAAATATGCCTCACTGGGCCTTAATGTTACAGCTCATGGACTACCTTCTCTACAGCAGTTACATGTTCCTTTGCAGCACTGAGACTCCATATAGACAGAACTCTGCAAAGACCCAACAAATTACTTGACCAGCAGAATGAAAATTACTGCAGAGATGAAACCAAATAAAGATGCAATTTCAGAAAACAGAAGTGTGAAAGAAAAATGTCTAGGATGCAAAAAACTCCAGGAAAAGCTTCCAGGAAAATCTGATTCATACATGTCAGTACTTCAGAATGGAATGAGAGGTAGGGAATAACTCGAGGAGGCTCCAGACCTGCAGCCATATGAACGTATATCTAAAAAAACCCAAACCTCTGTTGTTTGCTTGTACTGATGATGCAGATACCTGGGATTCAAAACCGATTCAGAAGTGGTCAGCGCACATGCATCTGTTAATTGTACTTCTCTCACTTCTCTTACGCCACCATACTTTGCCCAGACATACTGTTGCTGTTTTCTTACACGGACAATGGCACATTCCATCAGAATACTTTTCCTGGACTACTTCTTACTTCGCCTAGCACAGCTGGCCACAGCCCCTGCAAGCACCTCATACCGCCTCTGTTCTCAGTTCTTTCGCACCAGACAAGCTAAACACAACTATCCCAGACTCACGGACGGCAGCCACCTCAAAAATGGCTTGTCACTGCCCTTTGCAGAGCAGACAGGGACTTCTACCAGCACACCACTGACACGACAACGGTATCAGAGCCCCAAGTGTTTAGTTCCAGTTTCTATTTTGCGGACAGGGAAAAGCCAGTAACCCGCCCAGTTCCGCGGTGGCGGGAGCCGCTGGCGGCCCCGGCCGCCTCACTGCTCCCACCAGGACCGCCACACCGGCGGGTACCCCAGCCGGGAGAGGGCAGCAACGGCAGCTCCATGTGGAAATATAAAAGCACGGCGCACACTCCTACACCTCAAGCGCCTCTCTGCGCTCTTCACTGGTTTTGCGGCTCCTCCTCCCCAGCCCGCCCGCCCGCTCCCCCGGCTATTTTTAAGCTGCTGGGCAGGTGGAGCGGCGGCGCAGCTGCCGGTCGGGCGGCCCAGTGAGGCGGCGGCAGCACCGCCCGGCGCGGCCCGGCCTCCCTCCCTCCTCCCCGCCCAGCGCGAGCTCCGGGCTGCCCCCAGCGCGCCCTGGCGCACGGGGCTGCCGGGGGCGGGGGCGCAGGTGGCCCCTCAGCGCGGCCGGGCCGGGCCGGTCCCCTCACGACGCGGCAGCCCCGTTACCTCCCCAGATGCCCAGCTTCAGCTGGGAGCTGTCGACGTTCACCACGTAGTCGCCGAGGAAACGGTTCAGGACGTCCACAACGAGCGACTCAAACACCATCTCGCCCCGGCGGCAGCACGAGCAGCGCCGCCGCCCCGACTCCTACCCCTGCGCGGCCGCCGCCCCGCCCCGCCCTGCCCTCCGTCTGTCACACTGCAGCGCCCCAGCCTGAGGGGCGGGGCAAGAGCTACCCCCGCCCCTCCTGCTCCCCGCCCAACTGCCTGAAGGGGCGGGCCCCGCCGTGCTTCGCTTCTACCCTGCGGCGCTCCCGCCCTGCTAATGGCCTGAGGGGGTGGAGCCCTGTCTGCCCCGCCCCCCGCCTCGCCCCGCCCCCCGCCTCTCGCACTGCGGCACCCCGCCCCGCGGCCTGAGGGGGCGTGGCCATGACTGCCCCGCCCTCCGCCTCGCATGACGGCCCGCCCCTCGGCCTGGGAGGTGGGACCCGCCCGCCTGGCGTTGAGGCACACACCCCTCCCGCGCGCAGGCGCTGTAGCGGGTTCCGGCAGCGGGCGGGGGTAGGGCACGAGGCAGAGGGGGCGCGGTCTGCCGGGGCTGCGGGGGCGGAGCTGCGGTCATTGCGCGTGGTGCCTGAGGGGTATTTCCGACGGAAGCACAGTCCCGTTTGTTGGTTGTGTTTGGGTGGGTTTGAGGCGGCAGTTTGCCCGAGGAATTTAAATGCGGTGGCCAGTACGATTTTTGGAATAAATTTCCACCCCGGCTTAAGGGTACGAGTTGTACGAGTTATGACGTCTCTCAACTGTTTGAAAGTTGTTGTAAAGTTACGCTATTATTAGTGTAATGACTCAACCGAGTTGCGTTTTGGATAGGTTTACAGAGAGTTTCGCTTGCGTGCCGTCTGAATCACACTGAAAAATCTGGGTCTTGTTTGCCCCGAGTGAGCAGGGACCAAAGCCACTGTCACGCCCTTGGTTCCTGTTCTGCTGAACATCTTTCAGTGATGACGGCAGGAGGAGTCTAGTTATTCTCCTGCTTGTTCCTGGAGCTGCAACAATTAAGTTTGAAATTTACTTAAAATGTTTTATTAATAAGCAAAGCCCTGGCTTTTTATAGCATATGGTATGAGTGTTGCATGGCAAGTTTTGAAGGACACAGAAGGATGCCTCTGTGAGGAGTGTCTGGGGCTGCCTGCACTGGACACAGCTGGCTCCAGTCAGCCTTTGCAGGGCAAGGCCAGGCCCTTCAGCCATGCTCATGGCACCTCTGTGATTCTTTAACTGGGAAAAGCTAAAAAAACACTGCCCAGCAGCTGTGAGAGAAATGAAGAAAGCAAGGGAGAAACAGCCATGCTGACACCAAGGCCACTGAAGAAAGAGGGAGAGGAGGTGTGCCAGGTGCTGGAGCAGAAATTCCCCTGCAGCCTGGGGAGAAGACCATGGTGAGGCAGACTGCTGTCCCACAGCCCATGGAGGACCCCACACCAGAGCAGGTAGATGTGCTCCGAGGGAAGCTGCAGCCCATGGAGTGCCCACACTGAAACAGTTTTTCTGTAATGACCTGCGCCCTGTGTGGAAGCCATGGTGCAGCAATCTGCATTCCTTCCTGTCAGTGTCACTGAACCTTTGTATATAGTATACTAATTCATAGATTCATAGAATGGGTTCGAAGGGAGCTTTACAGGCCATCTAGTCCAACCCCCCTACAGTGATCGTGGACCCCTTCAACTAGACCAGGTTGCTCAGAGCCCCATCCAACCTGGAACAGTTTTAGTTACAGTGGGAGCATAGAAATGGGAAGATTGGCAGAGACAATACACTGTTCCATTCTTTTCTATAATAATGAAAGAATGCCATCTACCACTTTTGAACTTGCCTTTCACTGTGGCATATATTTCCCTGTTCACCCATTGTCTACCCCGTCAGCAATGCCTCACCTCCTCCCAACATGTAGCATTTAGTAATTTACAAAGAAGTTGCTTGGTTTAAGAAAATACGCTTTTATCAGGGACATCATTGTTGCTTTTCTTGGTTTATTAATGCAAGCAAGGGGAGAGAGAGAGTGAAACTGAAGAAGAATAATGGACAATGAGAAAACATACCACCCTATGAACACTCAGGTTCCTCTGAAGTTTATTGTGTATTGTTTGAAGAAATTACGGTCTCTGCATTTCTAGTTCCTGGGCTTAGGACCTTTTTCGGTTGAGATAAACCAGTAATGTAAAAAATAAACACTGCGTTAGAAAGGGATAATTTAGACTGATAAACACTGAAATGCAAACAGCAACTTGTGCTTATCAACTGTAAATGTGTCAATGCAGTAATACACATACATACATGAGAAGATGTAAGCAGCAGGCTTTCTTGAAATTTTTTACACTAAGCCAAACGTATTTCTTCTAACTCTAGAGAGAAGTGTGAACATAGGTCTTTTTTTATTTTGTGACTAAATCACATAACTTCATATTTGGTTGTGGAAAAGTTAGTTGTTAAATACATTTACATCTGCTCTTGTCCACTTACTTTTCTGAAGTTGGGTTTTGGCAGCACTCCTCCTCAGTGTTCCTTTCTACCAGTCAGTTTTCCAAATTAACTTTCTTTTGTAAGTCTGCAGCTCCTTGAGGTATGGGTAAAGCTGTTTTGTCTTATTCAAATAATCTGCAGAAGGCATTCTTGAACAAAAGTGTCCTAGGTTAAGTAGCATTTGTGTTCATCAGAAGGATAAATTTTTCATTTTCTTACTGAAAAAGTTTTTGTATGATGGATCTTTCCACTGCACAAAGTATGGGTGAATCTTCCACAGCAGTAAGCTAGGTTTGAAGCTCCCACCTGAGAAAAATTGCTTACTGTTGATAAGCTGCTAGTGTGGCACCCATCGATAAGCACAATTTCTGCTAGCTATTCTCACGTAATTAGAAGCCCATAACATTTGCAGTCTTAACAAGGCAGATGGATTCAGTCCTCGTTTTTCCCTCATCCCTCTTCATGTCCCACAGCTCAGTAACACCGGCAGGGACGGTGTGATTTTAAGCCCAGTTGGAGCAGTAGCTGGGAAGTAAGAAAACAGGTATATTAAACAGTTGAGTATCTGTGGAGTATGTGTCCAGTCACATAAACCATAATTCTCCCTGGGATTTTCATGATATTTGAGAACTCTACATACATGTCTACACACATGACACAGTCACAGCCACTGGACAGCATTTTTTCCGCTTGAAACTTATGTTCTCTGTGTTCCTGCAGTCCCCACTGAAATCCATTAACAATCTCTATGCTTTTCCCAGTTTTGTAATCAAAGGTGCTGATACCTTGATGACACTTCACTCCCATAACAAAATTGTTTAACATCTGGCGAGGTATTAGCAACCAGGTTTTTGGGCTCCCTGCTCATAACATTTCTTCAAGCTGAACCTAGAGGCCACTGTCTTATCTGTGCCAAAGGGGCATCCCACATCAATTTAATGCTGACCTTCATATGAACAGTGTACAGATATCTCCTGAAGCGACTCAACATCTCACAGGTCTATCAGAATGACAGATCATCTTCAGGGTACAGTGCTGTCCTCTGCTACAAGCAGCCACTGGTAGCCCCTTGAGTCACATAATAGGGTTCAGGCAAATAAATTTAATTACAGCAAAAAAATGTAAAATATTTTCCTGGTTTTTTTTTAATTTTTCTCAAGACCTTCTAATTTCCAGAGTCTTATAAAGGCGCACAACTTTATTACTTACTGCCCTGATTCCTTGTATTTTCATGTTCATAAATATGAAAATTCTTTCCCTTGTTTTTTCTGTATTGCAAATGGCACTTTCAAAATGGCATCGACTCAAAGAAAAATGAAGGGTGGTGAATGAAACACTCATTTAGTGTTTCCTCAAAACAAAATTTCTGTTAATATTCTTACGGGGATGTAAAAATTCCTGAACTCTTTCATGAACTAATTTAAAATGCCCTCATACTGCAGTAAAATCACACATCACAAGGATTACTTATTTCTAAATCTTTCAGAGCCACATGGTTTTTAATCCCCTTTGGAATCAGCTGAATCATGGTGCAACAACATTACACAACCTTTCCCTCAGGACAAGGTGAATAAGTCCTAAACTACTTCAGTCACACATACAGCAATGTAGTAACTGCTGAAAAGTGTAATAGTCCATGTTGTTGAGCCTAAAATGCTTAAACTCTTTGAAACTCACAGGCAAAAAACCCTTCCTGATTTTTCTGTCCGATCATGATATGTAATAAAATCTCCAAGGTCTACTTATCAATAAAATGTTACAGCTTGATTTTAAAGCCTGTTGCAGTTGTAGGAACAAACTAAAGAGTAATTATGTTCTTCCTGTATTCATCAGAAAAATACATTTAGTGGTTTGGCAAAACAGAATCTTCAGAATTCCACGAGGCTTCTGAACACTTTCTCTGAGAAGACTCAGAGTCTTTGTCAGCAGAATATCTAGCAATGTAAACTGTGTCTTTTCCCTAGATAGATGTAAACTCTCTCTTGCTGATATCTGCTGGCAGGAATTGTCACTTGCTCCCATTAATACCATCCAGTTTATATGCCTAAGTAACAATGAAAGTCTGGCCCTTCTGTGAATGATTAACAGAAACAGACCACAAAGTGTAAGTTCCTGCCTTAATGGAAGAGGTGCCATGTGTCAAAAGGAGTCAAATTAATAACTGCATCTGTGATACCAAGTTTACTAATTAAGCCCAAGTATATTACATTCATACTTCATCTCTCTTTTACTGTAAGTACATACAAATAAGAGAGTATCTGTGCAGAGGATTTACATGGAGAATCATCCCAACTAAAACAGTAAGAACAATATTTGTTTGCCCTGGCAGATATCCAGTAAGGCAAGTGTCTCATGCTTTCTGCTTCACTTACAGCCATTCCCTGTAAGATCAGTAACAAATCTCATGTAGATTTGACAACACAGCCTGGCAGTATATTTTTATGTTGCATACAGAGATCAGATTTATGACTGTATTATTTGAACTAATAATACATGGATATAATTATTTCTATTTCAAATGTTATTTTTAAATATAATGTCTGAAGTTCATCATTCATTGTCGTTCCCTCTAGCTGATCATATTACCATGTTACAACTAACTTGCATTCATTGTCTTGTAATTGCACTGTCACAAAAATAAAACTGTAGAAGATGCATCCTGTGTGCGCCTTCTGTGACTCAGTTAGTTCCAAGAGGGATACAACTATTTTTTTTGCCTGTGTCAATTTTCATGGTAGTTCCTTTATTAAGAACTGTAATTTCAAATGGCAAAACTTTAGGTTGCTTTTCCGTGGGAAAAAAAAAAAAAAGAAGTAATCATTAAAAACAAGAATGGTTTTAATAACTGCACTTTGCTGCTTTTGGAATTTCACTAGCATCGGGAATATGACTACCCTACAGTTAACATTTTTATGCTTTAAATGACAATACAACTTAAATACAATTACATGCATCCTGTATTACCTGGATTCAATAGCTAGCCTCAGCATGTCTCTTTTGTCAAGCTGTGCTGTGTTCTCTTTTTGCAGTACTTTATAGCACTGGATGAAATTGAAAGATAATGCAGGAGCAGAAAACAGCAGAGGGTGTGAAACTGTAGATTTTATCAGACACTCTGGATTGCTCTCTGGCGACAAGCATTTTTCTATGGAAGACACAGATTTGCATCACAGAATCCTGGTAAATGCCATGGGATATTTCTGTAGAAATTAGGTATATTGGATAGGTTCTTACAGCATTCATTAGTCTTGATGGTTTTGGAAGAATAAAGATCTGGGAATGTAATCCAGAGTCAAGACATTTCTTGGCAATTTGGAGTCCCTTTCTTGTGAACTAACATCTTTGTTAGTTGAAATTCTTTCATTTTCATCAGATGCTCTTATTGCAGTGTGTTCATGATTTATTTTAATCAATATTTGAAGGATTATCTGTATTGACAGGAACTTGTTTTGAGATAATCTAAGGAAGAAAAGAGTTATGAAAAACAGTTGAAAAGAGTTATGTAAAATCAGGAGAAACAGTTAGTATTTAAAATATTTTTTTTTCCATGGGGGTATTTGAAGTAGATTGCATGAATAAAATACCAGTACATAATGTATAGTCAGCAAAAAATACACTAAATGGAATTGTAGTCTAACACAGCAGTATACAAAAGAAGTTTTTCCAACGTAATTGGCTTATTGGCAGATCTTTTTGTTGATTAAAAGAACAGATGAAGTACTAAATTTAACATTATATGGACTTTCTTCGTACTTTGTATAAATGAGTAGCATTTAAACTGGATTTTGGAATTCACATTTCATTTTAAATTTTGTAAATCAGTCATAAGCAGTGAAAAGCAACATGACACAGGAAAAAACTGGAACTCAAAATACTCTGTATATACAAAGTAATAGACATTTGTCTTACAATCTGGAAATATTGATGTGATGTTGGCAGGATGAATTTAAATCAAGCACTGAAGTCATTGCTGTACATTCTTGTCTTTTGCTTAACTCATATGCTTGTCAGACGACACAAGGCATCACAAAGCTGATTTTAATCAAAACAAGTAGACTGATCCAAGAAATTATTGTTCATGGAAAAAAAGTTAATCTTAATAAAAGGGCACCATCTTCCCTTTGAGCAGAATGTGAAGTAAAGTAGAACATTTAGGTTTCTACTAGGCCAAGATCTACTTTATTTTAGGCAGGGGTATTAGGATTAGACCCACGTAATTTCCTTCAGTTACAGGGGAATTTATGAGCTATACACATATAGAGTGTCATTTGTATGGCTAATCGCATAAAAAGTAGGTAAAGACACAGTTGAAGATGTGTTATATGCCTAGCTAGATGGTGAATATTTGCTCAGTATCTTTCATTTTGTGTTGTTTCTAAAATCAATATTGATTTTTGAAATTAAAATGTCTTTTAGTTCTCTGATTCTTAATGCGTACTATATTGGAAATTTTCAAGTTTTATTCATTCAAGATGAGTTATTAATTTGAAATGGCTTTAATTTGATCTTTAAATATTTTCATTTAAATGTAGTACCTATCCTACTATTGTGGAAAAATATAGGCAGGTTTCGTAAGTTATGGAAGGAGATGTATTTTCATTTGAGGAAACTATGTAGAATTTGTTGTAAATTAAGAATCTACAGAAGGTAGCTGGACTGAAAGCAAGCCAAGAGAAAAATATTTGAAAGGAGACTGAGGCAGTATGTAGAGGTCCTATAGCCATATTGCTCTTAAGGAAAAAAAGAAAAAGCCATGCTCTTGGACACTTCCAAAACTGTGGATTACAATTTCAAACAGCCAAAACACTTTGACACCTTTTTCGTAAAAGCAATTTTTTTAACAATAAGCAGCTTTAAAGGATTTGCAGTTTAAAATTATATATCATAAAAGATCATTAATACCCAAAATACCCAAAAAGTTCCCAGATATAGGATCCCTTCTTTGTTTTGAACTCTTTGTTCAAAACCTTTATTTTTTCTCTACTAGTTTTTTCAATTTTTAGTTACTGGGGCCAGTCAAAACATTTTTTTGCCTCTTTTACGTATACGGTTTCACTGAAGCCAAATGTGCTGTAGAAATGCATAGCTAATGATAATTTTTTTCTGGTAAAGTATTATCAGATGAACCAAAATTTTGAGTTGATAAAGGGAAGGGAAGGAGTGAATGGACTACTCTGCTTGAACACACATAGTATCACAATTGCCCCACTGTTAAAGCACTTGAAACACTGAGACCTTTCATCCTTCAGGTTGTTAGACCCATTTCAAACCTGTTCATACTGTATTTCTACTATAACTCACAGAATTTTAGAACTCTGTCCTGATCCTTACTTTTCCAGTGTACATATAATAAAATATAGGGAAAGGATTAGTCTAAAAGAGTTCCAATTAAAAAAAACCTCACCATGAAAATAAAAGGCAGAAACTTTGGTAACTCCTCTTAAAAGTGTCTCTTCCTGGATCAATGCCTACACTCTGAGTTGGGTTCCCAAACAGCCAAGTTTTGCAGTAACATTTTGGTTTTACTGTCTGTTCTTGGAAAAGCAGCTTTAGTGTCGCTGTAAGTGATACTTCTGTCAGCAAGCTAAATGGAAATGTTACCAGTGATTCCAGTGGAAATGGCATCAAAGCCCCAGTAGGGCAGTTCTGAATGCTGGAAATAGAAGTAACCTTTAACATGACCAATTTACACAAGAGAAACCAATGTTAATAAAATTAGTCATAGGATGCAGATGTTGTTGACAGAACTGCTCAGGTTACACTACCTGCTACTTTTTATAAACCAGACCTCTTTTTGACTAAAATGGCAGATAAATATAACTTCATTAATTTAAGAAATCACTTCACAGAACTCATAGGCCATCTTCATCTTTTTCTTTAAATAAACCTCTCTTTGGATAAAGCACTACTTCATTTGTTCAGCTGCAGTGTACATTCCTGCTGTGCTGCAGAGGCAAATACCCACAGTACGCTGCACATCCTGCACAACTTGAGGCACTTTGCTCCTATTTATGCATGCTATACAATTGCTGAATGTATTACTTTTACTGTTTTAATTAAATAGTAAACACTAATATTCAATGAAACCTGCACAACCTATGCTGCATTCACACTTCCATTGCGCTACTCAACCTCAGTCAGATAGTATAGTTCTACTGTTGCAGCTGTACTGATGCAATATTGAAGATTAGTAGCAGTAAATAGTAGTAGTGAAATGGTAGTTTGTATACTAGATTTAACCTGTAATGCTGTTTAGTTTGCTAAATGCATGCCTCTAAAGTGTTTTTTTGGTCTGGGAAAAAGTAAGAAGGGACGTAATAGAAAGCAAGCGTGTAGTGTCAGATCTGAAGGTCACTACATGGTTAAATACTTTTTACCTGTTTCAGTTGGCCAAACCAGAAATATGACTCTTTCTCATGAAGTGTGTATTCCTGGGACTGTTTTGCAGTATCTGTCTTTTTAACATTCTCTTGTGTCGTGTGTCAGTTTATAGGAATGTATTAAAATTAAAAAAAAGGCTTTAAAAGGCAGGACTGTGTATGGCAAAAAAAAGTGAGTAACAAAGCTCAGATGATAATGGAAAGCCTTAAATAGAGTGGAACCTCTGGATACTGAACTTGGCACTTGATATTTTTCCTCACAAGACTGCAAGAATCAGAGTGAATGAGCAATTTATCTAGCAATGCTTACCTAAAAGGACGTTCTAGCAAGATGGGTGTTGGTCTCTTCTCCGTGATACCTAGTGATAGGACAAGGGGAAATGGCCTCAAGGTGCACCAGGTTGGATATTAGGAGGAATTTGTTTAGTGAAAATGTTGTCAAGCATTGTAATAAGCTGCCCAGGGAGGTGGTTGAGTCACCGTCACTGGAGATGTTTTAAAGACAAGTAGATGTCATACCTGGGGACATAGTCTAGTGGCAAACTTAGCAGGGCTGGATCAATGGTTTGACTCAATGATCTTAAAGGTCTTTTCCAACTAAAACCATTCTGTGATTCTACATGTGATTCTGTGATTTCTTTACATAGTAGTGGATTGATGAGCTTATGCATTTTCTGGTAGTTGATGTTCAGCAAATAATTACAAGTAATGTGAATAATTTTAAGTTATTTTATGTCCCTTTTTAAATTAGGTGCACGTGGCAAGCAAATTCTCACAACACAAAGATAATTGTATTTCAGGTGAAATTTGCCTTTGGAAAGCGCTCTTTAACGGTTCAGCAGTCATCTAATAGCAAGGGTTGAGTTCTGTATGGAAGTAGAGCAAGACTATATGATCTTGCCATATTGTTAATCTCCCTAGGTACTATAGATAAAAGACTGAAAAGAGAAGATAGATCTTGTTGTCAAAGATGTTCTTTCAGGTTTTATCTCTGTCCACAGGGTAAGGAAGCCATTATAAATAATTTATAGAAATCTTAGAGATTAATGCCACGTTGTCTCTCCTTTTAAAAAAAAAACATTGTTGTTGTAATCTATGGAGAGGCTCTGCAGATAGGACCTCAATAAACAATTGATTAAAGGGTGATTTGAATGTGGACTGTGGCTCTGATGTGTGATGGGGTGTTGACTTTCTCAACTCTGCATGGTTCAGAGGGACTGGAGGCATCCTTGCTGTATTTCACTTCCTGGTCATTCTGCACTGTTACTCACTTTACAGATGTAAGTGAAAATACTTGCACTTTGGCTCAAATGGCAAATCTGAATCCAGTTGTTCCTATATATGAGCTTTTTCATAGGAAGAGGTTGTATGAAAGAAACTGTATGGACAGTTGTACTACAATTAGAGAAGTCACGAACTGCTGTATTTAAAATCCACGTGACACTAAAGGTCAATTAATTTTGAAATACCTAGCCCAGGTCTAATTAAAGTCTATAGTTACTTTTATTGTTGTACGAGAAAAGCGCTAGAGTGCAAATTTATGCCAAAGGAGCTCATAACTTGTGGCAGCTATCTGTTGAAGAGGTCTGCAGTCATCGCTGTTGAGAAATAGAAGGGTCATGTGGGAAATATAGTGAAGAAGCATGGAAAAGCAAAAAACCCATCCACCTTCAAAGCATAAAATTTGCTTGTATTATTTGAGCTTTATCCCTTGCTATTTTATACTGTAGCCAAAGCCACTAGCCCCTGCAAAGCAATACCTAAATTGGTGTGAGCTATTTTAAGGTTGTCCTTTACTTCATATACAGTGAATTTTCTATATCATTCCAGTATATCATAAAGTATTGTTAGCATGATTTTCCTCTTTTGTGCCATTAAACATTTTAGGTATCAAAGTGAATACTCAGAATGATGAATTTTTTTCCTTATGAAATGATGAATAAAAGTTGGTGACCCCTGTCTCTTTAGATAATTTTCAAATTCTTACTAGTACTGTGTAGTCCTCACTGTAGCACATGATTTTGTGACAACTACAGGTGTACTGTTTCATTTATTTAACCAGGAATATCTGATCAAAGTAGTAACAGTGTATTCCTCAGCATCCATGTACGTCTTTGAATTACCTCTTCCTTTAACATTTCACATAGTGAGAATAATTGTTACTTTACATCTCTTACCCTCTTTTCCAATATTGTGACAATATTTCACCCATGGTCAACTAGGGACCTTAGTATTCTCTTGTAAGAGAATTAATAAAGAACTTTCAGACTGTCTAAATAGTGGGAGACCCTATTATCTGTGTTTTTTGTTGGTTTAAGTTTTCAAAGAGGTCTGTTTAAACTGTTCAAAGAACAGGCTATTGATTTCTCCCTGATACTGTGATGTAAAATTCTGTGTAACGATTTCTGCATTATTTTTCTTTATACTGAATTGAGCTTATTTACCTACAGAATCCTGAACACAAGTTATTTTTTCAGTGAGAAAAAATACATGTTATGAGGATCAAGACTCAAATAACGATCATTGACTTGTGAAATTTTCTCTCTTGTCAGTTTTACTTCCACTGGAAAATCCTCTGTAGTTGGAAGAATACATCTTAAAAAGTGCCTGAATTTGGTTTGTCATAGGTGCCTGGAGTTGCTCAACTAAACTTTCTAAGTCTTAATCTACATGCCTTGATGCCTGTCGAAATCCTCCTTCTCAAGACATGGACATACATTATTTGGGGAAGCATAGTAATAAGGAAGGGATGCTTAGAAATTGAACTTAAATACAAGGGTATTAAATGCACATTGGGGTTTTTCCATTTAAATACATTGGCCAAAGGTAGGCAGCCTACTCTAGGCAGCAGGCAAGGCAGGCTTCAGAGCTTTCCCAGTGAAACCCATCTGAAACACTTATACTTCAGAGAGTTTCTTGCATCACAACAGGGAAATATAGACTTTCAAAGATTTAAACAACTGTATAACTGGAATTTTGTGAATTTCAGTGGCATTTAGTAGATTTATGCACGTGTAGAGGAGGCTGCTTAACAGTGTCTGAGAACCAAGCCAAATGATTTCTTGAAAATTACATTTTCTAACTGAACAGGGCAAGACTGAAGTGATTACCATGCTAAAGGACATGATAAGTTCATGAATTGTGATATGGTATTAGACTTGCATTTTGGATTACCAAAGCATTCGCTTGGTCATATGTCCAGGCTAATAAACCTCTTTTCCTAGAAATGTCAAATTCCAATACTAGCTTATTTGGAGTGCTCACAGGCCCTTGTGCCATGTTTTGTAGTCGCATGTCTTTTGGTTTTTTGAACCTCAGAATTTAGAGTCCTGTCTCCCATCTCATACCTCTGCTGAATTCTTGTTGATTTGTGCCTTGAAATTGCGCCTTGCACTTTAGAATTGCTCTGATTTCCCCTCCCACTTCTCCTAGTGCTCCATTAAGGTTGCTTTCCAGTGTCCAAAAGCACAATGTAGATCCAGTGTCATACGGGCTTAAGCCCAAAACCTATTTTAATGTATTTTTTTTAAGCATCTGCATATTATACAAATGTAAAATTTCTATACAGCATAAATATACAGCATGTTATTCATCAGTAACAATACACGTGTTTATGCTGTAGAGCATTATGTAGTAAAACATTACATCTGTCACTGGTAACTTACCAGCAATAAAAATCTCTTATCTATAAAACTTAATTGCATTAATATTTTGCCCTAGTTCTTTTTGTTTATGTTGTCAAAACTCAGTATTTCATGTATGCTTTTTGTAGAATTGCACCTGTGCGTATGAACATTGCTATGAAATTGGATGGTAGGTTTTTTATACTGTAATATTTCATTTTGTGTTTGTCACAAAGGAATATTTTGGCTTGAAGAGAAGTCTTTTTAAAATACATCTGTGGATTTTTATAAAACCAGAAGATGGCAGCAAGTGATGACTAGAATTTTATACCACTAAACCACTTCACACCTTCAGAGTAAATCAATATCCTTTGTAATGCAAGCATTTGCTTTGAATATTATGTGTAACAGAAAAGAACTGATTTACATTTGCATCAACACCATTATTCTTGCACAGGGAAGTAAGAGGACTAATCCATTTCAAACAGATTTATCCATTTGAAAAGACTAATGCTGTGAGGGGCTGTCAGTGTGTATATGCAAAACAAATACTGCAATAATCTGTCTAATATGTTCCCTTATAATAAAAAATCACTTGTATAATGATGTTTTTTCTGCTTAATACCATCACTGAAGTTTTCTACAGCATGTGTTTGGAAGATAGATGATAATTCTTAATAGGCATATCAACCATTGAAAATATTATTGAGAACAGAAGATACCCTTAATGTTGATTCCAGGGTGGTTTAAAATAAGAGTAGTGCTTCCATGAAGGTTAGTGGGAACAGCTAAAATTTAGATCTGATTCTTCTCAGTGTATTAGTCTATTTCTGGTTCTGCAGGGTGGATGGGAACCCAGCCTGCGACCTGAGAATTGAAGCAGCAAGTAGAGGTGAGGAGGTTTGATGCTTGGTTTCTAGATATTAATTTGGTGTTGTATATCATGTTATTTTGTAGGATGGTGGGTGTAAACACAGACTGTTCTCTGCACACTTTTATTAGAAGACCACTTTTACCTACCTACCTACCACGTTACTGATTGGAATAATTTAATTTTTTTTCTGGAATCACGTACTGGGCCGCAAACAAAAGCTGGCTTTGAGTGAATAGCTCAGCAGATCATGCTGAAGTTAAAGAGAGAAAAAGTGCTCCCTGCTTAGGATAAATTACAGTGGATCAGACTGGGACTGGGAGAAGTATAATGAATCTCATATATCAAAGACCTTGAATTTAAAGAATTGTAATGTAGCTATTTTGATGCAAGGTTTAAGTAATCATTAGAGGTGACCTGGAAGCCACTCATGGTTTTAAAAGCTTTTTGTATATTTTCCTTCATCTGGGCCTTTATAAGCCTGAAGGATTTTAATTTATTTCATTTTCTCTTAAGGCAAACCATCCCATAACTTTTATTATCTTCATTATCTTGATTTTGGTTTTCCATTTTATCTGTTCAAGATGCAGGTGATCCAAGGGTTGTATAGAGTGGTATATTGATGTTTATTCTGTTACACAATTTTGTGTGGTATTCTTTTCCCATTAAATCATGGCATTTGACTTGCTTATGTAGTTGCTAATCGTACAACAGTCATACAGTGGGGAAAGGAAATGAAAGAAAAGTACAGCTGTTGAACTGACGATGATGTTTCTTTTGTGTTGCAACATTCTGTTTAGGTATCCACTTCATTACCTTAATAGAACAGCTGTGAAGCTTGTCCAATGGGAGGAGCAGTGAAAAAAAGGGGAAAACTTGTTAACTCCAAGGTGAAGTAAGTGGCCATAAGATGTTTACAAGAATCAAAATTTTTAAAAAGACCAGATTATTTGGATTGTTTTTTGTAATAAAGGTTGCACTGGTTGGGGGAATGTTGATAAGAATATTGTTCAGGGATCTGAACATCATCCAGCTAGTAGAACAGAATACAAAATTAGTGCTTTGAAAAGTGCAAATATCCAGGTGTCTTAAATGAAAGTATTGCACATCAGTACTAAAACATTGAACGGCAAAGAAAATTAATTTTTATACCTACTTGGGTCTACTGCTCATTAAATACTACTGAAAACTGGGTGTGATTTAGTTCCAAATTAAATTTAGTTCAGGAAGTCCCACAACTTTTATAATAAATCCTGCAAGATTCTAATCACCTTTTTGGTTTAGAAAAAAATTAGATAGAAATGATAATTTAGACAAGAAGTAATTGCTATTTTTTTTTTTTTTGCTATATCAGTTGATTGGCGTAATCAACTGGTTCTCTGGTTCATCAAGTGATTCGTGAATTCCACAAGAAACTTCACCAGTTTCCTAATATGAATAGGATATAACAATGATTTTAAAATAAACCCATTACCCTAATTAAATATCCATTTCTAAGAACATGTTGTTCTTCCACAGTGTTTTATACACAGTGTAATTTACCCCCTCAAAGACTTCTACCTAGAGTCCTAACTGGAAGAAATGTGAAAGAGGACAATTAACACTTTCAGTGATCTGCTGCCACAGATAGCCATAAGCTAGATGTCCTTTTTTCAAAATTAGTTACAACGTTCTTCATTCTTGCAGCAAAACAGTGAGTACTTTCTTCAAAACTAAACATTTGAAAGAGTGGAAAAGATGACTTTTCAAAAGTCTGTGGCTACTGTCAAATATAAATTAACAGTTAGTACTTTGCTGGCTAACTCAACTTCTTTGAAAAATGAAGCCTGCTATTTACACCACGATGGGTTCACAAAACCAGCTAATTTACTTGAGATATTTTGTAGTGCTGTTCAATCAACTGGAGAAACCAGAGACTGGTAATTGAGAATGAATGTCAAGTAGTGTCAAGACTCCTTAGTTCATAAAGCTGATCATTCTTTGTGTGATTGCATTTATTACTCTGCAACTGTTATGGTCTCTTTACCAGCCTTTGATAGAAGAACATGTATTATTCAGCTGCTGGCAGTAGCAATTCTACAAATTATATAAATGAAAAAATAAAAACTAGACATTGATTTTGAAGGCATATTGTCTCTAACAGAAAAAAAAATCACAGAAAAATGCAGTATCAGAACTGATGTATCAGGATTGGAGCCCTGGCTATGTGAATGATGAATTCTCATGTCTAGTAATGTTTCATAATTTCTATTTTTGGTTTAACTTATCTATCATTACCGTTACTACTGTCTTACATACTCTATCATAATCCCATTCAAATTAATTTCTTAGTACACAGTGGAATGTAAAGCTGCTTGAGAGTCGTTCACTGTTGTAATATCACAATTTTTTTCTGGATTGCTTAATCATCAGGAGGATATGATATAAACTAATGCACCACTGTTGACGCGGAAGTCACGGACTCGTCACACGGTCAATGTGATCAGACAGAAGCTGAGTTTATTGCTTTACTGCTAATGGTTATATATGCTGTCTTATCTGCTTTCACGCATAACAATGATTGGTTGACATGTGCTGTTCACTCGAATAATGCTTCTTTACCATAAGTCAGTCTCTACTGTCCATCCGTCTCTGTTGTAAGCTTCAGGTCCTGTTCAGGTCCTGTTCGAGTGTGCATTACCCCCCTTTCCTATTTTTCACTTGCTAGGCTGTTTATCTTGCCAAATTCCTCCTGCAGGTGTCGTAGCCACAACATTCCTGCAAGGCCTGCTGATATCTCTATGCCTTAGCCAGACTAAGGTCCTGCTGCTCTGGATTGCCCAGAAAATGTCCTTGTTCTTCTAAAACCCCACACACCGCAACACTGAATTGTTCTGTTATTCAAAAATATCTACATAGTAAATGGGTTTTACCAGAGCCTGAGAAAACTATACTTTTGAAATTTTTTTTTTTAAAGTTTTAGGATGTTAATGTTCCATTAAACATGTCAGTCACATTGAAATAAATTGATCATCTCTAGTGGCACTATTAGAAAAAATTATAGAAGATTTATATCTTCACATAGCCTAAAAGGGTACCAAAAAAATAGAGAGCCTCTTTGGCCAATATTAAAACTCTTCTGTATTTTCTCAATACTGAATTTATCTCAACAAGGAGATAGACTATAACAAACAGTACTGTTATGTATATACTCCAGGATTTTTTTAAGCTTGTGTTTTTTTCTAGCATGCCAAGTGCAAGAAAAAATCTTAGGTTTGCAGGCCAAATGTGTTTTAAAGCCTGACCTATTTTTGTCAGCTCTTTAATAACACCCATTTTTCATTTTAAATAGATTTACGTTACCCACATCTCAACAAAGCTCTATTGTAAGCCAGCAGCCAGTTACACTTATTGTAACAAAATTCCATGTTCTGACCAAAATCTGCCGTATTTTGGGTTTTTTTTTTTTCTCTTCTCACTTCATCCCTTCTTCAACTATCTTTCTTTATTTGTCTTATTGGTGTGTTTCTTTTGATATGCTATTAAATATTCAAGGGGTCAAAAGAATGAAGTTCTTCTCTAGACATATTCATTTATTTGCAGTTTCAATGTAGGTGTTTCCTTCCAGGAAAGCGGATACTATAAAAGCACACAGCCTACAAGTTGCAGTAACAGATCATCAGTTAGATGGGAGACAGGGTTAAAAACAATGTTATGACTCTTCTCACTTTTCAAAGCAAAATTCTTGCAACTATTTTATTTTGTTCATTTCCGTGTATTTTTAGAAAGAAATCAGAAGCGGAAGCTTCATCTATTAATTTCGTAGGAGTATTATGGTGTGGTCTAACTACTGAATGACACCATGAGAGAAGATATGCTAACGGAACGTTCTTGATGAAAAAGAGTGAAGGCCTTCTATTTCACAACAATTCTGCTTTTTTGTACCTGTCAAAGCATATCACCAAGAGTCAAATTACAGCTTTCTTTGGCAACAGATAGAACAGCCATACATGACAGTGTAGGACTTGTGCCCGTTGTCTGATGCATATCTTGCCTGGCTTAAGTTCTTTGAAAAATATACAGATTAAAAAGAAACTTGAATTTTGTACTTTTTTTTTTTCCCTGACGTAACTTTACACTGCTAAATGCATGGAATGTTGTGTATTTGCTGTGGAAGTATTTTAGTATGAGTTTTCTCTGCCTGGATTCTAGCTGCTTCAAAGGCAAGAATGTATTTTGTTGGATCCCCAGTAAAAAAAAAAAACCTCTGCAAATCCTGGAATGTCATGTTGAGAAATGCCTTCTAAATTAAAGTATTTGGAATTCAGATTTACTTAAAACATTTTTTTCCTAGGACAAAAAGAAAGATTTTTTTTTTCATAAATTCAAAATATACACCTGTATTGTCCAGGTTGAAAATGAAGACAATCCCCTACCTTCCTTCCCATGGCAAGAGTTTGTTTAGCAGACATAACCATTACCTAAATGAATGCTGAAATTTACAATATGAGCCCACATTTGTCAAAAATCTTGTCTGGAACTGCAGGAACGAGAAAAACCCTGTGTGGTAGGTTGACTTTGGCTGGACACCAGGTGCCCACCAAGCAGCTGTATCACTCCTCCTTCTCAGATGGACATGGGAGAAAGATATGATTAAATGCTCATGGATCAAGATGAAGATAGGGAGATCCGTCAGCAATTACTGTCATGGACAAAAGAGACTCAACTTGGCAAAATTAATTTAATTTACTGCCAATCCAAAGTCAGAGTAGGGTAAATAGAAATAAAATCAAATCTTAAAACACCTTCCCCTTACCACTCCATTCTTTTGGGGCTCAACTTCACTCAGTATCTCTGCCTCCTTCCATTAAGTACAGGGGGGTGGGAAATGGGGGGTGTCAGTTCATCAGTCAGTTTACCACGTGTTGTCTCTTCCACTCCTTCCTTCTCACTCTCTTCCTCTGCTTCGGCATGAGGTCCCAGCCACAGGAGACAGTCCTCCATGAACTTCTCCAGTGTGGATGTGGGGTGTTGACCTTGACTGGACAGCAGGTGCCCACCAAGCTGCTCTAGAACTCCGCTCTTCGGCAGGACAATGTGAGAAATAAAGACAGTTTAATGAAGCAAAAGGAAAGGCCATGTGTTGAAGCAAAGAAAAGTGAAATATTTATTCTCTATTTCTCATCAGCAGATGACGTCCAACCGCTTCCCAGGATATCAGGCTTCAGTACGCATAGTGGTCACTCTGGAAGACAAATGTCCTAATAATGAATGCCCCACCTCCTCCTCATTTCTCTTAGCTTATATTGCTGAAAAGTGGTCATATGGTATGGAATATTCCTTTGTTCAGTTTAGGTCGGCCATCCTGGATATGCCACCTTCCGGGATCTTGCCCATCCCTAGCCTACTGGGTGAATGGAGGACATTGGCAGGACAGCCTTGATGCTGTGCGAACACTGCTCAGCAGTAGCCAAAACACTAATGTGTTATCAACACATTTCTAGCCATCAATACAAAGCACAGCACTGTGAGGGCTGCTATGGGGAAAATTAACTCCATCTCAGCCAGACCCAATACAGTGTTTCTTTCCCATGGGCTGCATTTCTTGATGAACTGCTCCAGCGCAGGTCCTTTCCATGGAATGCAATCTTTCAGAAATAGACTGCTCCAGTGTGGGTCCCCGAGAGATTCGCAAGTCCTGCCAGCAAACCTGCTTCAGTGTGGGCTGCTCTCTCCATGGGTCCCCAGGTCCTGTCACGACTCCACTGCATTGTGGGATTTCTATGAGATCACAGCCTCCTCTGGGCATCCATCTGCTCTAGCGTGCAGTCCTCCATGGGCTGCAGATGGGTATCTGCCCCACCATGGACCTCCATGGGCTGCAAGGGAACAGCCTGCCTCACCATGGTCTTCACCACAAGCTGCAGGGGAGTTTGTTCTGGCACCTGGAGCGCTTCCTCATTCTTCATTGAGCCAGGTGTCTGTAGGGCTGTTTCACTCCCATTTTCTCACTTTCTGCTCCAGCTACTATTGCACACATTTTTTCCCTCTTCTTAAATACATTAGCGCACAGACACCACCACTGTCACTGATGGACTTAGCTTTGATATCGTTGGATAGAAATATGTCCTGGTTGTATTTCAGGAATGCGTGATCTGATACATAATTCTGTAGATTTTTAAGTACTGCATATATTTATAAATATATGCCACTAAAACTTTCCTTTCTCAGAGTTTAATTTCAATATGTTGATATTTTGTTCATATTTTTACATGAAGTAAATATTTATAAAATAATATGTATATTTCATGATTTTATGACAATAAAAATTATTTCCTAAATGTGTATAAATATATGTCTCAAGTTTGCACCACATGCCTTATGATTTAAAAACTATTGTTCATATATGAAAGTGAATGTAACAATGGTAAAATGGAATATTGCCATGTATATAATCTAATTCAAAGTTGAGAATTCACAGTACCATATAAACAGGGAACACTGAACTATGGCATTAATGAAATTAATTCACTGTAGCAATTTGAGCAACTTTCAACTTTTTATTACGAAGTGAGAGAGTAAGTCAAAACTGAAGAAGTATTCAGCTGTTAAAAGTTGTTTGAAGCCCATTGAGCATGAACCAGGCAGCTGAATAATGCAGACAAGATAATGAACTGGAGATAAATGATCCCAAGTGAGCCCCTGCTGAGTGCCAGGAGAATATCTTTATACGGTAGATTTATTATCTTAACATCTTTTTGCAGTGACCTGCAATTTAGAGTAAATACCTGAAACATTAATAATTTGTGTGTTTTTATTTGTAACTGCAGGATAAGGTTCTTATTATTTATCTGAAACAGCTGTGAGTAGTTATCTGTTGAAGATATAGAATCAGATTGCTAACTTCTTTCAGGTATGCAGAAGTAATTAAAACCGAGTTTCAGTAGGAATCTCAGTCAAATCTGTTCTTGGACAAGCAGTTACGATTGGTGATTTATCTTCAGGGCAACCAACCCAACAGCTTCTGCAGAAATTGGGTTTGGGGATTTACTCCTCTTTTTTATTAGAAAAACCTTATCTTATCAACACTGATACTGTTATTTGTTTGATGTCTACACCTACCATTCTGATAAAGAAGTACAGGAAATCGTAAAGAGTTGCTTAACACAGATCATAAGGGCTTTTGTACAGAATTAACTGGTGTTGCTATGCTTGAATGTTGTGAAATGTTAGAGGCATTTAGGTTCATTCATCAGAAGCTGTGCTGGGGCAAAAGCTCCTTTACTTCACTGTTCACAGGTACAGTGTAAGTAATTATCAGAAAAGTATTTCAGATTCAAATGTCAGTTTGCTATATTTTTCTTTTAACTCCATAAACTACTTAGTGGGCACTGCTTTACAGCATGTTCCACTCTAAAGCAGCTCCTGAGTGACTGCCCTGGTGGACAAGGGCAGAGCAGTGAATGTTGTTTACCTCAGCTTTAGCAGGGCATTTGGTGCTGCTTCTTTTAGTCTTCTCTTAAACAAGCTGATAAAGTACAAGTTAGTTAAGTGGATAGTGAGATGTATTAGAAACCAGCTGAATGGCCAGACCGAGAAGGTTGTGATCAGTAGTAGTTTACTTCAGGGGACAATACCAGGGCTGGTACTTTTCCATTTGTCATCAGTGACCTGGACACTGCGACAAAGTGCCTCTCCTGCAAGTTTACAGATGACACAAAACTGAGAAGAATGGCAGATACATCAGAGGGACTTTGACATGCCAGAGAAATGGGCTGGGAATAATCTCATGAGGTTTACAAATGGGTAATGTGAAGATCTGGGTGGCACAAACCCCTGCATCAGTACACACTGGGCACTGTCCAGCTGGAAAGCGGTTTGCAGAAGAGGACCTGGGAGTCCTGGTGGACACCAAGTTGAACATCAGCCACCAGCCTTCAGAGCTGCAATAGACAGAGTGCTGCCAGCCGATTGAGTGAGATAAGCCTTCCTCTCTACTCAACACTGGTGAGGTAGATCTGTACTGCTATATATAATGCTGGGTTCCTTAGTAAAGGAAAGATACAGACTTTCTAGACTCAGTGCAATGCAGGGCCACAAAGGTGATTAAAGGACTGGAGCATCCTCTGTATGAAAAGAGGCTGAGAGAACTGGGACTGTCTAACCTGAAAGAAGAGAAGACTCAGGAAGACCTTATCCATATATGTAAATGCATGATGGGAGGAAATGAAGAAGGGGGAGCGCAAATTAAAAAACATGAAATTTAATCTGGACACAAGAAAATATTTTTAGGGTGGGGGAAGGTGTCGCCAAACACTGAAACACTGGCAGAGGTTGCCCTGAAATGCTGTGGAGTTTTGTTCTGTGAACATACTCAAACCCCATCTATACACAGTCCTGGGCAAGCCATTCTAGATGTCCCTGCTTGAGCAGAGGGTTGCATAGGATCTCAAAAAGTCCTTTCTGGCTTCAACAGTTCTATGATTCTAAGATTCTGAGTAGGTTCTAGGAAATATGCAATGTGTCTCTGAAACAGAAGCTCAGCTACTAACTTCTCTAGGTATGAGTGTTTGTGTCGATTTAGTTTGGTGGTGAGAAGGAGGGAAGAGGAGAAGAAGAAAATGGAAGATGTATTTTATATATTGTTTGCTCTGCACAAGGCCACCACCGTTTTTTATCAATATGACACACATTTCAGTAAATTAATGGTATTTAACAAGTTCATTTGAACCTGTACATACTGAAAAATTAATGTTTTAATATTGAAATGAGAAAGTGATATTTTATGCAGTATTTAACACGTATTCATAAATGATCATGCATACAAACATATTAAGTCACTTAGAACTGTAATTAGTAATTTTCAAGTCCTGGTAACCAGCAGGATTCAATTGGAATATGCCATTTGGCCTACTTGACCTTAATAAAACTTTCAAAGAAGGGGCAGCATGTGCTTTTTAATCTGCTTCTCAGTGGCTAGTAGTAAATAAATGAACATGAGGTTAGTGGGTATGGCAAATTAATATGCACACTGACAACTTATAAACACAGCATTGCTTAGGGAATTACTATATGAATATATACAAGCAATTATATGTTTTAAATTATTTATTTCATTTTCCAAATAATATACCACTGAAGTGGAAATTGATAAAAAAGAGAATACAAATACAATATTATATCAAGTTTTTACTAAACTTATTAAGTGGAGGGCCTCTTAATGAGGAAATTAATGAATGAAGCAGTTCATTATGGCTAAGCATTCTTTGTGGTCGTTAAGAATTTGTCAGCATAGACCTGTCGTAGTCATCTTAATTATGATTAATATCTTATCTTGAATTCTATCTCCATTCATATCTGAGAAACAAATGCAAACCCTATTATGTGATTAAAGTTCATCAAATAGGGTGAGTTGCTGATGACCTTATATTTTATTCACCTTCACATTCATATTTATCAGTTTTTGCAAGAACTAAAGTCAGTCTTACGATATTTTTAGAAATTAAATACATTTATTCATGCTATATTTTACAATCTCTTGTTCATCTTGGAAGCTAGATCCTATGTTGAAGATGAAATATCTCGACAACTTTAGTACCCTTTCTCAAATGCAGTTACCACCATTCTATGACAATTTTAATGAGAATTACTGTCTTAGTCTCTAACATTTACTGTAAGTAAGACTCACTAGACCGTGTAATTTGAACTGATTTTATTTAGCCAAAGCTCTCATAAACATCAGTGGAAATTGTAGTTCAGTTGTAATCAAGGTTGAGTCTGTTAGTTGCTTGCATTTTTTCTGTGCTTCTGTCTGTGAATTGATGTATGGGGAGCATGTTTTAATTAGTTTGTGTTTCTAAGGGCCTGTCAGCCATCAATGGTCTGTAATTCCTAGTATTTGACTCTTTGTTAAATCAGTTAAGTCTTGTCCACACTAGTAGTTCAGTCTGAAATAGTCCACACATTGTCTTTGGCTGTGTTGTACCAGTTACCTTAATATTATAATTTTATTCTCCTGTTTTCTTAACAAAATAACTAAAAAAATTATGTGGTCAGACTCTCCTTTCCTTTGTTGGCTTACTGTACTGCAGCCAAGCTTCCACGTTTCCAGAGAATTAGAGGTCTCAAAAGTCTGGAAGTACTTCAACATTCATAAGGATCGATGGTTGAATGAAAAACTGAGCGAAGATATTGGAGTGATGGACTTTAGGGAATACGGGATACAAATCTGTAGTGTCCTAGCTTTGTCTTACACAGTTTGAAAACAAATTATTCTGTCATTAATAAGAAAGGAACAAAGAGAAAATGATGATGGTTTATATCTGGTAAGTAATGTAATGTAACGTTTGTTGAAGGGATTCTGGATTAAAGTGCCAGTGTTGTCATACGATAGTATACTTTTAAAAATTTACTCATTTTCATCTACTGCACTAGTAGTGTGTCCTGCAAATGTATATGAGTTATATGGTAGCAGCTTGGGCTTGTTAAACTCTGTTAAGCCTCATTCACGTTTAGCTGCAGAATTCAAGCAGGAGTTAGGCAGATCTACAGGAAGAGAAGAAGTGGCTGCTAAGTGAGGAAATGAGACTTCCAGGGCCGAGGACTAAATGGCTAGAGGTTCTTCATGTTTGAGATACTTAGGGAAAAATTATTGAAATTTGAGTCAACTGAGAATAAAACAAAATAAACAAAAAAACACAAACAAAAAGCTCAAAATATTGTGAAATCCAGCAAATTATTCTTTCTTGTGCATTTTTCTCCATTAAAACTGAAGAATTTTAATTTTCCTGATCATTTGAAGACCATCTTATTTCACTTTAAATCCTTAGTATAACCAGAGACGAGTGTACCTCATCGGTGTATAAATTGGTGAAATCAAAATGTAGTCTGTGTGAGTGGAAGATTTGAAAGACCACACTTCAATTATGATTTCCCATAGGCATTTGGGGTCATATGTTTAAGAGCGTTTGATGTACTTCAAAGTTATGACTTTCAGCAGTCTCCACTACTGACTTCATGAGTCTGCCCTTTTGAAAAGCACCCTCTATCATATTTATGATGTTGTCTTACTTAAACCGGGTACTAATCTAAGCCTGCTGCTGGCCTGACTGTGCTCCTATGACCACCACAGTGGTGAATCCCATGGGGAGGCTATGAGACTGAGCCACAATTTCTGTGCTGTACAGGTGACTTTGTGACTTACCTTCACGTCATATGAAAGTATTCTCACTGCCCTCACCTTGGTATATCCAAGGTCCTTCCTTCCTTCCTTCCTTCCTTCCTTCCTTCCTTCCTTCCTTCCTTCCTTCCTTCCTTCCTTCCTTCCTTCCTTCCTTCCTTCCTTCCTTCCTTCCTTCCTTCCTTCCTTCCTTCCTTCCTTCCTTCCTTCCTTCCTTCCTTCCTTCCTTCCTTCCTTCCTTCCTTCCTTCCTTCCTTCCTTCCTTCCTTCCTTTTCATGTTTATTATTACAAGTTCCTCCTCATTGTTTATCTTTGTCTAGTCTCTGCAGAACATTGTTGCTAACCTATGCTTGAAGATCACAGTATCACAGTATCACAGTATCATAAGGTTGGAAAGGACCTCTGAGATCATCAAGTCCAACCTATAACCTAACACTAACACCAACCATCATCTAGACCATGGCACTCAGTGCCTCATCCAGTCTCCCTTTAAACACCTCCAGGGTAGGTGACTCCACCACCTCCCTGGGCAGCCCATTCCAATGGCCAATCACCCTTTCAGTGAAGAATTTTTCCATCAAGTCTAAACTTTCCCTGACGAAGCTTAAGTCCATGCCCTCTGGTTCTACCACTGGTCACCTGAGAGAAGAGACCAACCCCTGCCCGACTACAACCTCCTTTTAGGTAGTTGTAGAGAGCAATGAGGTCTCCCCTGAGCCTCCTCTTCTCCAGGCTAAACAGCCCCAACTCCCTCAGTCGCTCCTCATAGGGCTTGTGCTCCAGCCCCCTCACCATCTTCATTGCCCTCCTCTGAACACATTCCAGTATCCTAACATCTTTCCCATACTGAGGGGCCCAGAACTGGACACAATATTCAAGGTGAGGCCTGACCAGTGCCGAGTACAGGGGGACAATAACTTCTCTGGTCCTGCTTACTACACTATTCCTGATGCAGGCCAGGATTCCATTAGCCTTCTTGGCCACCTGGGCACACTGCTGGCTCATGTTGAGCTTCCTGTCCACCAGCACTCCCAGGTCCTTTTCTACCTGACTACTCTCTAGCCACTCTGTCCCCAGTCTGTAGCTCTGCATGGGATTGTTGTGTCCAAAATGAAGTACCCGACATTTGGACTTATTAAACATCATCCCATTAGAATCGGCCCAGCTCTCCAATCTGTCCAGGTCCCTCTGTAGGGCCATCCTACTCTCTAGCAGATCAACTCTTCCTCCCAGCTTGGTATCATCTGCAAATTTGCTGATGATGGACTCAATCCCCTCATCCAAATCGTCAATAAAGATATTAAACAGGACGGGACCCAATACCGATCCCTGGGGGACACCACTGGTGACCGGCCGCCAACTGGATGAAACACCATTTACCATCACTCTTTGGGCTCGGCCATCCAGCCAATTCCTAACCCAGCACAAAGTGCTCCCATCTAGGCCACGAGCTGCCAGCTTCCCTAGGAGTCTACTGTGGGGGACCGTGTCAAAGGCCTTACTGAAATCCAAGTATACCACATCCACAGCCTTCCTCTCATCCACCAGACGAGTCACATGATCGTAAAAGGAGATCAGGTTGGTCAGGCAGGACCTACCCCTCCTAAATCCATGCTGGCTGGGCCTGATTTCTTGACCGTTCTGCAGGTGGTGCATGATTTCACCCAGGATTATCTTCTCCATGATTTTACCTGGGACCGAGGTCAGGCTGACAGGTCTGTAATTACCTGGATCATCCTTACGGCCCTTCTTGTGGATGGGCGTCACATTGGCCAACTTCCAGTCTTCCGGGACCTCTCCAGAGAGCCAGGACCGCTGAAAGATGATGGAGAGCGGCTTAGCAAGCTCATCCGCCAGCTCTCTCAGCACCCTAGGATGGATCCCATCCGGCCCCATAGACTTATGAGGGTCCAAGCGGCTCAGCAGGTCTCTAACCTCCTCCTCATGGATTGCAGGAGGGCCATATTTCACCCTGCCCCCATCAACCACTTCAGAGGGCCAACTGTCAAGCGAGCTGACATCCTTGTTGTTAAAAACTGAAGCAAAGAAGGCATTAAGTACCTCAGCCTTCTCTGCATCTCTGGTTACTATATTTCCCTCCACATCCAACAAGGAGTGGAGGTCGCTTGATGTTTAAAATCTCATCTCAGATTCTCTATGCTTGCTTTCTAGTCAGTACATCAAATCTCAAACCTCTCTTTTTTTATCTTTTTTCTGCATTATTCCCATTTGCTCTTGCTCTGCCAGCACTCAGGTGCTTATATTCGTCAGATTTTGATATAACAAATGCGCCTCCCTGTATGCAAGATTCAAGCTCCCTGTTACAAACCATGAGATCCCTATCTTATCCACATTCAGCTTACCTCTAAAACTCGCTTTACCTATTTGGTTTATAGTGATTTTTAATAACTTTAATTTTATATTTTTATAATTACATAGATATTCTTTTATTTGTAAAAGTGGTATGCAATTTTTCTATTATTATTCTGCTTCTGATCTCTGTAGCTAACAGGCTGTTCAGATCAAGGCTGTCTCAGGTACCCAGTTGGCATTACTCATCATATTCCTGGAATAATTTTCATGCCAAAGTAACTTAACTGTCTAATCACACCAGCACCACTCTACTTTTATGGAAATATGAAAAACATTACGCTAAGAAGCATTTTCAAAATATGAATAAAAATAATTGGGCATGCAACTTTTTTTCTCTTTGTTTATTCATGTGAGATCTCTAGTTTGTAATAACTTTAGAAAGGCCATCTCTGATGTTCGTTATGGACAGTGCCAAAAATATACAGGCCTAAAGATATTTGCAATTTAGAAAGAAATAATTTCATGGGATCAGATTCTCCCTTGCTGACATTTACTGTAGCCATTTATATTTGTGCAAGTTAAGCATGAGACAGCACCTGAATAAAGCGCTGCATTCACTTTCACTGGTGACTGTTGTTGTAGTTTTTCATGGAATATAAAGCTTTAAAAAATCATGAATCAACACCCTGAAAAAGCCTAGATTACCCACAGCGACCTACTAATGACCTGCTTATGTTGACAGTGTTTTCATTCTGAAGTCCCTTTCTGTTTAACTGGGTGGAAGAACAGTGAAAACTGAGTCTAAAGGAAAGCTCTACAATTATAGAGGCAAGAGTATTAGCAGAACTATTGGAAGCAATAATTCCTGTGTAGTTCACTGGTGTACTGACTCTTGGACACTGGTGATTTTGCATCTCATAAATTAATACTACAAAGCAAGAATGGTGAATGTGGCTGGATAAATGCAGCCTAACTTTTCAGTCCTCACTCAAATAGGACAACCATTTGTCTGCTCAGTATTTACTGGTATTATGACTTATTTCTGCATTGCTCAGGTTTTAGCATCTTTTCATTTATTTCTATGTACAGTCAAAGAAAAGATGGAGATAATTGAGTGTAACGAGGTGTGAGTATTTCTGTATTATTTAAATACAAATAGGTAGAAATAGTTTCACAGAAGAATGGGTATGCCTGGGCCAGGTAGCAGAATCCAGAGCCCTGAATTTAGGTGTTCATTATTCCCACAGAAAATATTTACTTCAAAATGGCGTACATAGAAGCAGCTTCAATGAAATGACTAATATAGCCAGTGATGACTGACTGACTGAGCTCCACTCCATTATTCTGTGGCTGGAGATGATGTACGACACGGTTTGCAGCAACTCTGTTGTGTAACGTTCACTCAGGATGCATGAGACCTGGTTCAGCTTCTGTGGAAGGAGAGTGAAATTTCCCATCTTCCTGGAGCATGCTGTTAATTAGTTACCCCATGCCACATACAGCATGTAAGATGTTTCCTGGGTGGCTGAAATTCTGTTGATGGGGAATTAGACCAGCCACATGCAGGGAGATGACAAAGTGCTCATTCCTAGCCCTTGCTGTCTCTAACGGCTTTGCTCATTTTCTGTAATGTGCATAGAGATGGAAGCCCAAACCCCTTTCCCCACTAGGCAAAAGATTCCTGAACTGTCTTATTCTTAACATCAACTCCTAACAGCTGTGTAATACGGCAAAAACAGAAGACCTTGTTGAGACCCAGAAAAAAGAGACAGATTCACCTGTTAAGTGGTGAAGGAGACAATCATGTGGAGGGACTAGCTCTGCCCAGTTATGCTACTCTGCTCAGAGGGTAGTCAGGAGCTAGTCAGCTTTCTGCCATCCCCTCTTCCGTCCCCTGGGCTCCCACCTCATATGTTAACAGTGGCAGCCTCTGGGCCACTCTGAACTGACCCCTAGCCACTAGCAGTACAAGTATTGCAGTGATGGTACCTACAGAATTTTTGGGTTTGCTGTTTGATGAAATTCTCTCATTAAATCACGTATACTATAAATTACAAATAAATAAAATGTATCTCTATATGCAATATTGATATGATTTTCTTATCAGGATATTGGATAGTCCAATGAACTGGTAAAATGCTAATGGTAATGTTTTCCTATACCTATTAAGAAGGGGTAGCTCTACTTATTCCAAGTGGTTAATCTTCTTTAATATGGTTAATCCCTAGGCAATTGCAAGTATGTGCCAGAAATACAGAACAGATCTGTAAATCGACATGTAGAACTAACAGATCTACAGTTTTTCACCGAAATTGGAGATTGATCTGACTCCTGGTGAAGTCAATGGGACTTTTGCTTTTGATGAGACAAGAGCAGAGCTATGACACTTCCTTGTCAACAGCTTTATTTACTCTGTCTATTGTAGGGATTTTTTTTTAAACTTGTGTTGCAAAAGACATGGAATCGGAGCTATAGAATGGCACAGACTGACCAGTCCTCCAGTCTAAGCTTTTTTACATCTAAAAGACACAGAGGTTAAAAAAGACTGCAGATAGTGAAGCAGCACAGAATACATGCTGTATTTAAGCAGCCATTCCTCAATTTTAGACAGATTTTTTTATTTAAGCTTCCTTCATTGTTCAATATTTGTTTTATGATCATCAGAAAGGTAGTTGTAGAAGCTAGTAATGTTTCTCATGGGGATGCAGTCAGAACCATAACGCAGTAATAAACATAAATTAGGGTATAGCTCATGTTAACCTCATACTAGAAATCAGAAAAAACACAGAGAATGTGTCTCTTGAAATAAACTTTAATAACCATAAAAAAGACTATAAAATGGGAAATAATGTGTAATTGAAAGAGCCTATGGATAACAGTTATTTGTGCTGGTGATATAAAATAGATGTAAAGCACTCAAGAGAAAAAATATATAAAAAATTAAATTTTCTGCTTCCAACTCATTAACTTTCAGTGTGTTTAGATATATGACAAAAAAAATGGAGTTTTGGTATGGAGTTATGAGAAGTGGTAGTAAGAGCAGGATTATAAAAATCCTAGTAATGGGTACCTTTTTGAAATCTCTTCTCCAAGTTAATGAGATTATAAATGTGATGCATATCAGATTACATTTTAGAGAGAAACAAGCTTTGGATCTGTGGTTATCAAGATCTTAAGCTTTGGCAGTTCACACTTTGAAAAGGCAAAGAAAGGTTTGGGGGTCATTGGGAAGGTGGAGTTCAGGAGTTTTGAAAGGCTGGAGTTAGCAGTACTCTATCTTGGACCAACTATATTTTGTGCACTGGTAAGGCAACAGATGAAATGGAAGGTTTGTCTTGTATATCGTGTTTTGATGAAAGTGGAAGAGTAAGTTACTCTCCTTTTTGTTCATGGTGATGATCCCTAAGCATAAAGATCCCTGGATCAGTGAGGTGCATCTGTTGTACTTGTGGATACTCCCATTTGCTTTTAGTAAATCTATTCCATTAGGAGACTGAAAGACCTTTCTATTTAACTTTTACCTTGACAAATTTTTAGGTCATGTTTTATGTTTCTGCAGCACACCTACATTTTCCATGTGCACTCACACACAAACAGATTTCTTCTCTGTTTCTGAGGAGCACAAAGTCTACTGTTTTAGTGGACTTTGGCACAAAATTCTTACATTGTAAATTCACTAGAAAGTAATGTGGATAATTTGGGGTTAGTTGCATTGTGAAAGACACAATGCAGAATCCCTTTGTTAGGTGTTTCAAGAACTTCTTTTTTCTCCATTAAAGGAAAGATAATTCATTACAAAACTATTGCTCCATCACCAGCTTGGTGGGATTTTTTCAACAGAATTGTTTGTGCATAGAGTCAGTCCCCATTTTTATAGCTGTCTCCTTGCTGCAGTTGCAAGAGGAGGATTTGCAAGTGTTGTGTATCTTTACCCATTCAATTCTCATCAAATTGTCTCCATGCTGCAAAGCAATGTTATATATCATCACCTTCGTAAGTTTTGTTATTTTAACTACAAGACTACTGTTTTAGTTCGAATACAAATGCAAAATATCCTATTCATGTTTGCTACTTGTCTCATGCCGCTTACCTGATTAGTTGCTGTTAAAGTGACTATTACAAATACTCATCCTTCAAGGCAAGTGAAAAGAATAGCCTGTAACTTCAGTAGTGCCACTGGGAATATATTTGACCTCACACCTTCAATCCTGACATTGTTTAACCATATCCCACAACTAGTGAATTTCAATTATTTGTTCAGAGGAGCCATTCATAATTGCCTGGTGTAAGCCTGCCTTTAGGATGCAAAGCAGAAAACAATGAAAATGCTACACTGGTGAGTTAGAACAGCAGCACTTAAATGTACAAATTAACTGGGCCTCTTTTCACAGCTTTCTCTTTCTCTTCTGAGAGGCCTCAGTCTGGTGACATCAAAGACAGGATTATGTGAGAAGATAAAAACTTGATCTAATGTCCATGTTTGAAGTCATGAAAGTCCTCTTCTCTCCAAGCCAAAATAACCCTCCTTATAACACAATGAGCCAGGGTCCAGGTGCAGGGGGGGAGGTTTTGGCAAGACGCTGAAGATATCTCTGAGAAGCCAAAGAGTTGTACGATAAGCCATAATCTTCCCAAATGTGCCACAAGATTGTATGTAGGCTTTGGAAGCTTTGTCCTGTCAATTAATTTGTTAAGTCTCTCCTTTAATTGAAGAATGCTGTTATGCATGTCACTAGATTGGCCTTTAATGAGAGCTCCACCTGTTTCACCTCCTTACAGTGAAATCTTCATCATGATACATGAGGAAAAAAACAGGGAATGCTAAAACACAATGTTGTCTCAGAGTTCACTATCATCATACCTTGTTAGCTTCCATGCATATTCTGTTCCGTTTCTGGTGCATCTGATATACTGCCTAGGGATTAAAAACAGATTAAAAATGTAAGGCAAGATGATGAGCTTTTTATACTTTGAAACTTGTTCTTCTCAATGAGGGAGCCTTCTTAGATTAAAATATTCTCTCATGTGGTGAAATGACCTGTTATGAGTCTACAAAAATTGTCAGAGACCAAATTTTCATCTTGTACAGATGTAAGCCTGAATGCTTCATAAAGAAGACTTTTGTTTTAATGTGAGCATCTCCAAAACATATGCCCTTAAAAGCTCTTTTTCTTAAAACTGTGAAACAACTATCATCAGCTTGGACAGCATCTCAACAGGCCAAAGCAAGTGCTTCTGTCCAGCTAAAAACGTGTCCCAATTGCTGTAAAATTTTATAAACATCAAGTACAAATGAGAATGTTTGCCATTTGTGGAATCTCTGATCCTGCTATGTGGTCCTCTCTTTGGCCTGCATTTTCAGCCTATGATGCAAATCCACTAATGGAAGAGACAGAGAGATAGCAGTCTTTCAGATCATAACTATGGACAATCAGATGTAAGAAATCACATGAAAAACATATATATATATATCACTGATATAACATATGTCTGATATTCCCCACAGCATCAATTCCAGTATTAGACAATTCACAATTATGTCACTATCTTCAGTTCGACTCCAGTGGTGGGAGATTTCTCAGGGGCTTATTTACAATGACTTTAAAATAATTTATCTATTATAAGTGTTGCTACTGTTTATTTATCTTGCGTATATACTTCCAGAGAAATAGCTATGTTTTCGGAGAAACATTGGAACAAATATCTTTCACTCAATTTTAATGCCAAATTGAATACAACAATCTGATTTTGTAATGGGTTAATACATATGATCCATATAGCTACATATTTTGATGGCTATAAAGTAGTTTAATTTCTTGCTTTTATAACTGTATTCAGGCACACATAATTTCTAACTGCCGGTTCCCAAACTCCCTGCCTAGTTATATCTATTACTTGTAAGGTCATTACTCCTTTCTCCTACTGAGTTTAAGTCATTAAATGCATCCTGCCCTTTTCATTTGTGAAAGGATTAGAATCTGATACTATATTGAATGGAAAGATTTTTATTAGTGCAAGCAAGTTTCATGGAAAAGCCATCAGTAGCACCTTTGTTAAGTTTGTACCTAACAGACGAGGTATTTTTGGAAGTCTCTTCATGATGCAGGACACACAAATCAATGCTATGCCTATAGGCAGGTAGCTTATTAATTAGATTTCGCTAGGATACATAAACCATTATATTATGTGTTTTCTAATGGTTTAACTGCTATGACATGACTCGTAAGTCAAGTCAATCTCACATGTAGATATTTCCTTCCGGTCTAGCTTTCAGGCAGCACAGTGATGCTAAAGTGATTGGATAAGTACAAAGAAAGGTTTTCATTACTTGGTGATTGTGGGAAGGCCCTCATAGAATATTTTCGAGATGTTAAAGAGGGAGCAACTTTAATCCTGCAAGGGCCCCTTTTAGCATTTGCAGCTCTGGGTGGTCCTGCTGAATCTTTTGTGGTCAGTAGGGTCCCTCTAAGCATTTTGGTGACAATACAATTCATGGAAGTGCTTGGGATGAGAGCCTGCAAAAATATTTAACAAGCTTGCAGCATCCTTTAGCGCTTCTATGCAGCTTTCATTTCCCTACCTTCCTGTATTTTGTCTGAGTAAGATATAGAAGCAGGAAAGTTTTGGTAAGCAAAATAATTGAAAATAAATAACCAGAAAGAACAGCGTAGTGCCATGCTAGGAGTGAAAACTGTTGCCTAATTAGTTAGGTGCAAAACAACAAAAAGCTGACATCCATCCATCTATCCATACTTGGGGCCAGACACTGCCATCTGCCAGCATCAGGACCTCAAGGCACAGTGGCACAGTTCCTCCAGGGAGCCAAAATTCTGTTGCCATTGGAAAAGGGATAATACAAATTAGAAACACCAAAGCTCAAAGGGATGAGCAAACCTAGCTTAGCTCAGTAAGAAAATGAAAATATTTGGCTCAGATAAGGCTCAAAGGAAACAGGAAATTTATCTGAATTCAGCCTATATCTGGGATAGTACTGGGACGCACAGCGTACTTTTCATGAAAGTGCAAGTGAATTTTGCTGCTTTCTTCCAAATAAGACAGGTAACATTAACTACTCCAGAGCTTTGTAAACATAATATTTTATCTCATAAAATCTTTGTTGTTTTCAACTATGCATTTCTGTGAATGAAATTAAAAGAAAGCTATCACAGTGAAAAGGTCTTCTCATGAAAGGGAAGAGGAGTTGCAAGTGAGGATTGAACCTCTATTTGTGAGAATTAGATACAGCCTCTGACTCTGCTACCAGCTACCTAAAAGAAGTCAGGCTTTCTTTCTGTTCTCCACTTTGAAAAAAAAAAGACAGTAGTGCCTTTTTTGCTCCTACATGTATCTCTGTTCAAGATCTGGCATGAAAACAAACTTGATCTTGACTGGAACCCCTGATTTCCTGAGTGAACAGATTGGAAAAAAATATAATTCATTTTTTCATCTGACTTGCAATTTTCCAAATAATGTAAATGGCTTTGTTTTTTTGTGTATTCCTTTGTTGTGGTGGTGCCTTTCACTAAGGAGATCCTGCAGTGTTTTCATCAATTCGCCTGGTGGGCTAGAACATAAATTTCTCCTATAAGCACAGCAGCAGTATTGAAAAGTTTGGGAACCCATAGAGAAGTCTCTAAATGTCTTGGCTGTAGTGGGTCAAAGTAATTTAATCCTTTCATTTCGTTATATCAATCAGAAAGATTTGAATAGTGACCACGTGAATCTACTCTTCCTCTTAGCCTTCTGTGTCTACTAGAGGAATTATCCCCTGGATGTCAGTATACTGATTAAATATTTAATAAGAATTTTTAAAATCAAAGAAATATCAAAAATTAAAATATCTTCAGCAGCAGCAACTAAGATTGATTTTATGGGTCATCTTCAATGTTCCATCATTAATTTTGATTGATTAAAATCCATTGACCATTGCTTTCATATTTAAGAGCCCCAAATTTATGTCTGCACAGCTTGTGAATCTTTCTCCATTAATAAGCTGATTCTTGCACAATTCTGATTCCTTTGATGTTATCTGTAAGTATTATGTAGAAATTTCAAAATTACCTTCCAAAATTTTGAGATCAAAATATTGTATTTCACAAAGCTTTGGCAATCTTGGGAACTTTCTCCATAAATTTCCTACATTAGATTCTCAGTGTAATTTTTTTGTGTTTTTCTTTCAACAGCATTGTCAGCATTGTTAGAAAAAAGGTGTGAGTGAAGGAAAAGTGAAATAATTTAAAACAAATTCTGTTTACCAGCACTGGGATATTTTTAATGATGTTAAAGAAAATTTATCTCATAGGCTACTAAGATGTTCACATCTGTAGGAAGAAATTAATTTATTTCAAGCTACATTGGTACAGGTTTCTTGATTTTAGTATGTCCTTCTTAAATGATGAAAGTGCCAGAGATTTTGGATTTCTTGACTAAATAATGTGAGAGTAAATGACATTATAATGCTATGAATTAGAGAAAAGGCATAACATTCCCAAGGCAGGCCTTGTTGACACCAGGATGAAAAAGTTACAGCTACTCTCTATGCCAAAATTTTTGTGCTGGAAAGATAAGTATACCCTTAGTGGCCAGCAGTAACCAATCACTTCCTGCCTTCTCCTACCATGAATTCCAAAGAAATCGCTACTCCCCACTTCTAGGACTTCCAGAAAACTGCTCGTAGTGATTTTGTGCCTCTCTGATGGTAGCAAATCACTGCCACTTTTCTTCCCTACGCAATAGAAAGCGGTTCCAGGCAATGACAGTTTTCAGCAAATAAGAAGAATGTGATTGACTTGGGCGTTTTTTTGATTCATGGCTGGGAGGGGGATGTGATTGTGATGCATTTCAGACACAATTTGTAAAACTATATCTGTTGGCAGCAGGTTTAACTTCCCTATGAAAATTCTTCTCATTGAAGAAATTGTAGTGTCAGTAGCTAAGAAAATGGCATAACATAGTGACATCTAAGTCAATATTCTTCCACAATGAATAAAGAATTTATTACAAAATTACATAGTCAGGAGAACTTAGGAGGAATTCACTGTCAAACTGGGACAACATGGGTTATAGGGTAGACAGTTTTCAGTTTGGTACCATGGAGCTGAAGATACAATCAGAAACTAATAAACTTCAGAGTAGTAAATAAAAAAGTGTTATGCAAGGAAGGAAGAAATGCGGATGACAAGAAGGGTAACCTAAAGGTAATAGGAATCTATGAGAACTTTAAATTTCTTCCTTGGCCTTCATTAATTTCCTGAATATTCAATGAGCTTTCTACTCATTTGTTGGAAAAGGCAATCCTCTGAGTTGCTTGTGTCTGGCAAGGCTCCTCAGATACCTTTGTTACAAGATCTAAAATGCATAAATTTACATGTCATGTTACTTAATTCCACATTATTTTGGTGTATAGTCAACCTTTGTGTGAGGCTCTAGTCCTCCTCTCCTTACACTGGTAACTCGCCAGGCATCATGATGCTATATTTAATATTCAGTCTATTGCACTACCTTTGTCTACACTACAAAACTAGTTACCAGAGAAAAGCATCAATCTGTTCTGTCATAGTCTGCATTTGATTCATGTAAGTTGCATTTACCCTGGCTTATGCTTATATTTCTTATTCTTTCTTTCATAGTTTCTTTAACCTGCAAAATAAAGTCAGCCTAATAGTCTGATATTTTTCCATACATTTTCCCTTAATGTCTGGAAGTTTGCAGATGAAATACACTAATGACACGGAGATGCGTTTTCAAAGCAGAGGATGTATTGGAATGTAAAGTCTGGAGCAATATGCATTTTTGACCCCAAATTTAAGCCCATGCTTTTAACCAACTATGTTGTGTGTTTTCAGCACCGGTGAGTGAGTTGGTGCAATTGCAGTTTTTAATAAAGGTTGTAAACAAACCTAATGTAAAGATGCATCAGTAAGGGTCTCAATCTAGTTGTTATCTTTTTCACTGATGTAACTGGTGTAATTTCATTTTAAAGATGTATCATATTAATCCTTTTATGATTTTGCTTCTATCTCTGTTGCAAATACTTGAAGAAGCAATACATTGCTTCTCTTTCTATGTCTTATCCCAACAGTCCTATTCAGCTTTTGAAATGGTATATTGTAATCATCAGCCAACAATATACCATGTTACATGGCACTCTCTTCCAAGCTTAGATGCACCAGGAAAGATTTCACGATCAGTAACAATCATTTAAGTAAGATATAAGCATCTGTTAGTTACAGCCATACATTTTATTAAGCATATGAAATATCACAACAATTCACATACTTACTACCTTTTTTAGGTTCAAATTCATACTAATTACAGTTAAAAGACCACAGGGGGATTAAGAAAACTAGAGTTTCCAGCCTTAAGAGGGGATAAATGCACATCACAGATCCCAGGTAAAGCAATAGGTTAATAAAACACAAATGTCTACTTTTGTCACATTACTTAGTTCTCATACATTTTTTCCCAGCAAACAGTCATTTTCCAGTAACAGTTCTATGGTGCAAGCAGTACATGGAAACATATTCTTGTCCTTTCATTCTGCACTCTTATCCAGAATTAATCATTGTTTGAGCTTCAGATTATTCAGATCATCGTGAAAGGAAGATCTGACCACACTGGGAGTTTATTGTGTAGTATGGAGAGTTAAAAGCCTGTTCCTTTAGACTGAAGAATTACAGTAAATAAAAATTAGCAGTCCTTACCAGTAAAGAGCACTTTGTCTAATAATTTATTCACTGGGTAACACTGTGTTCAGGCAAAACTCTACTTTTTGATGGACAGTAAGGGGCAATGATTAGTTGGTAAAGGATATCAAGTTGATTTTACTTTTTCAAATGACTGCTTGAAGTTGACTCTTTGGCTAAAAAGGGGCACATCCTTGGTCCCTATGATTGTCCAAAGGGCTCTTAATGGCTATTCTCCAATGGTTATTTTAATGAGTGGTATATAATAAAAGCAGTCCTTGCAGTATGGGCTTAGACCTTTCTCCCAGTTCTCTTACCTTATTAAAAGATTTCTATATCTCATTGAAAATGGGTACCCCTCCCAGTGCAGATTAAGCATCTGTGTGAATTTTAGAGAAACGTTACAAGATTCTGTGATATACTGTGGATGTCAAATGCTTTCAAGTTCATCTTTTAAATCTCTGTGAAGCTCAGCATTAGATTAATTTTTTTCATGTGTCAGAACTTTATTATTTTCTCCTCCAAAAAGCAAACAGTTTCATTTGCTGGTCCTGTACTCATAGAGAAAGGTTTACACAAAAGTATATACACTGACACATCTGTCCAAGCCTAGAGCAGCATGGATGCCTCAGACATGCATGGCATAGATATGCCTAGTATTATAGTACCAGAAAAGAGATGTTTAGAGTTGCTTCTCTGTCTTAGAGAGGATTCAAATTCATACCTATATTCAGTTAAAATTTATTTCACCAGAAAATCAGCAAATTAACCCAATCAGTGGGGCACAGTCCCTTGAAAAAAAGTGTACATTCCAGGACAATTTAAAGAATTTGTTGGCTATAACATATGCAGCTAGCCTTCAGAGATTGGATTTTTCACATCTGCATCTCTGCTTGCATCCATGGTGTCTCACATACCGAAATAACTTTGAAGGATTGCTTCAATTTAGGACAGTTCATTAGGAACAGTAGTCACAGACCCTGGTCCCCTCTCTAATTCAGAATGATTGACATAGGTCACCCCAAATGTTCATCTAGTGCTCTGTCCAGTCTCCAACAGTAAGCAAACCACAGATGCTCTAGAAAGAATAGTACAGGAAAAGCATGAAATGATACCTTCAGAAGTATATTACTAGCATAGCAAATCTGAGAAGAGGTGGCAACTTACTATGTGATAAGACTTGGTGGATTTATCTTACGTGAATTTTCAATTTGTTTTTCAAACCCATGTAGCATTTTACACCCTTAACATCCTACAACAATGAATTGCAGTATTTAATGATGTGCTGTCTGAAATATCCCCTCTTTCTGTTCGCTTTGAACCGTTTTGACGACCCTCAGTTCTGGTACTAAAAGAAAGAATGAGCAAACATTCCTGAGACACCTTGTCCAGGTCTCTCAATATTTTATAAAATTGTGTCATGTATCTCTGAATATCCTGCTTTCCATGCTGAAGAGCCTTAGTCTATTGAATTGCTGCCTGTACAAAAGATGTAAAATTGATTATCCCATCTGATTCTCTCTGTACCCTGCCAGTTTTAATGTATCTGTTTTCAGGTGTGAGAAACTCTCAGAACTTCCTGGTGCATTCCAGTTTACTTAGGATTTAAACAGGGACAGCACATTTTCTTTGATATTCTCTGTTTCTTTCTTAGTAATTTTGCTTTTTTCACAGCTAATGACTATTGAACCAGGCATCACAGAGATATCTACCATAACGTCACAAGACTCCTAATTTCAGGACCTATTGTTATGTATATAACATAAGAATTATTTTCTCCATGCATATTGGTTTGCATATATCAACAGTGAATTTCACCTTCCATTTAATTATTGTGTAACTCAGTTTGGATGTCTTTTGGCAATGCTCAGTTCATAAGCTATTTTTGTAATTAGTCTGAATGACTTAATATTAGAAAACATTTGTCACTTCCTTATCCCCATAACTCACTTCTTACATACAACAATTAAAAATTTCTGGGACATCCAGCACCAGTCCATGTGGTGTCCTGCTGTGAAAAATATGCCATTTATTTCTGTCATTCCTTCCCTGTCTTTATCCATTATGTTTTCTCCAATGGCTGCTGGACTCTGCCTTTGTAGAAAAGCACCCATACCCTGTTGGTTATTTGGCACTTCATGAAGCTTACATTTGCTGTAGCTACATAATGGCATAACTTCACCAAAACCCATGACTTCTCTACTTGCCATTTTACAGTTGATTTTTTTTGGTATGCAGATGAGAATTTGAATCCTTTTGAGCTGAACTGAGATATCTTTCAGAGCTCCTCAGAAGAGTGCAGTGCCAGTGACCACATTGTATGAGCAAAGAGGGAGGACAACTGATTCATTAGAGAAATGAGTAACAAAAAAATATCTCCAGGATATAGACCTGTAGGCAGTAAGCTTTAGTATTTAGCGTATAGATGTCTATAATCATACCTGGTTTATCTCACTAAAGCTGGTTAATCTAACCATATGAGCAGCAGAGTTCCAGAGCAGAGGTGGAAATACACCTTGTGAAATTGAGACTATTACAGATTTTAAGAACTTACAGGCATATCTACATCTTAAAATAGGTTTTGTGCATAAAGATTTAAAATAAAATCTTACAATAAGAGGAAAAATCTCATCCCACAAGCAGCAGCAGCAAAACTTCAAGCAGATCTGCCAGAGCAATTTCTACCCAAAGAGACTTCAATGGAGCCCAGACTTTCAATTAAGACACTCATAGTTACATTGTAGCAAGTGTTACTGAGCTCAGAATATATGTATGAAACATTGCTTTTATATTTTAAACTACAAAACGTATTAATTCTGTAAGTTATATATATTAGCTTTTCTTTCTTGACTCGCATGCTCTATGGACTTGGAAAGAAAAGCAATGCCTTGGTTAGAAGTAGTTTCCCATAGGTAAAAATCACTACATTAGCTGGCCAAAATAATTCAGAAACATTGTGGAGTGGGATCAATGCCCTTTTTTTTAGGCCTTCATTCTTCTAACGTTATTACTTCACTGCCTTTGACAGTCTAATGATAGGAAGATTAAGCCTGCTTGCTCTGTTTGTCTGTTTCTCTTGTATGTTTCTCTTGTTTATAACCACTTTGCCTGCACCAACTCAGTAAGGGCTCAGTTGCTTTTTCTGTGCAGAAAATGTATGTCATTTGATCCGAAGGCAAGTGTTTTTGCATGAGATGTACTGGTATAGTACACAGACAAAATCTTGTAGCTAGCACAAGACGTGTTTCCTCTTCCATTCGTCAAGTGCAAATTTTACACTTTGCTGGTTTACACCTGCTTTTCCACTGGGAGGAAATGCACTATTTCATCTCCCTAAATCTTGTCCCATCACCTGTTTTTAAGCAGCGCTGGGATTGGTTTTGTTTATATATTGGGATTATTGGTCGTTGATACAAAATCCATGTAACATTGCAAAGGTTACGTTTAGAGACGAAGTCTTTAAAAATATGAGGGCGGGGGGAGGGAAAGTATAAACTAGTTAGAAAATATTTCCCAATTAGTTAATTTTCCCTTTCCCTCTGACAGTCTGAAATTATCAGTTTCTGACTCTTCAATAATTTTCGTCGCACTAGCTACGAAAAAGTGCTCCGTCTTTTAGTCGTACAAAGTGCAGGCAGCCGCCGTGGCCATTGCTGACCCTCCGCCCCACCTCGGCTGCAGCCAGACACCTCCCGTCACGACACCCCCCTGCCCCGGCCATCGCGCTGATCCCTGCTGCAGCACCCAGCGCCGTGGTTCCCGAACCGGTCTCCCTAAGCCGGCGTTTACCCGCGGTGAAATTTAGAAGATTGGAAGGAATCTTTTTAAAAGTCTCCGGAATCCTCTGAACAACTCCCAGGAGGATCGCCTCTTTTCCCGCTCCGCGTTTCTCAATCCTATTGCCCTTTTGAATGAAGCTCAGCTTCTCTAAGATGCTTTGGAGCCCTAGAGAGCAGCCGCATCGAGAGCAGGGGAAGATAGTGAAACACATCGAGCTGAATAAAATCAGTGCTACTCGCGATTTAGATGGGGGAATGCTTTCTGTGTAAGCAACTGGCTTTTAGCAGCAGAAATACCGAGCTGGCTCCCGCTTTAAATGGAAGGCAGTGAAGTAAAGAAAATGTGAAGCACTTTTTCTTTATTTTTTTAATGATTTTTTCAGATGTCGAATTCCCACCCTATTTATCTGGATGCAAACTTTTGAGACAATTTCTTCTCCCAATCCAACTTCCAAACCGCGACACAGATCCTTGATTCACTAGTATAACATTATCAGTATTTTTCAGCGCTGGAAGTGCTATAATTCTGGAAATTAAGGTCTAACCCCTCTCTGGAGCAGAGGAAACAACTGAAATTCCAGCTGAATTCCAATAGATGTAACAGTGTGCATGGGTAAAACGTTGGACAACTAGCAGTCGAGGTTTGCTCTTCTTAGCAATGGTTCCTCTGGCTGGAGATCCACCAAGAAGGACAAGTCTGACACCATCTACTCCGTCTCAGGGGCTGCGACGGTGACCTGGCCTCTCGGGGCACGGCAGCTCCGCCGGCGTAAGACGGGTAGATCCCAGACAGCGGCTGGAACCCAGCATCCACAGAAAACAGTGGCAAAACTCCAGCTGCCTTCAGCGGGCCCGGGATCCGAGCCGGTGTCCTCTTCTCAGACCCGGCCGTCGGCGCTTCGCCCCTAACCTGTGGGTGGCGGAGAGGCGACGCGTCTGGGCAGCAGCAGCCGATTTGCCTCCGAGAGGTCCCGCTCCCTTTCCTCAGCCTGCTTTGCGGTCAAGGAAACTTTCGGGGGCTTCTGTCATTTTGAGAGGGGGGAGGGGGGTGATATAGTGCCTAAGGCAAGGGGCGAACCTACGTTACGAGCACCCGCTTCTTAACCGGTGTAAAAGTCGAGTATTTCAAAACAGCAGCACCAGCAGAAGCGAATTAATAGATGGGCTTTAATGAGCATCGGAATACAGCACGACAGACAGGGTACGGAGGTAAACCACTCGCAAGCCAGCTGGGTTTCATCGCCCTCTGACTTCTGATCCCTCTCCTTTGCACAGACTGTCGTCCGTCGAAAGGTTGTTTTCAGTAAAGTGCTTTTCCCGAATATTTTTTTAATCCGTTTTTCTGTTGGCTCCCCCCCCCCCCCCCCCCCCCCCGCCTCCGCCCCCAGCAGATTTTAGTGTTCACACTCACGTGGAAGTAAACGCCAAGCAACATACACGAAATAGCGGTATCTGTGAGCGGTGGAAGGTGATGTGAAAATCACAAGCTACGAATCGCCATGCTGGTTTTTCTTTGTTGAGGAGCTAGGAAATTCGGACAGCCGAGAGCAACCCGGGAGGCCAGGTCCCACTTCGGTCCCTCTTAACATTCCTCCGGTGTGAAATGCTAGGGATGGACGGTGGAAGTGCGAGGGGGAAGGACAAGCAATCGTTAGTTAAAGGAGCCCTTCAATGTCACCCATCCTGAGGCACCGCAGGTCGCAAGGGTCCACGGTAACCGCTTTGCAAGGTCTGCCGGACGGCGGAGCAGAGGGTGCCAGTCCCTCGGGGGAAAGGGAGGGACTCCTGCTTCTCTCGGCCACTGTCAGACTGCGACCCCTCTCCCGCCGCGCCCGAGTTCCGCGGAACCCCCAAGAGAGGAGCTCGGCGAGGACCCGTGGGGGGCGGAGAGTCCTTCCCTCCCTGCCCCTTCGTTCCAAACCCGCCCCTTAGTTACCCCGGCCGGGACTTTTCACATCACCTCTCTGCCGCCGGCGATGTTTAACGACGATGAAAGCTCTTACCTGCGACCCGGTTCTCAAATAACCTGATTGTACACAACACACACACAGATACCAGCGAGGGTGCGGAACCACGGGTAGGGTCGGGTTCCCGTGCCGCATGCGCGCCCTGGAGCCCCGCATCCTCTTGCCCGGGGGCCTTTCCCTCCTCGACCCTTCTGGCCTTCAGGAGTGCACTAGGACGGAGTGGAGGGACCCCTTGCCCTCGGGGGTGCTGCTCGCCGTCTGTTCCAGCAGGGAAGCGCCGGCGGGAGGAGCGACGGGGCAGATCTGCGAGGCGGCGACGGTCAGGGCGGGCATGGCCGGCGCTGGCTTGATGGGCACCGGCACGGCGGGCATGGTCTGCGCGGGCGGGTGACAAAGCGCCTTCACGGGCACGCCGAACGTTCCGTAGTCGGGGGACACAGGCACGCCGGCCACGGGGTCCATCACCCCTACGTGCGGCCACACGGAGCTCACTACGCTGCCGAGCTGGCCGGGCATCGGGTAGCCCAGGTGGTGCATCACGGAGGCCAGTGGCAGCCCGCCCGCCTGCAGCACACCCTTGTAATCCCTGCCGATGATGTTCTCGATGGCGAAGGGGTGCTTGAAGCCCGAGGGCTGGCTGCTGCCGTAGGACGAGAACTGCGGCAGCCTCCCCACGGCGGCAGCCACGGCGGCCTCGGAGCCCGCCAGCCCAGCTACCTTGCTCGGGGGAGGTGGCGCTGGGTGCGGATGGAAGTAGTGCACCATATGTGGGGCGGGAGCCGGGAGCTTCCCGGTGCCTCCTCCGCCACCCGTCCCGCCGGCCGCCCCGCCGCCGCCGGACAGGTGGTGCTCGGGGCGCAGGACTTTGAAGCGCTTGCGACGTCGGAGAAAGCTGCCGTTTTCGAACATGTCCCCGCAGTCTGGGTGCAGCGCCCAGAAGCTGCCCTTGCCCGGCTGGTCGGGGCGGCGCGGGATCTTGATGAAGCAATCGTTGAAGGAGAGGTTGTGGCGGAGGGAGTTCTGCCAGCGCTGCGTGTGCTCTCGGTAGTAGGGAAACCGCTCCATGATGAACTTGTAGATGTCGCTCAGGGGCAGCATCTTCTCGGCCGAGTGCTGGATGGCCATGGCCGTCAGCGAGATGTAGGAGTAGGGCGGCTTCTGGTCGCTGTACGAGCTCTTCCCCGGCCTGGGCATCGCCGCGTCTCCGCAGAATTTCCGCGGCCGCAGAACCGCGCCGCTCTGCCCTGCTCCGCACGGCGGGATCGGGACACCGGGGGCGTCGAGGGTGCCGCTGCACTGCCGCGCCGCCGTCTCTACATTCCGGGCGCCTCCCGGCAGCCCCGCGTCCCGCCGACGAGATCCCCGCACGGCGCCCTCGGGAAGTCTCGCCGGGAGGGCTGCGCTTTCCTCGCCGCCCCTCGGAGGATACGGGGCGGAGGCGACTCCTGCACCGGTCTGGTGTCACCACTTTCCTCCCGGAGGCCGGCGAGTCTCCTGGGCTTCCCTGCTGCCGCTTGGCACGCTCTGCTAGAGCTGATGCTCCTAGGGATGGAGAGCATGAAATTAACCGGGACCTCTTTCAAAGATGGAGAGGAAGAAAATAAGATCGCCCCTCAGGTCATCGCTCAGTCCAGTGTCCTGTTAAAAGTTTGCGGCGGGGAGAAGGCGCGAGAGGGGCTGCGGTCGCCGCCGTTTTGTGATGATGCCCGAGCTGGGAGACCCCCACGGCTCCTGCTTTTTTTTGTTGTTGTCACATGACAGCGGCTCGGGCACTTCGCGTCTCGAGGAAAACGAGCGAGAAGCGGCTCCCCTTTCACTCACGCCTACTCAGCAGGGCGAGGTGGAGCCACAGGGGGGCTGAGGACAAGCCATGCGAGAGCGAGATCCGCTTTCACAACACAGGTTTTCCCTAAAACCAGCCCGAGCGGGGAAGATCCCTCCTCCTCCCTGATTCCCTTTCCCCCCTACCCCCCCCCCCCCCAGCCCTTTCGCAGCCCCCGCACCCATTTTTCCTCCCTGTTGGCCCCTCGCTACCCCAAAGCCCGGCTGCGAGCGGCAAATCGCAGAGTGCACCGCACCGCATCGTGGGAAAACAAACGGGCGTCAGGTCAGCCCCGGGGACCAACAAACGGGAAACAGGGACCCTTTGGAGTAACTTCTTAACATCCCTTTCATTAAGTTTAAAAAGCTACGCGAAGCCTAGCACCAAATAAATAAATAAATATTTTTTAAAAAACCCAAAACAATAACAGAGGTGCAAAAAAATCCTACGCTCTTCTCTCCAAATCGTTTTGGTCAATTCCTGTTAGTGACTGAGGCGCGGCTTATAGAAAAAAGAAGAACCATCCAAAGCATTCGCTGTACTCTTCGAGAAGAACTACTTAGCGCTAGTGTTGATTTAGACAGGCTCATTAGTAGGAATCAATGAACAGTGCAACAATTCATATCTATGCTTCAAACGTACTGTGCTATAGCGGTCAGGCTGTAGATTGAGCGAGATGCAGAGAAGCCTGATCTCTTTGCTGCCGCTGGAGTCGGAAGAAACCCTCCTCAATTTAAGCAGATATCAGAGCTCAATTAGTGAGATGATGCTATAGAATGTGTCAGCTGTAAAATGATTAGTCCTACTTTCATTGGCTAAATAAACAAATAGGTTGAAAGAGCCTTACTGTTAAAGAAAAAATAAAAAGAAAGAGAGCACGAGAACTCTTTTCAGCCCACCCTATCACGCTGTTGTCTGTTCAGGCGCGGGTGCCAACTGGTGCAACAGTGCTGAACCTGGGAATTCAGGTGGGACTTGACACCGCTCTCACCGCTGGGGAGTTTATTTGAGCATCAGACCTGGTTGTCCCTCTAAGAGTCAGGTGTTGCAGGCAGAGCTGGCGAACAGGAGAGATGTGGGGAGAAAAAGCCTTTTAAATGCCTACTTACAATCTCTGGTAAGGGACACAAACACGCAAATTAAAATCCCTTGCTTAAGTATATTTAATTACATCGTACCTGAGCAAGGGAATTTAAATGAAGAGTGGAATCAAAGGTAAAGAAACAGAATGAGTAGCCAAAAATTTGGAAATCCAAGTTTCGCGAGGAAGCGGGTGCTTTAACGCAGTTTCAGTTTATTGTCCGAAGAATTAGCTTTGCCTCTGGGAAACTAGGAGACATAGAGGCAGCAACATTTACACTGTGCATCTCTGGGGAGCTTTCCCCGCATGGCGAGAAGTCCGACATTCGGATACCTTACCTGATGCGTCTGTGCATTCCTCCCACAAAACCCCAATTTATTCGTGTTTTACTGATTAACCCTGCTTTAACCGATTAAAAGTCTTGTTCCTATCCTCTAAATCTAAGTCTTGTATCTGAAAGTCATTGTCTACAGTGAGTAACTCGGCGTTTTCCGCCAGCACGGCACGGGTGCGGGTGTCGCCTGGCCCTTTTACAGGTTGTTTTCATCCCCCGATTTGATTTTTCGCGGGAGAACCGATCTAGCCGAAGAGCCTCGTGAGATCCTAAATGTGCTGTTTTGCAATTGTGTTTCTCTGATACCTTCCCAAAAGCGGCCGCTCTCGGGGGCCGCGGTAGCTCATTGTATCCTCGGGAGAACGCCGGCTGAAGCGCATCCCGAGCGAGTGCCGGCCGGGAGCGGCGAACCCAGTCACTGGGCTCAGCTGCGGGAAATCCAGGGCTGCTCCGCTCCCGTCGACCTCCAAAATAGGACATCTAATACACAAGGGGGTGTCGGAGCGAGACCGCGTCCAGTGGGAGTCCTTCCCAAGCTATCAGGAAAGTACTCGTATGGAGGAGCGAGTTGCTGGTCTGTCAGTGTGCGCATTTATCGGGCAGTTATCACCGCCGGGCTTCGGTCCATCCCGGTGTTTGTGAACGCGAGTCCTGTTTCCTGAAGCCTCTGAGGCAGTTACTCCAACAAAAAGAAACCACCTCAGGCGAATGCCGTGACACCAACCAGGCCAGTTCAGATTTCAGGGGGTAACGATTTACAAATGACACACTGTTGGTAGCCAATTTGAGCTACGCTGGTTATCACTATATCCCTCCCAACGCGGCAAACAGTTTTTTCAGCCCGAAAAGTCACTATCAAGTTTTATTGGCTTCGAGAAGTTACTTCTCGCACATCTCAGTAGCCTCAATTTACAGGCAAAACTCTCCCCGTGGGAGATGTCTTTTTTGGGACACTGTGACTGTTACACCTCTCTCGCTTTATTCGCAGGATTGACGCTAGTTTAGACAAACCTGCCTTCTTTCGCCGCGATCTGCCTGGCTTAGCGAAGGCTAGGCTTAGAGAGGGCTTTGGAGACGGGGTTAAAAAGTTTGCTTGGCAAGAGCGGCATCACTAAGGGGAACAGAGGCGATCTGCACGCGGTGGACGGCCAACCTCCATACACGGATTGATAGGGCCAAGCTATCCTCCCTCCTTAGTGGGAGAGGTATCATCGGGCAAGGAAAAAGCCGTCACCCTCCTGCAGCCTTTCGCTCAAGGTCTGCCGGTTTCAGCGGAGGATCGGCTCTGTTCTTGCATTAGGACAGGTGTTGCAAGCAGACACATGCGTCTGTTCTTAATCCAGCTCTCTTTCTCTCTGTTTTCCTTCTTCCCCTCTACTTTGACCCCCTTCCCTTTTGCCTGGGTCTCATTCTCCCTAGTCCTTCCTCTTTGTCAAGACCTGCTGGCATCGATGCTGATTTTAAGGCGAAGTGAAGTCAGGCAAGATGCAGGATAACTGCACCTGCCTTTTAGGAGTAGGGTAGGATGAGGGTACTCTCCGCTCCCGTGAACGGCTTTCTGTCCTTTCGAGAAAACAAATAAAGCAGACAGCAAAGCTGAACCGTGCTGAACCCTGTTTTATGAAGTTAGGAGCGTAGCTGGTCGTTTCGAAGCCGCATGTAGGCGTGCATCCACACATACCTTCCCAAGGCAACTCCAGGCTTTCCACCCTGTCCAGGAGGGTCTCACCAATGTCAGAGGGCTCTTTGCCTACGCGGTGTAACTCTTGGGCGTTTTGGGGGGCACGCTGTTGCTGGCAGCAGGGCGTTGAGTTCTGCAGAGCCCGTGGCGGCTGGAGAGCAGCCGTGCCTCCAGTGGTTTGCCTCCTCCGACTTAGGAGAGCCAGGGCTGGCGGCACGAACCCGGCTCAGCCCGGCTTCTCGAGTACCGCGGGGGGGCAAGGGATGGGGCTCGGAAGCAACGCTTTCCGAGCTCACTGTCTCTGTAAATAACGGGGAGAACATAACGCTACTGCTAATAGCAACAACAACAACAACAACAAAAACTTTCCCGGTCTCTTGCAAAGAGTAATAACAAAAGACTGTTCATCAGCAGCCAGGTGTCACGGTGCAACTCTTGACAGCAACTGTCTTCCTTTTGAGCCAGCCAGTTCTGGAATACATTACATTAATTAAGTCTTTGGTGATTTAGCCTCCTTGGAGAAAAGTCCAACAATGTAATTAAGAACATACTGGCTATATTAGATATGAATATTCAAAACAGTGTCAATTAATTAGCCAACAGATCTATCTCACTATGCCTCGGCAGCCCCTTAAGTCTTCTAAGATACATTTAAAGGGTCATCGACAGGGAAAGAAGAGGAATATTAAAAGGATGGGTCCAGATGATCTCTGCTTTGCCCATAAACATTTTCTAATTATGGCTATTTATAATGTCCCTGACACTAAGCGCCACACCTTTAAATGTGTGTGTGTGTTGGAGCCCATTTGGAGCAAAAACCTCTTATAATTAAAGTGAGAAGCCGTTGGAGTGGAAGGGCCTTCTTAAAGGTACCATGAGGCTAATCCGTTGTACATCCTCTCAGACATGTTAGAAAGATAAATATTAAATCTGCTATCACAAAGGGAGCTGTTAAACAGATACTAAGCTGATATGCATAAAAAATTAATTAGGTAGTTTTCTCAGCATCAAACTCCTGGACAAATAACTACTTGTAAAGTACACCTTCTGGGCATATTGAACATATGCTGGAATTATCCTTAATTGACTAATTACATAAATTACTCATTAATTTTACAGCACATCAATTATAAAAGATATATCAATTAATTTTGCATAAATTAAGACTGGAGCCCCCCAAAACACAAGAGAGGCTGGTGTAACAAAACATGCAGAGATGGGAGAAAAACAATGTTTGTGTATTTGTAGATTGCAATAATAATTTGTTCTGCTCTGGGCACAGAGATTTTCTTAAGGAAAAACATCCTTGGCAATTAAAATAGTCCTAAAGACCACTTACGACGTGATCATGCGTGCACCAAGGCGAAACAGACCATTTAAATCAATTAGAATTGCTCCGATGGAAAATGAGAGCTTGGCAATGACAAAGTACTTAGACATTAGTAATCACAAATGATTTAACATCCACATTAAATGCCTGACTGGGTAGTAAGGCTTATTTTCCTAAGTCAGCAGGGTGCCCGTAACTAAGTTATATCTCTATATCCCAAAGTAGACTTTGGCAACGATTTCACACACAATTGGTAGAAATTAATTTGACACCTCTTAGACCCAACACACACTTCACCCCTCTGCGATGTGTCACTTTCTCGTTCCTTGCCTCTCCATCCTCGAGGGAAAGGAAGATTTAAAGAACAGAAAGCACCCACAACTCCACCCTGTTAAATCCAAGCTACTTCCCGGAAAAGTTTTATTCTCTTCCCCGTCTCCCACCCCCGAGTTGTCCCGGGAGCTTTTTGGACTGTTGTGGGTGGTCTTCAAGGCCCTTCGATGTCAAGGAGGGGAGGGAACCGAGGCCAGGGGAAAGATCAGGGAGAGCAGTGTTGATTGAGAGGAGTTGAGGCTGGGGGACACGGAGGGTGTGGATTGGGAGAAGAGAGGAGCCGGCAAGGAAGCGTGAGAAAGAAAGCGACAGGATTCCAGGGAGCTGCAGCTGGGGTGTTTCCTCGCCACTATTACCTTCATTCATCCACACTGAGAAGTGGCAACAGCGCAGGTTTGCCTGTCGCTGCCCCACTACCTCGGTGGTCTTTGGGACCTGCCGGCCAAGAGTGTCTTCTCCTGTCCTGCCCTGGCTTGCCCGAAGGTTAGGAGCCTTCATTCCCAGCTATCCCACCATCTGTGCCAGCAGTTTGTAACCTTGTGTTAAAGTTCGTGACATGTGTAACAGAACGACCGTGCACAGTAAAAAGCCTGATTTCTAAGGCTTCCTTTAATCTTTCTTTTCTTCTGTCTTCTCGGAAGTATCTGCATAAATTATGAAAAAAACATGTTGCTTTAAGTCAAAAACTTTTAAAAGTTGAGGTTTGACAGCTAGCTTATGCAGCTTCATGTTGGCTCTCTCGATACTTCATTTATTGATTTTTGCTAGAACTGTGCAAACTCATGCTTTTGGATTAGGATAGCCTAGTGGAATCCTTGCTAATGACTCACAAGTAAGTGTCCCATTAAGAGTGCTGGTTGAAAAAGGATTAAATCCGAATGTGAATGCAAGACTTGGAACACTCCTATGGTTACGCCAAAAAAGAGGAAACTTTCTGCTAGGCTTTGTCTTCCCTATCTCTCATGCACACACAAGCTGCAGGCATACCACTGCAAAGCTTTGGGATGTTGTATGCTGTAAAGTAAAAACTTCCTCCTGGGCTCTGTCTTAAATCATTTAGTTTCATGAAATATCTCCTAGGTAAGACAAGCATACACAGTTAGTCAGAAATTATTCTAGAAGTTCATTGAATCTCATCTGGGGAATTTAAATGAACACAACTAAGTAAATTAAGTGCTGAGTTAATTAAGTTGTTAATTAGTTAATTAACTGTTATGGTTTTAAGTGATGCCATTATCAAACTGACATAAATTTCAGTTTAATTTCCTATGTATACAAAGTCTTTATGAAACTGTAAAAGCTTGGGGGCTTAATTCTTTCCACTGAGTTTTGCACCAAATGCTAACATATACATAATAGAGTTTTTATTAGTTAGTGGTGAGGGCGGTTTTAAAAATCATTTAACTAATATCTTTTTAAAAGAAATTCTTTTTCCTATTGTATTATTTTATCCTGGAATAAAAATTCAGAGGTATCAAAATAAACCAAGTTGATGGGAATTCTTTAGCAAACAGAAGTGTTTGAATAAATTGAACTCTTTCAGAAAGGGATCTCTGCTGATCACTAGAGACTATTACACTTGTGTATCTTAATAATGTGTGATGGTTTTGTATGGTAAGGACTGCCATGTGTGGCATTGTCATTACTGAAGACTCAAAAATTCAGAATGTACCTTTCTAAGTGTGAGTACAGTTACTCAGTGACATTTCACTAGCTGTATGTACCTAAGTTTTTCTTGTGCATATACCTTTGATTTTTTTCCTCAAATAATTGATGACAAAGACAGGATAAGAAAGGGAAGATACTTTGGCCTGCCTTAAGTCACTTATTTAAGTGGTTTATTTATTGCCTGGTTGTAGTTGTGTGTCTTGCTATTGTTAATAAGGACAAAAGGACAGAATGAAGGAAGGCTGACTTTTCTTTCTTACTTTAGAAGACATACTGAAAAAAATAAGTAGTCCACAGGTGGTATGGTTGTAGCTGAGTCTGTGATGCTCCTGGAGGCCTGGAAAGCTGCTTTTGGTTAAAAACACAGCACAGTCAGTATTTTCATGCAAAGAATGTGGGTGCGATTTCTGGGTAGGAAGTCTCATTTGTTTTTTCTATCATGATTCCAGCTAGTGCAGGTAGTTTGAAGGCTGGTTCTGACAGTGATGGAAATATTTGAAGTGATAAATAAACAAAGACAGTTTCGAAGTGATGCAGCCATGCTGCAGGAATCCTTGGTTCTGCCAGTGTATTCTATCTTAAATTTATTTTATATCTAATGATGCTATATGATACATTTTTTTAGCCACAATAGCGACCACAATACATGCCTCTTCATAACCTGACATAAGCTTTACATCACTTCATCAGCTTGCCTGTATTGCACCATATGGTACTCAGCTTGGTCAAAAACAATAGTTACATGAACTCTTAACTTGAATTCCCATGAGTTTTATGTCCAAACACAGCAAATAATACAAATTATAGCTGGAAAGTCATACTAGGTTTATTGCCAAACCGATGCAGAGCATTCCCTCTAGGGCCTTTCTATGTGCTCTCTGCATTCTAATTTAGATGACTTAAGCAACAGATTGCCCTATTAAGAAAGCTGTTTCAGTTTTGTGTAAATTTAATGGCCAAGAAGCTTTTCCCACTTTTTGTAGAGGAATATGACTATTTTTGGATATACTCTATGTGTAATGCTAAGTAATTATTTGAATTTTTCAGTTGAAATGGCCCTCAAATACTCAGAAATGTTGGTTATGTCCCATTCCCTAAGCTAGGACAGGAAAATATATAAGCATGCAATATCTTTTTACGTCACTTCCATTATGTTTGACTGACAATCTTTCTCTTTTTTTTGTTGAACAGTAATTCTGCTAATAAATACTTGAACAAACAACTTACATATCTGAATTGTTTCAGAAAAATATTTTCTCTCTTTTTATAGTAAGCATCTTCTGCCTTTATGGATCATATTGCTATCAGTCTCATTACCCTAAGTCGCTGTGACATATAAATAAGAACAGGTTTAGGAGAGACTATCTCATAGTTTCTGCTGGTATTTTTTTTTTGTGTAAATGCAGCAATTTGTAACAGAGGCTATGCTTAAAAAGAAAATAGTAATAGTGATAGTAGTAGTAGTAGTAATAAAAATAATACCGACCACCTCATTAAAATATGCTATAATAAAAAATATTTTACCATTTAAGAAAATAATTCTTTCAATTATGCAGTATTTTGTATGAAGAAAGAAGAATATTGCCTCCTTAAGGTGCCTGATTATTTTGAGTTACAGTCCTTTCTGGGACAGCTGATACGCTTGATACACCCATCAGAGGAAACAGAGGTTGTATAGCAGTCATTATTCTTGTAGATTGGATCCTAGCAGCAATGAATAACAGTACTGTCATCTCAATCTTGTTTTAAATTTCAGTGCTACATCTACATATTGTGAAATCCTTGATTCTTAATGACGAAAATTCATACATACATACACACATAGATATTTATATTTGCACATATATGCGAATGTTTGTAGTTAATGAATAGTGTTTGTGGGGAAATGTAAAAAGAGCTTATATATAGCCTCGGAAAGTAAAAAGTATTTGGTAGTGTATTTTATTTGGGACAACATTTTTATGAGGTTTATGTTTATAACTGCTGAAATTCATCTTTTCTTCACAGAAAGGTGAAAACGCAACAAATATTGTTAGGTTTGTAAAGTCTTGGGAGTGTTTCTTGGTTTGAAAATTTGCAAACCATGGCACATATATTATCATTACTACAAAGATTATCTGAAATATCTATCCACCGATATTATGCATATGTGTATGTAATGGGAAAAGATGAAGAACAACAAAAAATCTTTGGCAAGTCTTACTATAGTTTTTCTTACTGTGGTTGTTTCTGCAGTGCAAGCTCAGAGAAGACTTTCCTTGAAATCATCAGGTGAGTTCATGGCCATAATGTCACAACAATTGGAGAAAATATTTATGAGCATTCATGAATAGCCCTGGTGGTAGAACCAAATCTTATTGCTGATTGAAAATTAAGAATAATGTGGAATTAGTCTGAAATCAGCTCTTGATGTTTCTATATATGCACTGTAACAACCTCAGTCAAACACATTATTGTGTAGTTAGCAACTCCTTCCTTCCCAAAAGAATGTAATGTTCTAAAGAGAGAGGCTGGGAAATTCCTGAGATCACTCTAAATAGTTGCCCTTTTTTGATTTTTGCCATGTGTTTGGCATAAAAATGTGGTCTTTCCTAGCTTTACATAAAATGCAATAAACTTCTGTGTGTGAGATTATGCCTGTCTATCATTCTATCTTTAAAAAAAGTTGTTTTAATTTTGAACTGTTGATACACTTAGTTTCTTTTCCTAGAAATTGTGGCCTTACTGATAAAGATCTGAAAGGTGTCTGGAGAATGTTTGCTCATGACATACCTGAACGAGTTCTCTGTTCCATGTTTTCTATTACAAATATATGTTGTCAGTTCCTCTCACCTAATATAGATCTACCTATCTGAATATTTTGTTTTTTAACCTGACTTCCTCTATGTTTATCCCAATGGAAAAAAAAATCCTCCATACTATGCACTTCAGATATTGCAAGTGTGACATCGGTAAGGGAGAAAAATTCCAACTAATAACTGCCAGAAAAAAAAAATATATCAAGGTTATACATCCATTTGCTTTTCCACAGCTGAGACCAGGAGAGGCAAAGCTTTAGTCTCAGAAATACTAGGAGATGATAACTACATTTTTATCATCAAATTCCTGCATTCCCACAGTGTCTATAAGCTACAAGACACGACAATGTTAAGCACTGTCAAGAACAAATCAGAAAAGAATGAATATTCCAGCTTTTAAAGTTGTTGAGTTTGAGCCAGACTGACTTTGAGATTGTAATTTTAGGTGCTGTACAACCAAAAAAAGGTGTTGTTGCAGAAACAAAAATTAGCCTGCTCTGAACACACCTTGACTCTCTGTTTGCTTACTTGGATAGTCAAATAAGTAAGGGAATAATTGCAGGAAAAAGATGAGTATCTGTTGCTGGACGCACAAATTGCTGACTGTTTAAAACCCACTTCAGAAACTTCTCTTTTACTATAGCAAAATGCAGGTTTCCTTAGGAACAAATCTGATACAAAGCAACCAGTTCCAGGGAACGCTTTCTAGAATAACACTCACAGCACTTTTTCTTCTCTGCTAACGTAAAATATATCAGCATGCGTGTTGCTGCTGATTTTTGGCAATGCACTTGTTGTGTGGTAGCATGCTGCAAAATTGTGTGCTACAAATGTAACTTTTAGAGATTTTAGAATTTCAGGTGGTTGTTTCTCAAAGGCAAACCGCTGTGGACAGATAATGTACATGCATCTCTGAAGGAATGAGGGAGGGGAGTATTAAGTTGAGGATAGGCAGTAAGTATATGAAGTTAAAGGAAAATGCATGCCAAAAAACTTACTGGGAGCAGAAACATCAGACATTTTAAAATAGAAATGTTACGCATTCGAGTATTACAGAGAAAACATTCAACTTGCAGTTATATATTTGTTTAAAGTGAGAGGTTTAGGGTCATGCCATGTAGGAAAATAATGAAAAATGAACAGTACAGATAGAAATGCTGCCTTTCAAGAATATTTGTTTTGGTGAATACATTTCATATCTACTAATAGTTCCAAGAGATAATTCACAAAAATTACATTATTGTTATTATTTTAAAAATTGTTCATTTATTTATTTTCTGACGGTTTCTGTTCATATGAAACCTCTTTTTGAGCAGCTGTTTCCTTTGCTGTGGTGCAGCTCTGTAACCAAGCAGTAGAGGGCATTCTTTCTTTAGGAGTGGCACTAGTTCCTTTAAAAGATCAGTGTTTTACTTAGCAGGTTGGTGCTCTTGGGTCCTTTTTGTCTTTAAATGTAACCTATTCACAAGTAAATACTGAAGATAGAATAAAGGGATACATTCTTACCTCAAATGAGCAATATACTCTTTAAAGTTAAGTAAATGTTATAAAAGCCTTATATATTTTTAATTATTTCATAGTGTATTTTTTGATAAGTAAGAGATTATATACTTGTTATTCAAATTCACTCTGTAGTATTTTTCATAAATTCAGTTATCTCAAAGCCTGTGTTATTTTAGTTAGCTATGATCAGTGAATAACCATAACAAAAGCATTTTCAATTACTAATGGCAAACAGCTAATGTTGACAGTAGCACCTGGGCAGGTGTTTTGAGAGCATATTCAAATGGAATTGTTTGGGTCTGTATTAAAATTCCAATGGGTATATTTGCTTTTTGTGGGTTTTTTGACATTGCTTTAACCCAGCCCCTTTTGAAATTAAATTTAGTGTGGTGTCTTCCTTTTGCACGTGAAAAACACTATGTCATCAAGAGGAAATGAGCATCAGGGCCTAGAGCTCCTCCCTTCCAAAGCTGGGAATTTCCCTCTTCCATTCAGTTCCCTGGTCATGGTCAGAGCCCTGTGCTGGAGAGTAGCAAGGGGGATATGCCCCTAGAGCAAACACCTAATTGGCAGTGGCTGAATATTACTTTCCGGTGTTGTTGAATGCTGCTTTCCCCTGACCTGACTACATGCTGGGTACTTTGAGGGTGTGTTTTTAAGCATTCTTCTGTTGTGAGGAGATAGATATATTTTTCTTCATTTTAAATTTAAGTGAAACAGAAGTGACTAATTGGCTTTTGAATCTGGATATTAGGCATAGGCAGACCTGTTATAGACATCAGTGTAGATTAGGCACAAGCATAGGTAGATATATGATATTCTATATTTCATTTCAGAAGATGGCTGTGTTAGTGAGTTTAGAATAATCAGTGTTGCTAGATTGTGCAGAATGACAAGCAGGGTATGAGATGGCATAGGCAACAAAACGTTTCTATATATATGCACTTTAATAACATCGGGAAAACAAAAAGATCTGATACCAGAGATTAAAATGTTTACATTTTAAAGTTAAGGCTGCATATTGCAATTATATTTCTGATGTTGCATCTGAACATGTCAAAATAAAGTTCTTTGCCATGACATTAGCCCCCTAATTCACATCTGCTATTTCATAGGATTTCCCTGATGTTTGTTGTTCATCAACAGTACATAGCCTCACTATATATTACAAAGAAACACCATGGGAGACGTTATAATTGAGAATTGTAGGAAGAAACCTGAAGAGAAAACAACAGAATGTGATCTGATAAACCACCACTCTGCTTATGACATATGATTTCATTTGGTGTCTGCTGAGCTATTGTTTTAATTTTGCACCAATTTTACTTCAGAAACAAGACAACTGTTTTGCTTTTGTGTAGTACTCCTCTCAGACCCTTCCTAGAATGAAGTTTTTGATCTCCATTTCAGGATTTTTTTCCAATGTGGTGAAAGAATTTTCATTTTATTTTATTTTATTTTATTTTATTTTATTTTATTTTATTTTATTTTATTTTATTTTATTTTATTTTATTTTATTTTATTTTATTTTATTTTATTTTATTTTATTTTTTAAAATACATTGATTAGCATAAAATTAGTGTTTAATTAGAATAAAATCAATGAGAGAAAAAGTTTTGTTTCTTGGAAAAGGGACAGCCCAACCTGTAGTGCCTCTTCAGCTGGCTATTAGTTCTTCTGGTATTACAAACCATCAAAATTGTTCCCTAAGATAATGTCTCCAAATAACACTCCTTCCCATGTCACAGGCCTACTGAGTCATAAAACATTTCCTGGCTATTTTGATTTTAAATAAAAAACTTTTTCTCGTATAACCTTGAAGCATCCAGGAATCTGACTTGGCAAAGCAACACGTATTATTTCCAAGAATGACTGTGAGCAGAAGGAAAGTGAATTTGGGCACATACAGATTCTAGTTATGAGTAAAAGAACAAAATAACCCTAAAAAGTAAATATTGCAGCTTTCTGCAGCTGTGGAATTGTGAAGACGGTTTTGAGGCTGGAACTTTTATTGTCTGTTGCTTAGCTGGAATACTAGCCCTAAGTTTTTTCTTTGTTATGAAGGGGTTTGCAAAAAGAATATTAGAGAAGGGCCATCTTAGTGTCACAACAGAGTAATGGGAACAACAGCTATTCCCAAAACTGGCAATGGTGGAGAAGGTTTACGGATCCTAGTTATCCTCTGGTCTTAGCCATGTGCTTCTTCCTACTTCTCTATGCTGGCTTTGAAGTTATTGAATTCTGTGCTGGGCAGGATCTAGTGCAGTGGGAAACTAACCTTGAAAAAATACCAGGAACAAAACCTGTTTTTTTTTTTTTTTTTTTATTTGGTTTGGTTGTTTGGTTGTTTATTTTTAATGGGAAGGGAGAGTTATGCTTAGATTTGGTTCAGTGAATAATCCAATAAGCATACCTGTTGCAAAGAAAGATGATGGGAGCACAGAGCAAGGAGTACTGGTAAGACGAGAAAATAGGATCTCTTTGTAAAGCAAAGAGTTATGAGATGGGTCATCTGACTAATCCTCTGGAATATCGATTGGTAGGTTCCATCCTATAGCTTCTATCCCAGATAATAAAGTAGAAAAGTTGAAGGAGGATGGAAAGGTCTTTAGACCAGCTACTGGATTTGTGAGATACACATGAATTACATGAAGGAATGCAATATTTATGGGTCTTGGCAAGTTCTGATGCCTCATTGTTCAGCACTGGTAGTTCTGTACTTGAATGAAAACAGATTTGTAGGCAGTTTTCCCAGTGAAAGAACTCCCATAAGTCCCTAGGAAGCTGAGCAATAATTTAAAGAGACTTTTTAGTACTTGTATTTTTTGATTTGTACACAGATGGGAGAATTTAGTTTTAAGGTTGTTCCATGAAAATAAGTTATGATTTGCTCCAAACCAGAAAAGATGTATGGGATGAGAAGCTAATTTCATGCAAGTGTCTCTGGTTCTGCATGTTCTACTTCAAACACTGGTCTGTTTTCAGATTCAATTGCAACATACTGCTTTTTCCTTTAAAGTGGGAAGATTGAAATTTTACCTGTATTTGGTTGATTCAGCAGTGAGCTTAGCACTTTGTAGACTCAAACCTTTGGGCAAAAAGTATATCACAGATTAACAAGGAAACGAAAAGTTCTATGATGAAAATACTTTCAAGTCTAAAGTTAATGGTGTATATAGCTGATTTGTAGTGCTCTTTATATGACATCAGCAGCACTAAGCAGACATGACAAGAGGAAAAAAAGATTGCATTACAGTGCTGAAGTATATTAAGATTGGCTGTTTTGGGACTCAAAAGCTAGTGTGATTTAAACTTTAAGAAAACCATATACTAATGCTGAAGTAATGATACTATCTATCCTGAATGTTAACCCACAATAAAAACTCTATCATTGCCCTGAAAAGCACTGCATTCTCTATTACATTTTTTTCCAGGAAAAATGCCACTAGTAAACATTAAATATTGTGTTTAAATATTAAACATCGAAGTGCACCATTAATTTTTAATAAGCCAATTAACAAAGAAATGTCTCCATTTGTTTCTGTGCAAATGTAATGGTAGTACTAAGAGTTCAGCAGAATGCCAGTTGCAATGAAAGGAAAGTATTATAAAGCAAAACTGCAGCTCCCAGAAGACACATTATTAAACCCAGATAATACCTTGAACAAAGAGAGAGCCTGGGATTTTAAAAAAACATCTCCATTTTGGCAAATAGTTGAAAGATATAAGATTCAAATCTTAAAAGATTCATTAAAAGGAAATTAGTGCCCTAATTTCTAAGTGACATGGCTTACTTCTAACATGAAGAATGTTACAGAAAAGCAAACCAGCAAAGAATGTAGCTGTAACTTTTCACAAATGAGTGTGTATTATCACAGAGAAGTATTTCTTCAAGGTGTTATTTCAGACTACTGTTGCTGATACTGTCAGGCAAAATTCTCTACATGGCAAAGTCCTAGTACTTTGTGCCTCTGGAAAGCTATGAATGTAAATGGGAATGCGTTTGTAAATAGGAATTTCTTTCAGTTGACACAATTAACATGGAAATACCTTGCCTCTAGTTGCCTTTGAGACTAAGATGAGAACTTGTGAAAGATTTAGATAAGGAGAGGATGAAGTTTATGAAGTGGGACAGAATTTGGAATTCTTATTTCTAGGCAAAGCCCACCTAATTGTCTTACATGGCAATCTGTGCACATGGCATCAATCCAGGAATCTGTGGTTTCAGAGTAGAATTACTGTAGTAGATGAAGGCTAACATGAGGTCTTAACAAGGCTAACAAGATCTTAACACATACGAAGAGTTTTCTTATCCTCATAAACCCATAATTCATAGAACATATCTCGAAAATAAGGAATTCCTGGTGTTAACTTGTTTATAGGTTTTTTTTAAATTGTGAAATTGAAGTGGTAGGAATGAATTTGATGTGAAATTATTTCTATCAGCAGTGCAGGTTTTCACAGCTTCCATTGAAGGCTTTATTGCTTTTCATAACCTAAGACGAAATGTGGGACTTAATACAGCCCGGATATCCTCATTCCTCTTATTGTTTTCTATGGCTGAGGTGGGAAGGATCTATCCCATCACTAAGTTTCAGGTAAGGAACAACGATTTTTTTAGCTTAGTGGGAGCATGAGACCATGCTTTCCAGTTCCAAAATATGATTACTCTGGGTTATCAGCATTTTTCTTGCCAGTGCATTTTGAATTTCTAAAAACCTACTGGATTAGGCTTTATCTAACCTTAACATTGAATATTCACTTTTTCTCAAGTAGACAAACATACCATCACCATCTTCCTTTATCAAATCCTTCCACTCTCAAATCAGCCCTCAAAAAATTATATAAACAAGCAAACAAAGAAACAAAAAAAAAATAAATAAAGCCTTTTAAACTGTTAACTTTTTTAAGGCAATGGGACATTAAGGATGTTAATCAACAACAGCAGAATAATGTTAGAGTGTTTCCCTTTGTGATCACCCTGCGTGAAATGGCCCAGAGAACAAGCTGTTTGTTTTTTGCTATTGGAGTGCTGCTTCTTCTGGCACTTAATATGTCACTGAACTGCATTCTTATTTCACAAGATCTTTGCTGTATTAAAGCCATAGACCTAAGTGCAAAGCTTTGTCCTGTTCTTTTCTGCTCAAAGCAGTCAGTCTCTGCACCATTCTCAATTTACTATTCATTATGTACGACTAGAACTTAAATATATAATGGAAAGCTACATCTACACTTGTAGGATCTCAGCAGATGCACAGCAGAGATTTTTCATGTTTTTATGTTGTAATTGGGTTAACTTAAAACATACAGAAATTGCTAGTATAGGCTCCTGTTGTAAAAATTGTGCAAAGTTTGCAAGACTTAAATAGATGGTATTCTCTTTTCCTTTTATAAGATGCCTATGGGCAGAAAGTGCTCTTCATTTGTTACCTCCTTTCAGTTCCTGTGCTGAAACACAGATGGAACAAAGCACATGGAAAGAAAGATGTTCTGATAGTAGAATAGTAACGTTGTTTAAATACCTTGGGTTGATACTTATGTTTTTTTGTTGATGGCTCTGTCTAGAAGACATTCTGGCAGAAATCAGTGGCACAGTTGCTGTTAGTGTCCAATTGTCAATGGCAGATAACTCTCCAACATGCTACTAGTATGATTATTGAGACTTAGAACTGGAACACAAAGAAGGGCATTTTGTTATCAGATTAATATTCTTATTGTAGTTTTCTATCTGCTTATAAGTATACATGAGCTGACTGTTATTTTCTCAGATTCCTTCCATTAAGTTTGCTTAAGTACTTTAGGATTTAATTTTATCTAGGTCTATTCTGGTTATTCATGGAAGAGACTTTCTATCATGGTTTATTTACAATATTTGCTGGGAGTCAAACTGAGGAATTGATTTGGTTCTACCAGAGATTACTAGATACAACTTTCAGCAGAGAAGTCAAAGCTAATTCTTTCCAAAAGCTGAAATTACTATGGGGAACAATTTTTGTTACCCTTTTATGACAATCTCAGTCCTTCTTTTAAGCCTTGGAGCAGAATTTAACTTTCATCACTTTTGTTAATTAATCCACTGGTGGCCACAGCAGAATCCCATGAAACAGACTGGGTGTCTCAAATGTCTATGATGTTACGGGCCACTAGATTGGGACGCTATAGAGAAGCAGCATGTCCTTCGGTGCAGGATACAAAAATTCCTTCAGCCTACTACTTCTAATTCATCCACTGAAAAAAATATTTCACTGTTATCAGTTGAGAGACATTTGAAACAAATATGTTTCACTTCAATATGCTTAATGTTTTTGCATCATATGTGCCATTGCTATTTCTACAACTTTCGGAATTCTTGAGAAAAAATTTGAATCTTGTATGAATCAGTTTAACTTCTATTTGAAAGGAAGGATGATCATAGCCAAATCACCTGCCAAACGCAGATAAGTATGATATTATTTGTATATAGTGGAAATGATAATTATCACTGTTATGAGTGTTACAATTTTATTATATTGAAAAAAAGAGAAAAACACATTAGCGGGGTGTTCCGGCATAATTTCCCAGAGCGGGTGAATCTTTTTAAATAGAAGAGGAAGAGTAACTTAATGAAACAGAACACTGGAAATTGAGACCCTGGTTTAAATAACTCACAAGGATATGCTTGACTTAACACGCATAGTCACTGGACTTACTCAGATAAATATTAGTGTATTTGTAAGCTTGTGTGATCTATGCTTTATAAAAGGCTTGAGACAGTAATGGTACTCATATTAAAGTCAGTGGAAAGAAAGGAAACAAACTTTTCTCAGAGCTCGGTGCAGGGAAGGAAAGTAAAGGTAGATTCTGTCAGACATATTGTAATTTTTTGGGACTACTGTCCAACACTAACTCTAACACTAGCAAGAGAGGCAAATTAAAATATGTTAAGACTGATTACTGGTGGATGAATCAGAAATATTTTTGAAGAGCTTAAATTTACAGAAATAACATCTGTTATGTAAACTAAAATATTTTTGTTGGGTATTAAAAACTGAATTAATATAGGGAATAAAATATTAGCTTTTGAGTTCTGAAGGTGCTTACAAACCCTGAGCAATTTATGTTTAATTGGCTCTCCAAGGTAGAAAACAATTCTATACAGATAGATCCATTAACATATTATCCTTCATAACTACCTTGGACTTAAGCATCTGAAGGAGAGCTAGAGGAGAAGTGAAATTACAGTCTAACTTGAAAAGTGGATAGGTCAGTTGCCCACCAGGCAAATTATTCCTGGGTGTCTTGAGAATTTGCTATGAAAACCAGTAGTGTATTCTTTGTTCTATACTATGTCCTATTTGAAGCAAACCATGCTAATTCTGTAATTGCTCTTGAGAAAGCCAGTTGCTGAGATTGTTGAAAAGTTGAACGGCTTCAAAGAAGTTCTGCTCTTCATAAAATGATTGACTAGTATTGACAGTTATTCATATCACAATCAATTGCTTTCCTATAGAAATTTCTGGACTTTAAGCAATCTGGAGGCATGAAGGCGAGTCTATAGATGCTCAACTGCCTGAAGGCCATCTTCCAAGACTTACGTGTCTGTGATTCTGCTTACAGAAGCTTTGAGCCATAAAACAAATTCCCATTTTTCTGCCTGTAATAACACTTTTCAAATATCTCTGCTCCTCAATAATTCCATATGTTTTGGAAAGATAATGAGCTCTTTAAGAACCAAAATTAATACACTAATGTACAACTTGATTAGCTATGTACTGCCAAAAGAGTGGATTTGAGACTGAGAGCTACAATGACAATAAAAATAGAGGAGGCAATTTTTAGTGCTACCTAAATAGAGTCATGCAAATACAAGCCCATAAACATGAGATGATAGAATATTGCTAACAAGGAAATCAATATGAATAACCGTAAATTTTGGTACAGTATGTGCTACTGCCAGCGCTGATCACGTGTGCAGAGCGTGACGCACGTTACACTGCATGAGCAGGAGAACAGTGGGACCTGTGAGTTTGACACCCCTGGTCTAGAGAATGCTAAATACTTATTCCTTAATAATCTCCTTAACTACATAATGTTTCTTCTCATACTTCTATTAAAAAGTTTTCCTCCAAAAAAGGAGGGCAATCTTACCCCATCACAGATTTGTACTGACTTGCTAAGTAAATCTTACTTCTTTCTCCTATATCTCTGACATAATATCGTGAATATATGTATTTAACTATACCTGAGTTCTATGGCTTAGAATGGGAGATGGGGCCTCACAAGGGTATCCTGGTTTCTTACTCTATCTCCTGAAGCAAATGAACAGCTAAAATGGAACAATTACCCAGCAGTCACTTAGGAGTAGATTGAATCCAGAGGAAAAGATCTGAGTCAGAACATGCACATAGAAGCACACACCAATTTTGCTAACAAATTTTTTTCTGTCCTTGGAAAATACCACTAACTTCAACTCTGTTCACAGCTACAAATTCCCCTTAGGCAAGTGGCCTAGACAATGCTTTGTGTTTTTAAAGTGTTTTGGGTATTTAGAATATCAATCTTTTCAAACAAACAATAACTTAGATTATTTAAGCTGAAATTAATAATCTCTTTCAACTGTGTGTTTTGCTTTGGGATTGCTTTGCGAAAAGCACGTGTTCAAATTGTGTTTCCTAAAAACAAGAAGAGCAAATGATATTGATAATCCATATTAGGCTGTAGTTGCTGATAAAGTTCATTTGTTTTGGAAAGGTGGGGTTCATATGAGGAGAGCAGAATGCTACCTTCTTACCTGTCACAGTCATCTGTGCTTAACAATGTTTGAAAATGATATTGACTTAGTAAATACATTGCTCATGTTTTGGCAAAAATCACAGTTGAAAGACATTGAATTAATTTGAAGATTTTTGTAATATTACAAATTATTTTTCTTGAATTATCAAATATTCATATTTGTTTCATTTTTTTTTTTGTGACGGGCTTTATGATATCCCCAGTTTTATAATTCGTGTTTATCTATTTTTGCTGCTGTGCTTGATAACATTGAAGGAAACCTTTAATTTCAGCTCTCAGGGGAGGACTGTATTATACCAAAGCTCTACTTGTAAATCCCAATGCTGGTGTTCTAAAAAGAAGTAGCCCAAATAAAGAAATTACTATACAGTGCTTTGAAATCTTGGTTTTTTTCTTGTGGGTTATTTACGTTACAAGTGATTTTTTGTAAAATTTTTTTTATCATAATATGCTGATTTGAAGGTAGAAGCTAGAACAAGTTGTTTTTTTATGTACCACAGTTCTTAGTCACTTGCCTGCTTCTGCAGTTCTTATCCTTCATACAACTTCATGCATCCAAAACCAGTGTGTTTGCCTTGCAGTTTTATGGTCCACATTTATTCTATCCTTTCCCTTTGAGAATAGGAATGTCCTTAGCTGAAAGAAAAAGTCACTTTCAGAGCTGCACAGGGAAGCTTCTACAACAGCTGCCTGCACTGTATTTGTACTGTGGGTAAGTAGGGGAGTTTGAATAAATATTGTAATTAGCAACATAACAGCATATTTTGATTGCTTTAATAAATAACAGCAACATGAATCTTTTCTTATTGGTGACACTAATGATCATTAATGGCCAAGCCTGTTATCTTTACAGTATGAATTCTTAATTGAAAAGCACAAGTCTTGAATGCAACACATATTACTGAATCACAAAATAAACGCAAAACTTTGTTATTATTTCATCTAAGATAATCCTCAAAAATATAAAACCAAAATAACAAAAAAGACTCCGAACTTTTTGTTTCCTTTGTTTTTCATGCAAAAATAACAGGAAGCCACATGGACACATCTGGGGTCTAGAGGGGAAGTTGTATGAGGAGCGACTGAAGTCACTTGGTCTGTTCAGCCTGGAGAAGAGGAGACTGAGAGGGGATCTCACAGCTGTTTATGGCTTCCTCACAGGGGAGGAAGGCGAAACAGGTGCTGATCTCTTTTTTCTTGTGACCTATGACAAGACTAGAGGTAATGGCAGGAAGAAATGCCAGGGGAGGTTTAGACTGGATATTAGGAAGAGGTTCTTCACCCAGCGGTTGGTGGAGCACTGGAACAGGCTCCCCAGCGAAGCAATTGAGGCACCAAGTCTGCCAGCATTCAAGAAGCATTTGAACAATGCCCTCAGTCACACGGTGTGAATGTTGGGAGTGTCCTGTGTAGGGATAGGAGTTGGACTTGATGATCCTTTTGGGTCCCTTCCAACTCAGGTAATTCTATGGTTCTATTACTCTGTGACAAAAAGTTGCATACTTTGGTCAGCTTGCAAAATCAGAAGTACTTCTATAATTTTTTGGATTTCAACCAATGTAACAGTCACTGTAATATGTAATACGTCACAGAGCCAATATTCCATTAACTTTATATTCTCTGATTTGAAATTTGGGGATCAGTTTTTACTTTTGTTTTTTTCCTGTATTCAAAGTAACATTGTAAGAATGTCCCCTTGTGTATTTTTGCTAAGAAAATCAAAACTCAATAATAATAAAAATCACTATATGCAATTGATTTATGGTTATCTATAAAGCAGCAGATATTTTATGTACTATTAACTCTAATTTTCTTATAGTTAACTTGGAAATTCCTTGTGCTCACTGCAGTATAAAATCTTGTCAAAAACTTGAGAGTAGATGTTGCTGAGATGTCTGTCTTCATGGACTTTGGCCCACAAGCATGTGAAGCAAACAGTGTTAATGATTTAAGGCAAACTGCTTAAGCCCTTTCCCCCTATTTTGACAGGGATTACTGTTCCTTGGAAACATGCTTTCTGCCTAGGTTAGATGGTACTAGTGAGCGGGAGTGTAATGGGAATAAGTTTTCTTCAATTAACTTCCAGATGAGGGGTAGATGGACAGGAGGTCTGGTAACAGCTTTAACCTGCAAAGCTGGGCATATCTATTGGAATTACTTCTTTGTCCTGCGACTAGTTTAATACAACTGTATTCAGATTGTGCAAACAAAGTAAAATACTCCTTCTCTTACCATTCACACGGGGTATGTAATGTCGTAAAATGAGTCGGTAGGAAAGAAGGCCAGCTTGGCTTAACAGAGAGCTCTGTGTTAGTCTAAGGAAAACCAGGAAAATATAAGAGCTTTGTAAGAGGGGACAGGCTTCGCAGGAGGACTATAAGGAGCAGGTGACATCATGTAGGCAAAACATTAGAAGGGCTAAAGCCCAACTGGGACTTCAACTGGACAGTTCGGTGAAAGACAATAAGAAATGTTTCTTCAAGTATATTAACAGCAACAGGAGGACCAAGGAGAATCTCCTTCCGATACTGGATGCAAGCGGAAAGGTAGTAACAAAGAATGAGGACAAGGCAGAGGTACCTAATACCTTCTTTGCTTCGATCTCTAATAGGAAGGTAAGATGTTCTCTGGGCTCCAAGCCTCCCGAGCCAGAAGACTGTGAAGAAAAACCCTCAATGTTCCAAGAAGACTTGGTTAAAGACCTGCTCAACCAATTAAACATCCACAAGTCTATGGGACTGGATGGGATACACCCAAGGATATTAAGGGAGCTGGTGGAGGTCCTTGCCAAACCCCTTTCCCTCATCTATCAACAGCCCTGGCTGACTGAGGAAGTGCTGCTCAACTGGAGACTGGCAAATGTAACTGCCATTTACAAGAAGGGTCGGAAGCAGGATCCAGGGAATTATAGACCTATCAGCTTGACCTCAGTACCGGGGAAGGCCATGGAGCAGATCATATTGAGTGCTATCAAACAGCACATGCAGGACAGCCAGGTGATCAGACCCAGTCAATATGGGTTTATGAAAGGCAGGTCCTGCCAGACCAACCTGATCTCCTCCTATGACAAGGTGACCCGGTTAATGGATGAGGAAAGGGCTGAACTTTTGTAAAGCCTTTGACACTGTTTCTCACAGCATTCTGATTGAGAAACTGGCTGCCATTGGCCTGGACAGGCACACCCTCTGCTGGCTGAAAAACTGGCTGGATGGCTGGGCCCAGAGGATGGTGGTAAATGGAGGTAAATCCAGTTGGAGGCTGGTCATGAGTGGTGTTCCCCAGGGTTCAGTGCTGGGGCCAGTGCTGTTCCATATCTTTATTAATTACCTGGACGAAGGGATCGAGTGCACCCTTAGCAAGTTTGCAGATGACACCAAGCTGGGTGGCAGTGTTGATCTACTTGAAGGAAGGGAGGCTCTGCAAAGAGATCTGGTCAGGCTGGATTGATGGGCTGAGACCAATGGGATGAGGTTCAACAAGACCAAATGCCGAGTCCTGAACTTGGGGCACAACAACCCCTTACAGCGTTACAGGCTGGGGGAAGAGTGGCTGGAGAGCTGCCTGGAGGAGAGGGACCTGGGGGTGTTGGTTGACAACCGGCTGGATATGAGGCAGCAGTGTGCCCAGGTGGCCAAGAATGCCAATGGCATCTTGGTCTGTATCAAAAACAGTGTGGCCAGCAGGACCAGGGAGGTTATTGTGCCCCTGTACTCAGCACTGATGAGGCCACACCTCGAGTACTGTGTTCAGTTCTGGGCTCCTCAGTACATGAAGGACATTGAGGTGTTGGAGAGCGTCCAGAGAAGGGCAGCGAGGCTGGTGAAGGGGCTGGAGAACAAAACCTAAGAGGATTGGCTGAGGGAACTGGGGTTGTTTAATTTGGAGGAGACTGAGAGGAGACCTCATCGCTCTCTACAGCTGCCTGAAAGGAGGCTGTGGCAGAGCAAGTGTTGATCTCTTCTCTCAAGTGACAGGTGATAGGAGAAGGGGAAATGGCCATAAGTTGCACCAGGGGAGGTTCAGACTAGATGTTAGGAAGAATTTCTTTACCAAAAGGGTGGTCAGGCACTGGAATAGGCTTCCCAGGAGGTGGTTGAGTCACCATCCCTGGAGGTATTTAAAAGAAGGATAGATGAGTTCTTAAGGGACATGGATTAGCAGGTGATGGGTGCGGTTGGACTCGATGATCTCCAAGGTCTTTTCCAACCGGAAGATTTTATGTTCCCAGGTTCTCAGCCCAAGTGACATAAGAAAGAGGCAGCAGCACAGCAGGTTGACTTCTGCAATAACATGTCCTACTACTACGTTGTGTTGAAATTTCATGAACAACCTGGGAACTTGATTTCAATGAACTTAGTACTAATTCAATATGAAAATGGGTTCTGGCTTTTCATATTCTTCTTTTTTTTTTTTTCTTTTGTACCAGCCAGAGTTTGAGAGTGGAATAAATCTGCAGTTCTATTGTTTGTGCATGTCAGCATGTACTTCCCAACAAAGGAAACCATTAAATCAGCCATTGTTTGCGATACCCCAAGTACATTTGGTGTTGATTTACTGGTATGTTTTGGCTTTTAATTAGTAGCTAGCCTTGGCTCAAAAATGTGCACTCTGATATCTTGCTCAGTTTCACATGAAAGAACAGAACAGACAACTACTGTAACACAAAAAATTACGTGCTATTCACAACTAAAATGAGATAAATGCATTCACCTTCTGAAAATCTCAACAGATATTTTAATCAGATTTGTAGGAGTCATCTCGTAGCCAAGCATAGCTTCTCCTTCCTCTACCCCTTAGGAAAAGCAACAGTAATTGCATTTTTACCATACTTATTTCATAAGAGCAATAGGGACTGTTATAAAGTTTTCACCTTGAAATGTATGTTTGGGAATAAAGTAACCAAATAAACAACAGTCATCTCTTGGAAAACATAATTTGGTATTAGTATTTGTTTCGCATTTGGCAAATCACGAGTCCAACAGGAACATGGTGTTCATTGACTCTATTTTCACACCCACCTTCTCTAATGAAATACAGGAGTCCTTCACAGTGTGGAGATTTTATGTATTGTTGATGGACAGTCTTCAAGTTTGGAGGTGAAGAGTCTTCTGATATTTGAAATGGTTTCTCTCTGTCTATCTTTATAGGCTGCCCATTGTATTTGAAACGTAAAATTAGGAAGTGTAAGTAACGTGGAAAAGTATTGTTTCTCAGAGGAAGTGAAGATGCTTGATACTTCATACAGAAGACTGGACAACTGGTGATTGGTACAGATTCTGATGGTAAAACCTGTAAGGAAAAAGTAGTAGTTGTCACGGGTGTATGTGCAATTCATATGGAGGCTTGAGTGCCAATGTCAATGCCTGTTAATCTGCTGTTGCTACATGCTGGTTTTGTCTTTTTTTTTTTTTTTTTTTTTAAGTAGCTGTCTGGAGAATTATTCCTTCAGCAATCTGCATAATCACCTGTTTTTTTTCTTTCAAATTCTGTAATAATATCCTCTTACAATAGATGACAGCCCTTACTGGGATTTTCCCCTTCTTTTATTGAAATGATTATGGAACATTTTAATTTTGTGGGGCAGAAACTATTTATTCTTGTTGTCATAGAATGGCAACTCTTGCAATGGGAACCTCAGCCTTATTTGTCATGAAAGCAATTGTTAATATGCTATTGAAGTGTTTATCATAAACACTACCTGTGATAGAAGAAATGCTAAATCACTGGATAGCTGTTTTATGACAGCTCTTTAAATTCCTTGCTAAACTGTAAAGTTCAGCTACAGAGTTCAGGTCTGAGTTTTTCTGAGACATGGGTAATCCCTAGTTTTGCTTCTTCATTGTATGGAATACCAATGTCAAATGCATGCCTCAAGAATAGATAAAATGGCTATGAACCACAGAAACTAGAGATGATCACAAAAGCCTGTGTTGTTTGGTATCACACAGTATGCAGAAGGGTATAAGGATCTACAAGGATACTTTGTATATTGTGCAAATTAATTTTCTCTTTGTGGTCACAGTGAAGATGGGGGGTTTAGAAGATCCTTTATGGTTAGTTCTTAGGACATAGAAAAATGATACAGCAAAGTCATTATGTATTCCTGCGTACTTTAATAATGGCTGCAATTAAAAAAAGAACTTTTCCTTTGCCATGTGAATACAAAAAGAAACATGCACTTCCAAACCATTCTCTCTCTTAATACGACATCATTTGTATTTACATTTTCAAAAATACAAAAATGTACAAAGCAGAACTCATTGTTCACAGGCTGAATCTCTTCGATGTGACAAGAGGTATAGAAAATGTGCCTACAAACATGCAAAAATTCATCATTGCTCTACAAGTCTGTTTTTTAATAATTCAACTCTTTAAAAGCGATATGCAGTAAATTTTTACTTAGGAACATCTACAAGATTCACACTGATTTCATAAGGAATTATGCTACACATATCTAGGGAAGAACACCTCTTAGGAAGAAATCCTGGATGATTGTGAATTGTTTTTGTTTAGGTACTTTAGCAAGAGTAATTATAAAAATAATCTGGGTCACGACTCATCTCTAATTTAAACTTCAGTAAACCAGAAGTAACTTAGTAGCTGCAAATAGGGTAGAAAAGAGGAGAGTCAAGCTAAGGAGTTTCTATGAAAAATTAAGCAGATACAAAGGCTAGTTCTCCGTTTATGGTTTTGTACAATGTGATGCGAGTACTTACACAATACGGAATGCATACAATAATCACGGATGCAAACAAGTTGTTTAAAAAACAGTTTCAAAATATATCTTTTACAAATATTTTCATAGATCTCAGATGCATTCTGTTTTGCTTTCAACATAGCTATACCAGGGGCCATCTCTGGATTGCCAGCATGTGGATCACAAAAAATTCACAGGGTTCTTCTAAGCTTAGCGGAAGACCACTCTGATATTACAGTGTAAAGGGTATGTTTACCAACTCTGCCAATAATCGCATAGAGAGACATATTAATGGGATGAACAGAGGGCTAATTAGTCAAAACAGTTTATTTACAATATATGGGAGTAATGGTGCTCATTGCTATGAGACCACAGCTTTGCTGCCTGTTTAGCAAATTCAGCTTTTTCTTATCCAACTATTTTCTGTCCAATATCTGCCTTCTGACATCATTTTTTTTAATACATACACAACAAAAATGACCTGTTTAGGCACTAATTTCCTGAACTTCAGTTCAGCTGTTGTAGCAAGATAGCAAGCTGGTGTTTTGTTATTGTTTGTTTGGGGGTTTTTTATCTTGTTTTGCAGACTTTGTTGAAGGGTAATATATACTTTTTCCATTTTTTGCAAGATCATATTGATTCCTTACTTGGCAAAATATTTTTAGTAGACCTCAACTCTGCATCTCAAATTACACAGCAATTGGAGTGCGTCCAGAGAAGGGCAACAAGGCTGGTGAAGGTGTTGGAAAACAAGTCCTTTGAGGAGTGGCTGAGGGAACTGGGGTTGTTTAGTTTGGAGAAGAGGAGGCTGAGGGGAGACCTCATCACTGTCTACGGCTGCCTGAAAGGGGGCTGTCGCAGAGCGAGTGTTGATCTCTTCTCTCAAGTGACAGGTGATAGGACAAGGAGAAATGGCCATAAGTTGCACCAGGGGAGGTTGAGACTAGATATTAGGAAGAATTTCTTTACCAGAAGGCTGGTCAGGTCCTGGCACAGCTGCCCAGGGAGGTGGTTGAGTCACCATCTCTGGAGGTGTTTAAAAAATGGGTAGGTGAGTTTTTGAGAGACATGAATTAGCGGATAAGGGGTGTGATTGGACTCGATGATTTCCAAGGTCTTTTCCAACTGGAAGATTCTATAATTCCTGTATTTCAGTACTTCAGTTTCAATTTTAAGCTACAAATATGGGAATATGCTGTGCAAAATTGTAAACTTTCAAGAGACCTGCTTTTCTATAGAATGATGGGAAACCCCAAGTTCAGACAGAGTTCTAAAAGACACTAATGTATCTAATACTTTCAGAAGAAGAAATGTTCCAGTAACTGTAGCAGAACTCTTTTTTTTTTTTTTTTTTTTTTGTGTAGAACACTGTCATTCACAGTACTTCGCTTCATGTCATGGTGCTCCAGTTCACCGAAATACTTCAATGAAGATTTATATTTCAGTTTGAAATGGTTAAAATACAGATTATGTTGTTTGTTTATTTTTTCCAGTTTCCCAGAACAGGAAACATGGAAACAGGAACACATGACCACCCAGAGCAGATTGATTATGACAAGCAACTCCGTAATAGGATCTGTAAGATATCATGAAAGAATCAACAAATCAAATGAGAGTGAATTACACTCATAAGAAGTAGTTTGCAAGAGCTTTTACAGTAATATCTTCAATGTGCTGTAAAATAATACACAAGAGAAAAAAACAGGTCTCGTAGCATTGAATATATTAATAATTAGCCATTGCCAATTCCTCAATGAGTCACAACTTAATTGGAATAATAAATCTTTACTATTCAGGTTAGTTAATTATAGTGGGTAAAGGAAACACACTGATGAATACTACGGATATAAGAGCACTGATGTAAGAAGCTATGAATCCTGCAGTTTATTTCTGGGTCTACTCTACACTCACCGCATGACCTTCCATTGAGTTCTACACTCTGCGACAGGGATTCCAGCCCTTCCACATCTCACTTCTTTTCTCTATAAAGTGGATGCTATCCTATGAGGCTCCTTTACAAGTTGCTCAGTTGAATATATATGAAATGTGACTGTGGGCACTAGAGTAAGAAAGGGTCCTAGGTCTGAAGCAGAGGGCAGGGTTTCTGGAGCCTCAGCTGTGTCTGCCAGGTTCCCTCCAGCCCTTGTGCCACCCCTGTAAGGGGACCCTAAAATGGTCATTGCCTCTCACTTCAAAACCCTTGAACTTTCCATTGCTGAGTTTTGCCATTTGTAGAACGCGAAACTTAGAAGTCCCTGCCTAAGGTGTGAACCTGCCAGTTCATACCTGTTGCTTTGGAGACCCTGAGATGGGTCTCGGAGCATCCTTTATTACAATCATAGAATCATAGAATCACTTGGTTGGAAAAGACCTTTGAAAGCATTGAGTCCAACTGTACCTGTCTACTACTAAACCACATCCCTAAGCACTTCATCTACTCGTGTTTGGAATACCTCCAGGGATGGTGACTCAACCACTTTCCTGGGCAACTGTGCCAGTGCCTGACCTCCCTTTCAGTGAAGAAATTTTTCTTAATGTCCCATCTCACCCTCCTCCCGTGCAACTGTGACTATTTCCTTTCATCCTATCACTTGTCACTTGGGAAAAGAGACCAATACCCATGTTGCTACAACCTCCTTTCAGGCAGTTGTAGACAGTGATGGGGTCTTTCCTCAGCCTCCTTTCCTCCAGACTGAACAACCCCAGTTCCATCAGCCACCGCCCATAAAGCTTTTCCTCCAGACCCTTCATCAGATTCATTGCCCTCCTCTGGACGTGCTCCAGCCCCTCAGTGTCCTTCCTGTACTGAGGGGCCCAGCACTGAACACAGTACTCGAGGTGTGGCCTCACCAGTGCTGAGTACAGGGGCACAATCCCTTCCCTAGTCCATGCTATTTCTGATACAGGCCAGGATGCCATTGGCCTCCTTTGCTACCTGGGCTACTGCTGTCTCAGGACCTGGATGTCGACCAGCATCCCCAGCAGCTCGCCAGCCACTCCATAGAGTCATAGAACGGTTTGGGTTGGAAGCGACCTTTAAAGATTATCCAGTTCCAACTGCCGTGCCATGGGCTGGGATACCTCTCATCAGACCAGGCTGCTCAAGACCCCATCCCTCTCCCCAGTCCTTTAGCGCCACACGGGGTCGTGTCCCAAGCGTAGGACGCAGCACTTGGCAAAGAGCTCTTTTATTGCGGCCACTCATTACCGAAACTGAACAAACCACAGCTCTTTGGGTCTGACAGACCACCGGGAGAGCGCTGCATCGCCTGCCGCGGGCTCGCCCCACCGCGCCCTCTCCGCGCCCCGCTCCGCACCCCGTTCGCGCAGCGCTCCGCGCCAGCCCTTGCGGCACAGCCTGACGTCACGGCCCAGGCGGGGCGGGGCCGCGCTCGGAGCGGGCTGCGCGGTGCGGGGCGCGGTGCGGTGAGCTGAGGGGTGCGGTGCTGCGGGCGCCATGGAGGAGTTCCTGCATCGCGCCCAGTCCAAACTGGTGAGTCACGGCGGGGGAAAACGGGCGCCAAACTTCGCCCGACTTCGACTGCACCCCCGGGGGGCAGCCCCCGCAGGTGCTCCTCAAAACTTCTCGGAGTGTTTCGGCAGCACTGTGGGTCCTCGGCGGGGCTGGCGTTGGGGAGAGGATGGATGGGGCTGGGGACTTTCGCGTCTGCTGGGACACCTTTTGGGGGTGCATTCCCACGCGTTTTGGGGGTGCGTTTCCTTCTCATGCCTCGCTGGCTTCTAGTTATTGCTGAATAACGCTGTACTTTCGAACATCCGAAGCCGTGTTTGGCAGGTGCATGGGACATGGCAGTGTGCCGGTTTGGGGTTATTTGCACGTTTGAAGGTACAGAGTTACAGAAATCACAGAATGGCCTGAGTTGAAAGGGTCACAGAAGGATCATTGAGTCCAACTCCTTTCTGTTGCTTCAAGTTGTACAGTTAAATGGGGAAAAAATATATCAGAAGTTGCTTAAAAACCACCATTTGTGTGGGCTAAATGTCACTAGGAGTAAGGGGTAAGTTTGGATAAGGCTTAAAATAACTGAGGAATATATAAGGTGATGAAGCACCAGCTGCATGACTGTGCTTCATCTGCCATAGGTAGTTAATATTGTCTTAGGAATTGGAGATATATAGGTCGTGTTTGCAAGTGACTCAGTGGGGTTGTGCTGAAACTGCAGTGCATTTATTTTGTTTACAGTAACTGAAAATATGTCCCCAAATAGTGTGTCCTTTTTTTTCCTTGTTATGTGCAATGCAAAAGTAGGATGTTTTTAAGAGTAGGGTGGTCTTAGGCCAGCTTGTTTCCAGTCGTGAGAGTTGCTTTTTTGTGCCAAATCGGGTTTACAGTTGTTACCTTTCATGGGCAGCCTGGACTCCTGCTAGCTGTCCCAGCTTTAAGAGGAACATTCAGTTACAGGGCTAATAAGGGGCTAGTAAAAAAAAAATTCCATGGCTGCTAGTTTTGCCTGCAGGGTCCGTTTCCCCCTCCTCCCCCCTTCTCCTTTGGAGAGTAGCTGGATATAACTAAATGTAACCTTCGTTGTTGATAATTAGAAGTGTCGGGCCTTCCCAGTTTCATAGACCTGTTATGAATCTCTGGAGAATGAGCCATCTCAGGCAAACCAAGATTCACTTTCTTTTGATGGCCATCATTCTCTATATGTAATGATTTGTAGAAAGTGGTTTGTTATACCATATTTTGTGTTCATGTGTGCGTTGGAAATTGGAGAATTAAGGCATTTTTTAGAGGACTAACAAAATAGAAGAGAAAATGAATCCCCTGGTAGCTCCCTTAATATTTAACTGTGTTGGTATATGCGAAGCATAAACATGAGGTGTGTCAGCTTAGTCACTTGCCAGCTAAGTTGTCTTACTATATATTTTTTTGAGTTTGTAGGGTTTCTCTTCGTGTGAACAATATAAACTTTGGTAACCCTGCTAGGTGCTGCATAGCACAGTTAGAAAGTTAATACATTTTCAGATCAGGATTTCACATATTGTAACATTTGAACTGGAGATTTGGTTTTGACAAGTTTCCTGCTCAAGTACATCAAGGGTGGTCTTACTAAATGTTAATAGACCTGAATTATGTTATAATAGCAGTCGCCTCTGCAACATTACTGAATGGCAAGCAGTAAGAACAAAATGATTTTACTGCTAAAAGCGAATACTGCACGATCTATCTTAATAGCTGTTGGTAATCAAAAAGTTGTCTGCAAAACTTTAATCTGGAGAGATGCACTGATAACAGATATTTTTATTTCTTTAATTTAGATGAAATAGGACAACTGAACAACAGCCCATTTTGTTCCTGCAGTCGGGGTTTTCGAAAGAAATGGAGGCTTCTCTTTGTGCCTTCTGAACCATGGGAGCAAAATATGTATTTTGAATTGAATCTCCTCTACGGGAGTATCATGGAAGAGAGTGTCTTTTTGACGGCCATGTTTTATTGTATGGTCGTGTCAGCTGAGCATGGCCGGGGAAGAATCTGAGTACTTGCGTGTTCAGTTCAGAACAGATTTATAAATCTTATAAGTTGACGTCAATTTGCCAATTTACTCTGCACCACAGTAGGTAATCCACAGTAATTGAAGATGTGTGTTCTGCAAATCAGATGGCTCAGGATGTGTTTTCCTTTCTGCTTGGACAAGCCTTTTGTGGGAAATCTTTCTCTGCTGATACAAGGGAGCCATAGACTGAGTTGAGGGCCAACAAGGGGCTGTGTTTGGTTTGCTAGTGATGTAAGGTAGAGCTTCTCAGGTGAATGGGCAAATGACTCAGAACTAACAAGCTGCTCTGTGTTGCTGTGTTAGCGCAGCCATGTCTGTGGAAGACACTGAAGCCCTGAGATTGTATCTCAGAGGCCTAATGATGCTAGTCTTGCAGTGGTAGTACTTCATACCATAGGTAATCTTGTTTAGTTACACTGATCACAGTACGCTGACTGTGAGTACTGCCCAGCATGAGTGAACGAAAATTTTCTTTTCTCATGAGCAATAGTTCCAGAAGAACAATTGCTCCAAGCTCTGCAGGAGAAACTATTACTGCAAGTGCTACATCATTCATTTGGATCTGGCCCCAGCCACAATATTAATCAAGACTGTTTCTCCACATGGAGCAGTTTTGGCCATGGAGTATTCCATACAAAGGACTTACACATTTTTTGCTTTCTAAGACTCTTATGTGGTGTACCTCTGTTGATTGTTAGAGAGGAAAATTCTCTGTCTTTTTATTTGTTAGCAATAAAGTCTTCATTACGCTGTTCTTTCTTTAAAACCAATGAATTTTGCTTTTGTGACTTGTCATTATAGAACATTTTCAGTTATTTTCAGTGCTGATTTTTTGAATAGTTGTGTGTAATCTATGTAAAACCAATGGGGTAGAAATGCTAAAAGGCAAAACATGACAGAATATAAGAGATGGTGTACTGACATTTTGGGCTTTTACAGTTCAGTCCTGCAGGTTTTTCTCCAGTATTCCCTAAGTCTAGTAGTGAGACTAGATGAGACCAAACCGGCATTCTGTCTCAGTTAAGGGAGGATTATAAGTGGTAGAATATACCGGTCTGCTGATCAGGTGTTGAAAGTTTAGATCAAAATGTCTGTCTAAACTACTATGTTAGCCACAGCTTGAGCCATCTTCCATGAATTTGCCTGTTTATTTTTTAAATAAATTTATAGTTTGGCTTCCACAAAATCTCTCAGAGAGTGAGTTCTACAATTTTACCTCGTACTCTGTGTGAGTGGGACAATATCCCTGTTTGTTTACTTTAAACCATCTGCCTGACAATATTAATGGGTGTTCCATAGTTCTTATGCCTCGAATGAGTATTTTTTGTTCACTTTCTCTATCATGTTTAAGTATTACCACATACGCCTCCTCTTCTCCCAAACATTTCTGAGTTAGGGTTTTTCATTGCCCCTTCTTACAAGCACTGTTCAATCACTCTGCTCATCCCTGTGTCCTGTCTCTGAAGATTTTATGATTTTAGTAATCCTTTGAATGTTGTGGAGCCCAGAACTGCCTGCTGTATTTAAGGCGTGCATGCATAAAAGACTTAGATAGTAGTATAACGACACTTCATTTTTTTCCATTTTCTTAAGATTTCTTGTATTTCTACTTACTTACTCTGTTCTTTCTCTATTTCATTGTCATTTTTTCTTTGCTTAATAGTACCCATTTTAAAGTTTGTGTGACTGTATATGGTACCTAAATGTAGTTAAAAGATGGAGGTGGGGTTGTTTCCTCACATTTTCTCTAGTCTGCGCTTCTCACCCTCATTTCCAATTACTATTTTATTACCTAGTCCCTCAATGTTATGAGTCCTTTCTGCAGCTCTTGTAGCCAGTTTTAGATTTAACTTTCCGAATAATTTAGTATTGTCTGCAGTTTTTGTTGCCTCATTATTTGCCTGCCTGTCCTACTGGAAGTAATATTATTTATTATTTATGGATATGAAGTACAGCACATATCTTTGCAGGCATGTGTCCTTGCAGATATCACTGTGAAGAATCCTTCACAAATGTTTTTCCTTCATTGTAAAAACCAACCATTTATTCCTGTCCTTTGTTTCCTAAGTTTTAGCTTTTTATTATGCCGTGAGAGATTACACCCAGTTTTCTTTGGTGATTTAGTTTCTTTACTGGCCTCGACAAAACTTTTCAATAATATTTTTTGAAATTCAAGTACAGTTCGTTGTCTAGCTTGTCCTTCTTTGCATGATTGTTGAATTATTCAAAGCACTTTAAAAGATTTTTGTACAAAAAATGTCATACTTCAAAAACCCTTGCTGTCTCTTCCCCGGTATATTAAGTTATTTGTATGTTTGATAGCAATTCAGTCTCTCTGGGTTAGACTCGTTCAGGCACAGCTAAGCTCTCAAATGGGAGATGAGTTGACTGATCAGTCGATACATCATTTTGTGAAATTTAATTAGAAAAATAAATAAAAAGTTTAAGGCTTCAGTAGGGCAACTTCAGAATTATTATCTGAATGTTTATCAAAATATTGAAGGCAATTAAATTGAGAAGTAAAAATTCTGAAATTATTTCTTTGGTAATTCCCTCATGTGAAATACTGTGTGCTGAATGAGGTAGTTAAATTTGGTATTTTTAAAGTAATATCTCATGTATTTGCAGTGAAGCTGAATGATTGTGAGAAGCTAAATCAAGGGAGTCTGTCAAGAAAAAAAATGTAAGAATTAAAACAACAAAAAAAAAATTGACAGAATTCCCCCTGAGAGATGCTGAGACAATGGCTGCCAGCCAGTACTTTTCCCTGGCCTTAGGTCTGTGCTTAATGGAGAGCCTAATGCTTCATATGCCGGCTTCGGGGAAGTTGAAGAGGACAGAATGAGCCCCGGAAAGAGCTTAATGCATAGATGATACTGAGATATCCATATACTGCAGCAAACTGCTTCAAACTAGCAATTGAAAGATGGTCCTCGCTCTGCAGAGAGTAGCAGATTAGCTGTGGAATAGTATTTCTGAATGCTGTGTCATCTTCCGCAGTTAACAGCGTTTGGAAAAAATACAAGACCCAAAGCCCCTTAAAACCTCAGTCCCTTGTTGCCATAAGAAAAGAGACTATAGCCAGACCCATTACATCTGACAGAATCATACACTGGGCAAATGGGAATTATGCCCCCAGGCAGCTGTGCCTATAGAAAAACTGTGCTATGTGGCTGGACATTTTTCAAAGTGAGGGCCAGGTCCATGGCCAGGGAGATGCCCTTGAGAACAGTAAAAAGGCTTCCAAGGCATTGCTTTGATAGATATGAAAAATGAATGTTGTACTTGTTTCTGAGGCAAAGAAGTTCAAAGAACAGTTAGTGGTGATGGCATGACTTGAGATTTATGTGACCACAGTTTCAAAACAAGCTGAGTCACTTATATGTATATTGCTTTTTATTTGCCTGTCTGGAGTTTTGTATCAATAATAGGCAGTGGTTACTTTGAAAATAATATTTGATTTAACTGTATTAAAGTGATGGCTTTATGGGAAGTGAAAGACATTACAGGAGTCAAGCAAAAGTTATTTTCCCTGAAACTTCTGGACTTAGCCAAGCAGAAGGATAAAAATGCTTTCAAGCATTAAGACAAAGAATGAAGTCTTACCCTCTCATCTATCTTCTTTGCATTAATCCAGCAGCAGACAGGAGATTTAACACCATTTAGCAGGGCACTTACAGTATGTATGGCATAAAGAGTATGAGTAATGATATTTGACTTCAGTCAGAAAACTTGCATGAGTTGTACCTACACCTAAAAATGCTGCAGAATCAGTCTTACACTTGATTAACCTTTTGTTCCTTAAATCAGTCAGAAGAAACTGAGTACTCTTCAGCAGCAACTTCAGAGTCAAGGTTCATTAGTAATGTGGAAAAAAACCAGTAAACATTGCATTAACGTAATTCTGAGATAAGTATTTAAAAAAAGAATGATTGTGAGCCATGCTGAGCAGATACAGTAATACTGAGAGGCTTACAGAAATGAGTGAAATGATTAGAAAAATATTTTGGGAAAGTTATTGAAGTGTAATTCCAAATACACATTCAATATGAGGTAAAAAATCTGAGAGCATGAAAATTGGAAGATGGAGATGAGAGTGTCACTGTAATGCAAATAAGACATCTTGTAGGGTGATACATGTTAAAAATTGCAGTTTTGGGATAGTCTTCATATCCCGTAGTAAGGTAGTAATAGTCTTTTTTATGTTTATAGACACACATACATGTCTTTATTAGGAAGGGTTATGTCCTGTAGACTTATTCTATCCCTTTTTTCATCATCAGTGTACAAGTCCAACTGAAATGCTTCCTTCAGTTTTGGATACCGTATACCCAAAATTATTTCTTCACTGGAGGAAGAATGCAGAGAATAGTAACAAAATGATTTAAAGAATTGACTTCCAAGGAATAAAAATGAACTAAATGTAAAACTTGATTAAATTACTGCTGAGCTGAGACGTGAAAACCTGGATCTATGGGGTAGTAAAAGCAATGCAAAGAGGCATTCATTCAGGTATGTAGGTATAAATAAGAAATCGCAAAACAGTCAGCAGAGGCTTAATAGCAGGAGACTATTACCTGAAAATGAGGTCTCTTAGCTATGACAGTAGTTTCCTCGAGGAAGGAGAGGAAGCCCCTCTATGAAACCAAACCAAAATAAAACCTGAATCAGACGATTGTATGTCTAACTGCTTTAAAAAACAACCTGGAAAAATATTTTGGGTGTTGTAATAGCCTTTCACAGTTCTACTAAAGCCATACAGACTACAAGCGCATATCAGAAGCTGAGCATTAAAAATATATTTCCCCTATGGATTTCTTAGTTTTGGAGGACAGAAATAACATTTTAAAATGATAGCCTGCATACCTTGCCTTTCATCAGGTGCAGTGATGCTTTTACCGTTTTCACACACACACAAAAAAGGAGAGGAAATAGAAGAAAAAATCTTGGTGAATTTTCCATTGGAGGAGGTTGAAGTACATCAGATTCATCAAAATTAAGCCAAATCCTGTCCTGAATCACAGGGACCAACAATTATTGTATATGTCTCTGTGAGAGAGCTGCAGTAGAAGGAGAGGGAGTAAGCTCAGCTTTACCCATGCTGAGTTGGAGTGTATGGTGAGCCAGGAAGTGGAGATTTCAGTATGCAAGGAGTGGGACTTGAACAGCTCTGAAGTCTTGTTTGTCATCGTGGAGTCTTGGGGAATATCAGGGTCAGAGTTTAAATGACTTGATAATGTTCCTCTTATATTCTTCTCTAAAGAAGAGAGCCTGGTGCCAGTAACAGTTGGACAGGTCCTTAACGACTGGAATGATATCACTTGTTCTAATGAGATGCAAATTGATTGTAGTGCAGTAAGGACAAAGAGTGAAAAGGTTAGGAACATTTCAGAAAACATTGACGACTGGGTGATGTCAGATAGTTCTCTTTCCTTGTTTACTGTATCATTTGACAGTAACTGAATCATGTGTAATAGACCTAATAGACCTAAGGCACTGGCCCAGTTCCATTTTGCACAGACATAACCTGCTTTTGTACATTCCCCCCTAGTCTCAGTTTATTAGTCTTGAGCCTCCTTACATCAAGTCTAGACTACAATGAGGTTTAGCTGTATGCCTGACAGGATTTGCCTGTTTAGTAAATTTTGATTTTGCTGTATTTTGAAGGTAATAATTTTGTTTATGTCTTCTTTTAAATAATTGACAGTTTTGATTCTGGTTTAGTTTTCTGTGTGGAAGTGGCTCTGCATACAGTGTCTGACACTAACCAACTTAGCCACTGAACAGCCGTTGATTAAGTGACAGCCCATCATGCTGAAGTGACCTCTGCCCTAAGGTTAATTTTATTGTGTTACATTTTGGTACAGAGCGTAAGAATTCTTATACTTAACAAATACTTTCTTGCTCTTGTACAATAGGAATCAAAAAGTCCTGAGCAAAGATGCATTGGTAGGGAAGAAGAAACCTCTGAATTGTTTGTTTAGATGTTACCATATTTTTGTAACTCTTGGAAATAAGTGTAGACATAGAGACTAGCTGGTATGCTGGCAGGGAAAGGCATATTGTGCTCAGTGAACCTTCTGTACTGTTCTGCAGTCAATGGGATAGGAGGAAAGAAAGGAACTTTTCTTTTGACTTTGCCTTTTATAAAAAAAAAATCAAAAGCAGAATTGCTCCATTTGGAATATATTTGACACTTTGTGAAGCAGCAATAAACGGTAAATATTTAAACACTAGGAGGGGCAGTCTCTCCTCAATATAGACAGTTGGCAAATGATCAGTTGATTGATTCAGGAGCCTTTCTTTTACTTATCAAAGATTTTAACACTCAGTCAAAGTCACTTACAGGCCTGGCTGGATTACAGCTGAGTCAGATGGAGTACAGTGATAGTGTAACCTAAATCAGGAAAGGAACTCCTTAACACCAATGGGGTCTTAAGAAGCAGGCATTCTTTAATACGGCGCCAAATGCACAGGGGAATTGATCTGTCTAGCTTGTATGCTGATGGTTGTGAGCAGCGCTCATTTATACACTGAACTTGTGTTGTATTTCTTGTAAAAATCATGTGTTTTAATCACATTTCCCAATAATAATTATAATAGGTGTCCTCCCCACAGTCGTTTATTGTGTCTGAGATCTGCAAAGCAGCCCCCTACCTTATTTTGTTGGCATCTGGCCTCCTTTGAAGTTTCCATATAAGTTTCTTAATCAGGGTTATCTTGTCCTCCGTCTTCTTTGGCTCCTGAAGTACTGGCCAGATGCCAGTTTTCTGCAGTCTCCGGTGCCTATTTTTTTTCCTTTGTTCTGTTCTTCAAGGAGAGGACTTAACTGTTCACCAGTTCCTAAGATTAGATTAGATATTAGTACGAACGCTACATTCTACATAGCAGCTTATGTTGGTTTACCCAGTGAGTATAACAATAGATTAACTTACTGGAAACATGTAACACTATTTTTTGACAGTCCTATGCAGACCACAGAAGTTTTATGCATGTTTACCTAGTTTTCTTATAGATAAATTTGTTTGAATCTGTATCCTAAACATTCACATTACTCAGATGAGCAAGTGGCTTTATGTGATATACCTATGTATTGTGTGTTTAGGTCTGTATGAAATCTTGGAAAGCTTATCCTGCCAGGTTCCTGCATGTGTGTTTATGCATGTTGGAAGTGGATAGCTTTATCAAGGTAAAAGACCAGTTATGATCTAAAACCACTGCTTTACTTCTGGCCCCTGTTTTTCAGTTTGTTTCTGTGTTGCTTTGACATTTTGGTCTTTAAATTCAGCAACCATAAAAAAATGGAAATTACCAATTCAATAGAAATAACTTTAGCGCAGAAAACAAACGAAACTTTCAGTTTTTGAAAAGATGGACTTAGCTGTCATTTCACTAGACTTAGTTGAAATATGGTAGATTTTTCACGAGCAAAAATAGTGTAATTCAAGTTACCCAAATTACAAATTTTGTTGTTTCTTCAAAGTGAATTGCTTGTTCCATTTGTGAGGGGTTATAAGATAAATTGTATCACTAAGGCATACTCTGTGGTAAGAGATCATATACTTCCTCTCTGCCACTCCTCAGGGAAATGTGTGCATTTATCTCTTTGTGATGTGATGGAACTGTAGAGGCTAATGATAGATAAACTGTGCAGTTGCTGCTGCCAGCTTAAAAATGATGCATCTTGGCTATTTTTTACATAAAAGTTGTGTTATATATGAGAGGAGGAGGTGTGCGATGGCTCAGTTCAATTCTTTGCTTTCTGTGTATTCTGAGAGCCTAGCTACATAAAATCATATAAACACAGTTCCATGCTACTATGTGGAATTTTTTTCCCTCCCTTGAGAATCTGAAGCACACTAGAACTTCAGCATCAGTAGTCTTAGGAAGAATAAGCAAAGACAGCGACTTCATTTTTTCTTTGAAAGAGTGGCATAATTGTGCATTAAAGCATTCATTCTAGGGATGAGAGAGTGGTGCTCAGCGGAGTTGTAGTCTTTTGTCTCCAGACACACGGACTCATACTCTATTTTAGATCACATGTGGAAATTAATTGAGTGATCTCATTTTAGCAACTATTTGTTCAGCTCTCAAAATCATGGCAGTTTTCAGCTGGCAGGTTTAGCACTGTGGAAGAGGAATCTTTTGGTAGATCTATTTGGCAAAGCTTGTGTGATAGTTGTTGATACGATCCTGTCTTGATATCAGTGTTGAGCTTTCATTTGAAAAAAACAAGAAACCAAAGAAAACCAGCAGTCAACCTAATCCTCCCCCCCACCCCCACCTCCCCAGGCCCCAAAGAATGGGGCCGGTTACAATCTTATGGGCTGAAAAGACAGTGTACTGACAGATTCTAAATAAAACAGAAATTACCATTGATTAATAGAGAAAACAAACTAAAAAGATATTTTCAGTTAAATTGAGGTCAGTACGAGGAAGACTATGAAGTCTGCATAACTGAAAACATTGAGATCTTTTGGAAATAGAGGAAGTATATAGCTTACTTGTGATGGAAACAGTTTATATGACACTTATATGTTCTGTATCTGTCCCCATGTAGAATAACTTGAATGTATCTCTTCACCAAATTGTCTACAGTGGCAGAAACAATTGCTTGAGAAAACTTTCAGGCTTTCTTTTCATTCCCTGTGTGCCCCCAGCCCCCTCACCATCTTGTAGAACTTAATTCAGATTTTGTTCTTCTTGTCAAATACTTCGCAACTTTTCTAATAGTTTGGGAATTCAAATTCTGCTCAATGTTACAGTACCAGTTCTGGTAGTTTGTGCTTATACTGACAGATACAGAAGGGACTGCTTTCAGTGTGCTAAAATGGAACACTAAATATAAAAGTGCTCTCATTTAATGCAGACGGCAATAAGCAGGTGACTTTCCTTCTCGATTCCTTTTCTTCTCAACTTTGTAGCTTTCAAAGAGGGGGAAGGGGTGAGATCATTGTATATATATTTAATTTATCTTCTTTTCCGCTCTTTCTTTGTTTATTCTGTGCTCTCTCTCCTTTCCTACCAGAGGTTATTTGCTAGTCAGAGCCCTGATAATCCATGTTGCTTTTAGGACCAGGTCATACATCCTAATGAGTGTGATATCAGTATAGTCTCACAGTAAATTTCAACCGTTTCTGCATGCTGTAGAGTAAGTTCTTTGCAATTCCCCACAAGTGCTTGTATTCCTTCGGTGCCAGACAACAAGGTACGGATTAGTTCTTTTGAGTATCTACAATGTTTAGGATTTTAGCCTTTTGGTATATGATTGTTTAGGAACTGCTATTTTCTGTTCTACCTTACAAAATGCTACTGTTGCTAGATGACCAGACAGTTCATCCTGTCTGCCTCTGAGGTTACTTCTCTTTGCGTTTTACTGCTCTGGAAAATAAGCAAGGATGCTAAACAAGGTGCGAAATGACAATCTAAAACTTTTTAGCCTGCTTAATTACATGTATCCTCCATTATTAACTGAGTGCTTAATCACTTACCTTTTAAGCTAGTTAGGTATTCATTATAATTTTTTGCACATTTCTATTTTAAGAGCTTTGATTGGTGGTGTTTGATGATGTTGTGGAAAAAACAACCTAGTTAGTTTCCATATTAAGTAGTGATTAAAATCTAACTGCTTCTCTCCCAACCAGATAGTAATTACTGATATTGAATTAACATCAGTCTGTAAGAGCAGAATCTACTCCTTGCTTCCATAAATCAGAAGAGGTTATACAAATGAAGCTTGTAGGTAATCGAGAGACAAAGAATTTTGCTTAAGAAGTGCTAGGTTTGTGGTAGAAAGCAAGAAAGCCTCATCAGTATTTCTTAGCATTGTTTTGAACTGAGGCAGCGTCCCTTTGGTACAATACTAGAAGTTACATCTGGAGTAGAAATCTGACATGTTCTGTCCAATTTGAAAGCTTAAACAGTGATATGATAGATTGCACTCCAGTCCCTGTAAGATGAGAACTTCTCTCTCAAACATGTGAAAATATCTGTTACAGATTTATTGCGTTGTGAAAACATGTGACTTACTTTAAAGTACAGGTTTGGATTTAAGTGTTTCCAAGGAGGCTACATAGATCTTTTAGGTAGAAAGCATGTATGTTAGCAAAAGAAAATAAGGGGAGATTGAGAAAACTGGAAGGAAGGTATAAACACAGTTTTCACTTAGCCAATATTATTAAAGTACCACTTTCATCTAGTTGAGTTTTTTGTGTGCTCACACTCTCTTCACTCTCACGTACAGAGAGTAACACAAACCCTGTCTCTCTGTAAGTGGGTTAATGGACTAGGGAGCTCTTGGGATCTCTGCCTTAAGTACCTAAACCAGACTTCAGTGTGATGCTGAGGACTATTTCTGAAATCCCACTGAACCAGCCAGGGGACAGTGCCTGTGTTTTGTGCATGTGCCTACACACACGTGCACTCATATGCATGGTGTCAGGCTCCTGTGGTACAAGGGGATGCAGTGTATTGTAATTCCCACTGATCTCTAGGGAGGCTTCTTCTAGAAGTTGTTAAGATGTGCAAGAAGATTCCTGAGGTGACAAGGGTGGAGATATTATTGAATAAGACTGGTCTATTTGGCGTATTTTCTTTCATAGGTATTAGAAATACTGTCCTTTTAGGTAAATTTACACCTCTAAAGAAAGGGGAAACTGCACTTTCCTTATTGTACGCTATAGCTTTTGCCTTTCAAACAAAAACTATTCAAGAGATAAAGTACTCAGTGCTCTATTTTCACTTTAATTTGAAGGAAAACTTTGAAGGCCTTGAGGGCAAGACTTCTGAGGAGCAGCTGAGGTCACTTGGCTTGTTCAGCTTGGAGAAGAGAAGATGACCTCATCCCTCATCACAGTCTACAACTTCCTCAAGGGGGTCAGTGGAGGAGGAGATATAGATCTGTCTCTGATGACCAGTAATAGAAAATGAGGACATGGGATGAAGCTGTATCAGAGGGAGTTCAGATTGGACATTAGGAAAAAGTTCTTCACTGAGAGAGTGGTTGGTCACAGGAACAGGCTCCCCAGGGAAGCATTCATGGCACTAAACTGGTCAGAGTTCAAGAAGCATCTGGATGATGCTCTTAGTCATATGGTTTAATTTCAGGTAGACTTGCGAGGAGCAGGATATTGGACTTGATGATCCTTATGATCCCTTCCAACTTGAGATATACTAGGATTCTGGGATTGTATGCAATATGAAGAGCTTTTAGTTCTTTTTAAACTAAAAAAAAATACAGTAAACAAGTTTTTGCAAGCTTTTCTGTAAAATCTAAAATAGATCTATTTTGTGTGGTCATAATTTGACATGATCTTATGTATAGTCAAAACTAGGCATTAATAGGTCTGTCATTAACAGGTATGTTCAGAGCATCACAGGTTCTTGAGAAGCATTTCAAGCCAACTGACTGTCAATTTTAACAGAAAAGAAAGGGTAAGCTCCGTCCCCCAGGGATCCCAGCACAACTCACAGCTGCAGTAAACAGAACAGATGAGTGTCACTAACACTGTACACAGCTATAGCTGAAGGAACATTCATCTTTAAGTTAAAAAGATTTAGGCCTCTTAACAGGCTGCTCATCTGTGACAGTCCAGGGAAGCTAAGGAGTGGCAAGCTTTCCAATTCAAGTGTGCCTTTTTTTTTTTTTTGGCAGACCCCATGGTTTTATTTGTTTTGAGGATCCCTTTAACACATTTCTGAATGTTTAGAAAGTAACCCTCTTTTGTGGTTATTTGTTACAAGATTGATACACAGAAGAGCATGTTAGAAGTTAGAAGCCACTGCTCTGTTAAGAAAAATAATCTGGAGTGTGTGAGAACACACAACAAGCAGGGCAAGGGAATATTCTTGCACTTTCTACATCTTTGCACTTCACAGAATACTTGGGTACTCGCAGTCCCCTTTCTGTCCCTGTGCATGAACACTGAGTACTGTTTTTGAACAAGATTATGGTCTGACATTTTAAGTTAGGAGTACCTTTCTGGAAATCATGGAACTTTGTTTGAAATATTGGTGACTGAGACAAGGTCAAGGCCAGGCAGCGAAAACTACACAAACACACACACACAAAAAAAGAAAGAGAGGGAGAAATGTGGGAAATAGAATGGTAGTATGAAAGATATTATTTATCGAAGTGTCCTGTTTGGGTCCTGATTATCTCAAGAATGTAAATAAACTTTAAAACTTGCATTGAGTCTTGGGTACTTCTTCCTTTCCCTGTTCTTACATTCTCTGTCTGCCATTCTTAGTTACTGTAGAGTGGTATTAAATTCAGGGGCCCAGATTTACAGAATCACAAATATTTCTGAGGACATCTAATTAATGTGAATCAACATTTATGAAGTTTGAAATAACTCAGACCCACTGAGCTTTAGTACTAGGTATTTTTCTGGCAAGCCTTTATGAAAATGCCTATATAGGTTTGATAAAATACTTCTACTGGGAGACCAGAGAGTGATGTAAATCAAGGGAACCAAATGTCAGTTGGAAATAGTGTGGTGTTTCCAGCTACAGAGAGATGGCATTTCCCCACTCTTTCCTCTTTGGTGCTTGTAGCTTCTGCTGCTGAATGGTCTGTGAGAAGAAAGTTTTCTCTGTTCATTCTGAAGAAGGCCATGCTGAGCCACAATGCTGTTTCTATTTTTGACAGGGTGGTCTGTCCTCCAGCACCTAATACTGAAGATGCCTAGTTCCTGTCTCTTAAAACACATCTGTTTTAAGTACATCTTTTGAAGTGTCCGTGGAGGAAAAATCAGCAAAAGTCTCATTTTAGTGCCAAATCTTTGAACTTGATTTGCTATTAGTGAGGAGAAAAAGAAAGACACAGAACATCCATGTGAAGTGTTCTTTTTATTTAATGATAGTCTGTAAGGTAAAGGTGCTCAGTAGGTCAGGCGTGATAGCTTTTTGGTCTGTGTCCTCGGGCCCACCAGGAAACCGGTACCAGGGTGAGACTGGAATAGAGTGTAGTTAATTCTACAGTACTGGTAGTGAGGAGAACTGGAGCAAACATGCAAAGGACTGAGCCTACAGCCTTCAAACTGGGGATGGAAAACATGATCTCTCTCTGTACACAACTTCTATGTGAAGTGTTAATTCCAAAGCAGGAATTCCTCATATTGAAAGTCCTATAAACAGAAACAGAAATAGTTCTTTTACATTCCAGGATACCAAGTAGGAGAATATGCAGATACTCTGTCCTACTGAACATAGCCGTCATGCCTGCATGAGTAGGTACGTGCACACACCAACCTCTGACATGTGAAGTGTCCAAATTTCATACCTGTGGGAACTATGTATCTTCTAGTAGTGAAAGACATTTAGGAGTGAAAAGTCAATGCTTTAGGTAATTTGGAGGTCGGAGCTTGGCTAAATTATGATTTGTATCTTTGCTGAGATCAATAATAAGAGAGCAAGTAAGTAGCACAAGCACAGCTCAGCACTCTATGGCGAGACCGAAGATGTTTTTGAGGGAGTAGGATAAATGCACTAATACTGTTCCAGAAAGCAGCTAAGCTTCTTGGTCTTTCTGTAATTTTAATTTGAGATTCAGTTTGAGCTCTAATTGGTATTAATCTAAGACCTGATGTGCTTTTTTTATTCAGGAGTGGCAAATGTATGTTGATACATATTGACATGTATGAACTCCATCTAGAGCCTGAGATTAATGTTCGAATATAACTGTTTATAAATATGTTACCATTATATCTTACCCTCTTTGATCCTGAGGAAAAATGTTGTTCTACTTAGCTAGTAAAGAAAGGAAAGAATTATGCCATGTTTATTTTTAACAGACTCTCCTAATTCCAATAATGCCAAACAGATATCCTTTCGACAGCAATAAAAGGCCAGCACATGCTTCCCATATAAGGAAAAGCAAGCTACACATGGTTATTTCTTTTGCTCTTTCAGTGCAAAATGCTTATATTACATAAAATGCTGTGTAAGGGTCCTCTGATCTTTTGAGATTTATGCAATTAACCAAGCAGAAATAATAAGCTAAAGAATGTCAGATTGAGAACAGAGAGTGCCCTTACACTGCAAAACTGTGATATCATCACAAGTTTCCAATGTCACCATTGCTTCTATTCTGACAAGTGTTTGACTGGGTGCTTATCAGTATCTCCAAGGGTGATGAAACCCTTTTTTAAACACCTTGAACACCTTGTGAATACAGAGAAATTTTAGTTTGTGTGTTGTAGCATACTTATAACTGGAAACATAGGAATTGTCTTATTGACACACACTAAACATCCATGTCATGGAGTAGGTTTTGTTGCTACTCACTGACATAGGGTTTGATTACAAGCAAATTCTAAATGCCTTACCACTGTTCCCAGTTTACAAGCAGAAAATACTGACTCCTATGATCAGCCTTGTGCATCAGATATTTTTGCTTGCATAGGTCCCTTTTATTCAGTCAGGGCTGTTTGTTTTTTTTTTCTCCTCGCCTCAAGAGATTTAAGGACTTCTCTTTGTACATGAGGTGATCTAGGAGTGATGTTGTGCTCTCGGATTGTTTTACCTTCAGAATCACTTTAAGCAATTTTAGAACGCTGTGATTTGGTGAAAATAAGGTATTACCCTGAGAAGAAGCAGATTGTTTTCTGCTAGCTTACTTACCTCGCTTTACCTTTGGACTATTTTTCCTTAACTACAGCAGTAACTGGAATCGATGGATGCTGCTTTTCCTGACAGTATACTCTTCAAGGAGAGTTTGACTTGTTGAGGAAAATCAAGCAAGTCCGTACGTGAGGGATTACGCAGTTATCAGTGTTTTCCATAGTTTAAAAACACATTAGTGTGCTAAATATAAAACTAGAAAATATTGTAGATCTGTCAATTCAAAGGTAAAGTTTAAATATTAATGTATTTATTTTGTCATTATCATATTTATTTCTAAAATATTTGTTGTCTTTTGAATTAACTAGAGCAGCAGATTTGCCAGAATGATGAATTGCCTATTTTGCTGTTAACTGAGAGGACTCAGCAAAGCTATCATTGAAGAGGTCGTCTGACTTAATCAGTGGCTAGTGTCTTTTCATATGTGAATTTGTCAATTTGTATCTACTGTTTCCTCCTGCTTAACAAAACTTGAAATAATGCTTTGTGAAAACCTTAATCAAAATTGATGAAATTGAGTCAAACCTTAAATAAAAAAAAAATCTCTTCTAGGGGTGTTCCTTGTTCTCATATTCTGTTAATACTTACCACATTTTTAAATGGAAGTGAATAGCATAGCATATCTTTGAATAAATTATTTTATAGCAATATAAACAATTCTTCATTTTACTTTGTAATTACACAAAATTGTTTATCATTTTCCATACTTCTAAAGCAATAGTTGATATCCTTACCATGAAGATCATCTTTAATACTATATACTCTCTATTTCTATGGTTCTTCTCCATATAACATCTTTTATGAGGTGAAATTGAACTACTGTGCCAGATAAAGTCTGTCTGTGCTATCATTAGGCTATTTACTATTACAACGCTCACCTTGAACAGAGGTGGAGGTTTTTTTGGTAGCTACAGTGACAATCTGACTATAGCTCTACATGAGAAAGATATGTTTGTTGTATTTTGTTTCTTGGTAGATCTTGACTGTGCTGGGACATTGCTGTGATGACCAACAAAATTAATGTAATTTGTTCCTTTTTTTCTTATACAGATTGCCCTAGTGTGTTAAATTTAAAACGTGGCTCAGGTACACATAATTATGTTCTATGTCAAGACCAAATAATGTGAAATGGAGCTGTGGTTCAGAAGGGCAGTGATAATCATCACCCTGAATATTGTTTGCAGTATCCTCATCTGAATGTCAGCTCAGGGTGTCATTGGCTCTACACAAGAATAATAATGCAGGAGTCTTAAGCAAAATATGTAACATCTAGGTTCTTAACTTTTTTACAGAATCTGTGTCATGGCCACTGTGATGCCCTGTGAGACTGTAACTATTGCAGTGGTCAACTCTGAAGTCCAAGAAGGAACGGGAAACACAGATTTGAGTATATTCCTTCTTGTAGGTGTTACTGGTTTACCCCGGTTGTGGGAGATAAGTCATGATTTCACATCCTGATAACTTTTTGTTTCTTCTGGGGGATATTTTTCAGAGTGTTTGTTATTTCTTCTAGTTCTTTTGCTCTTTTTCTATTGTCAGTTGTGCTAGACAAATACAAGGTTTAGTTTCAGTGTTTCCCCTGATTCACTATGTTTTCATACAAAGACATTTAAGAAATAAGTCCATTCTCAAATTTTTTTTCCCCTGAAAAAAACCTTACATCCTTATCAGTATTTTGTGTTTTCCCTCAAACCCAAATACTCAATTTCAGTTTTGCACCCTTTTCTCATTGATTATTAAGAGAGGAAATGTTTCAGCAAGTTAGGACTTGTGGAGTGTATTTTACCTGATCTATCTCATTAGAAGAAAAACTAACATCAGCACAGCAAAAATTAGTGTTTTAGATTGCTACTGTATATTGCCTTTCAGCACAGTTTAATTAAAGTGGCATTTGTTTGTCCTATAGTATCACCATTCTCTAATCAATGTACTGAGCAAGCACCATGGTGACAAGATAAGTTGCTTTGTTTTGTTCCATATGTCTGTGTTCCAAATTTTCCATAGTTTTAATTGGTTCCCTGCAGAATAACATTTACAAGCATATGGTATGGAAAATGCTGACTGCATTTGTTATCATATATTTTAGTGCATTGGTGGCACTAGATCACTAAGCCTTTAAATGTGATTATGAGGTTATTTAATGCAGTCAATAGTGTGCTTAAAACACAGCAAAAATCTGCAGTAAGCCAAATGGTATCAAGGAAATATGTTTGCCTTCTTAATGCTTCAAGGATAGATGGGAAAATCTGATTCAGAAAAGGTTTTGGGTAATTTTTGTGCTGAAACATGCTTTGTCACCTAAGAGCAATTTGGAAAGGTCTGTGAAGGCTGTTCGTAATCACGACAAGAGGAATGCGTGTAGGAACATGGAATGCGCTAAAGGCAAAATATGTGATACGTGGAAGTTTATTGACTTCTGAAGAAATGTGCATTAACTGGCATTAACTGATGAAACAGAATGCAGAATCAGCCCTTAAATCTCATGTGTCTGTATTAGGAAACATCAGCACTATGTTTTTACGCTGATTCTTCTCTAGCAGAAGATGGCCAATCCAAAGGAGACCACGATTGTCCGAGAAATCACCAGTCAATCTCAGTGTGAATGAAGGTATGAGTTCAACAGTATTGACATAGATATTGGGTTATGCCTTTTTGATTGTGCTGGAAGAAAAGCATGTCATTATGCAGGATAGCTGAATTGGATTTCTTGCTGAGACAAATTGACTATCATGGTTTCAAAGTGCTCAGTTAGTCCTGGTATTAATGAACTTTTTGGATTTCATGAGCAGACTAGGAACTCAGACACAGCCTAAACAATCAGAAAAAGAGGATCATTCTATACATGAAGATTTCTGATGTGTGAATTGTGCCCTTTACGTATGGATTCAAGATACCATATCCCATCTGTCCCTAGCATGAACCCAGCCTAACTTACTAGAAGAATTACTTCTTAGTTCCTAATGTTTTAATGTCATCTATGTAAAAAAGTAGTAGACATGAAAGCAGCACAAGTTCTAATTTTATTAGTGACTAGACATATGCTTAAAAGCATATGAATGTTAAAAGTAATACAAGAATGTGATTATACATTTTCTCTTGTTCATATGCAGTGCGTACATGGCTCTGATATTAGTGTTAAGGTGAGGGCAGTTCAGGGATCTGAACAGTAAAACCGTAACCGATTACTCTATGAATAAAAATGCAGTGCCTTCTTATAATGGAATGTATGTGTCTATTCTCTTAACATCCCAAATCAAACAATAGATTGTTTTTGTAAAATCAAGTTTCATTCTGAGTCTTCATTTCTTAGTGCACTGTCATTTCACTAACAAGCACAGTGTTGCAAGGTAATTTTTAATCTGTGCTCAACTTCTGCAGCAAATCAACCCGGCATCTATCTCTCACAAAGACGCTTGGACTTAAACATGTTACAATAATAAAAATCCCTCATGGAAAAAGAAGCTACCAAAAAAAAAAAGTGTTTTCTAAAATTTCTTTTGGGGAATATTTGCAGCAGATGTAAAGGACAGCAGATGAGTACATGTTAATTTTTTTCAAATTTTTGGTGTGGGAAAAGAAATAGTGACTAAAATAACACTAAAGTGAAAAACTATTGCATCTTTTCTGAGGCAGTCTTATCGGTGAGTGGGTAAAAAGCCAAGGAATTTTACAATTATAGGATGATAAAAACCCGTTGAACAAGAAAGGCAAACTTGAAAGTGACTTTGGTTTCCTGATCATCTCTTTCAGGTATGATTTTCTCTCTCATGCTCATTTTAGGATAAGTCACTGATGGAAGGATGGTGTTAATGATTCCATTGTTAGCATGGACTACTTGTTTGTCTTGAATCACTTAAAATTTAGCTCATGATGAAGTGGGGACAGAAGTTTACACAGAAGATCTGATGAAAATGAGAAAATGGATCTATACATACAGTTTGTATTTCACTGCAATATAGTCACAAATATTACTTCTAGCACATTAAAAAAAATTAGAAGAAACATTGAGATTGCAAGATGATACAATTAAAACAAAAGGAAAGAACAGAGTAACACCTGCTTGTATGGTGTCTATATAAACACAGAAAATTCGGTCTCATTACATGATGGCTAATGGTATTTCTATTGGGCTGTTGGCTCACTTCAGGGTATGGTCTCCTGTTTGACTTGGTGTATAACAGCTAAGGGCTACACTGACTTAGGAAGCATGAAACTCAACTCCTAAGCCTCCTAAGTCTCCTAAGTCTTGGTGAATTTATTCTCAGTTGCAAAGTGGCTTCCACCATTTTAGAGATGAACCTAAGTTTAAACATTCTGAGTTCAGATGTTGCGTCTTTGACAGAGGCACTTAAATGAACTACATTATTTGAGTTGAATTGCCTTGCCTTCACAAAACCAAAAATTACCATTTTCTCCAATACACTTCATGTTTGCTTTCCATAATTCATTCAGCTTCTGTAGCATACGAGGGATTCTTGGTACCAGTTACCTGCTAGCACACTACAGGACTGATACAATTAATCTGACAGGGGCACACTGCTCCCAGGTAAACGGATTCCCTACTTTTAGTTCATTTGTTTTTGGTAGCTCAGAGGGCACCTTGATCCTTTAGCAGTCCAAACAGTTCTCAAGGGAGATGAAGTCCTGTAAACTGATAGGCATCTCAGTCTCACCTCTGCATGTTAAGTGCCAAGTGGGGAAGGAGAGGGAGGAGGAATTGTGTAACCTGAGATGAAAATTCAAAGATATGCTGTGACTGGCTTTAGACACTAAAGATAGCCTGGAATTTTGCCTATTAACCAAGGAATAAATCTTGTTCTTTTGTGGATTTGAATTGCTATATGAGGTACTGCTGATACTAAGTTATTAGGTGAACATGCTAATCCTGCGCAGAACACGTTAATTTGAATAAAAAATGAGTTAATACAACAGAAAAGGAAGAGGGAGACTTTGATTTTTACTTTAGTAACTTTTATGATAGACAATCCTATTGACAGGCTGTTGAAATACTGCTGATTCAAGCTTAAATAACATTTCTGTTGCGAACATGTTCCTTTTTCAGCCAAACAAGAGAATATCCTATCTTTTCTTAGCAGGAAGAGCAATGTGATATCTTTACTGAGCCTAAGGTTATTTAAATAAGTTTTTCTGCTCCTAATTTTGTTAGTCTTGTATCATAAAATTTAACTTTCTTTAATTCCCTAAAACAAAGTATATTTAGTGCCTGTCTGACTCAGCGGGAGTTATATCTTCATATAATAGCAAAAGTTTGATGAGAACATGCAGTGCCAAAAAAGTCATGCTACCAAAATGTGTGTGAACGTGGGCATGCATATATACCCTTTTTTAAAAAAAATACTATTGGATATATCATATACTTACACCCCACGATCCAGTAGAAGTGGTGTCTCAAAAGATGGCCCTAAAGGCAAAAATTTGGAGAAGCAAGAGGGTGTGAACATGTAAAGCTTATATAACATGATGGAAAATCAATACTAAAACAACCGATGGAACAAATCTAATTTTAAGAAAAGCCAATAACATTTTGATTGATGTTTTAAGTTCTTTGGTACTTATTTTGGTATTTAAATGGCATCTCTGATTACTCCAACTATTCTTTTTCAAATGAAAATTGCGTGTAGAAATAAATGTTCATTTTTGTGTTTTGCACTGTGAATAAATGTATGTGATAAGTGAGAACAGTCAGAGCAGACTTGCATGCAGTTATATTATGTAAAATTAATTAAAAATTAAAAGAGAGTAGATATGTGCAGTTGGTAGGAATTCTTTCTTGAACAGTGTGAAGTTTATCTACCTGCAGAATGACAAATCAGAGCCTGCTGGTGATGCAGAAGTATCAAACTGAATTCTCAGTGGCAATAGCTGACTGTGCCAATTCATGATTAAAAATGATTGGAAGGAGAGCTCCTATTTGTTGAAATTCCAGGAACAGTCTAGGGACAGGCCTTCCTTGCCTGGCTAGCATGCCAAATAGTTAACATGCCTCATTTCCATTATTAATTTTGAAGGATCAGCATGCTTCTATGGAACACTGTGATTTTGGGAAATGGCATTTTTAAAGACAGCTCACTTTAGCAAGCTCTTAACTCTGACATATGGCTTTTGAAGTCTTAACTTCAGAAGACTAATAATGCTTATTCAGCAAGGCTGTGTTCAACCTTCTATGGAAGTGCAATCACCATTCAAGAGGTGAGTGCAGGTAAGATCGTGTAGAATATATGTACCATTTAGGCCTCAGGTAAGTTCTACGTGCATGACAACTCAGGTGCAAAGACCTCCTAGGCTTTGACAGAGACTAGTCATAGTATTTTGTCACCAGATCTTATCAATGCAAAATATTATGTGATATATTGTGCCTGTCCAATCATTTCTGAGAGCATGATTGAATTTTTATGACTCTTCCACATTTGTTTATCTTTTTTGTAAGGCTGTGTCTCCCATACAGAAGCAGATGGTGTGGATTTAGGGAGTTGCCCTTCTGTTTTATTGCATTTTATTCTGCTTGTGGGATTGATGTTTGCTGTAAAGGCTATTTTTAAGATCTGTAACTAAAGCAACATAATACAATATAAATCCAACAGATAATGATTAAAATATGGCCCACTTGAAAGTATGTTCCTTAGAGAAGAATCTGCTATGTAACCGTGTATTTTTACAACTATTAAAGTATATATATTTACCACAATTTATATTATATTCTCTGTGTGATGAATTTGACACTACAAGGACACAAATACAACAGTTTTTCTTCTGTCCTCAGAATAAGAGAAAAAAAGATTTACCAGGATAAGAGACCATCTTTTTTTTTCTTTCCCCCTATGCATGAACTTTGCATAAAATACTAAATTAACTTTGCCTTGGCTTAAAGCCATTTCTTTGGCAATGGAGAAGGATAATCAACTTAAAAGCCCTCAGGTGGATGGAAGTATAATACTGCCTGGTACTATAAGGCAAATGCAAAATGTACTCCGAAAATGACTACTCAATAAACACTGCCTCTGAGCTGGAGGTAAAATTCCAAAGCCTGCTGAGTAGGTAAAAAAATCCTCTCTTATGTAAATAAATGACTGAAATCTTAGTCACGATATTTATTACTATCTTGGCCTTGCCACAGGTAGTTACGGTTTTCCTCTTTACATCTCCAAGAGAGCTAAGTTATGTCTCTGTAGTGGCACTCTTTTGTTAGTGCTTCAGCCACAAACTTGGAAAAAGCTTTCAGAATTTCACTATTTTATTATGTGATTCTGCAGCTTCTTCTTTATTAATATGCTTCTGTTGAACCATATAGCTCCTTCTATCAAATAATTGCTATCCTTGACAAATACTGTCCCATCCCATGCAGGAAAATACAATGATTTCATTGCGGTTTATGGAGAGAAGATGCAGTAAGATCTGAGGCAAAATGAAAATAGTGGCTCAGAAATCAAGCCTGTATGTGGCTGCAGGGGACAAGGGAGTGTGTGTGAGGAGTGTGGGGTGTGTGTATAAAGGAGAGGGAAAAGAGCAAACATTTTTGCCTTGAGATAGTGACCATTTTGTAGAAATATTCTTCATTTTTTCTTATCTTGTAAGATAATTTCAGCTTCTGTATTAATAGAAGAAAAAAAGAGTCAATGTAATTTTTGACTGCGATATTGTAATTTGATGAAACACTGTAGTAATACATCCTAACTGAAGATTTTGCGAAAACCTAATTGCTGGTATATGCAGGATGTTTAAATGAATCAGCTGTTTGATGCAGATAAGAATAAATAAAAGTTTTTTTTTCTGCAGAGTCATAAAGGTACAGTTGCCATATTAATCCTTTTATATTATTAAAGGCAACAAAACTGGGAAGATACGAGAGTTTCTTCACCATAAGTATTAAAGTGTAAGAAGAGATCTCGTACTAAATTGAAGAAGTAGCTTAATGTTTACAAATCTGTCTTGAAAATGGTAAGTGAATATTGATCTGTGTTGGTCTGATGTGAATTGAGATGTCTTAACTGATGCCATCTTAAAATGACACATCATTTCTTTAGTTCATTTTATCCTAGGCATCCAGTGTTTATGCGTTTTACAGCTTTTAACCGAGCTAAACAAAACCCCATAAACACTAAGAGAGATCAATGGTCTCTTTCGTAATTTCAATTAAAGGTTCCAGTTTCATCATCAACCTTTTAATTTTTTTTAATTCTTAGAGATAATGAAGTTTCATGATTCCTTTTGGCTTTAGCTGTGGTAGCTGCTGGAGTTAATCCCTTTTTAGTCCTATTGCAGCTAAGTCTCACGGAGTTTATGGATCTAAAACTTCCTCTTCCCGATTGTGGCATTCTCCACTGGTGTCTTTGCTTGGAAAGAGCTGGAACAGGAAGCCTCACAGGCATATGTCTGTTTTTTTCCCTATCTGGCTGATTAGCAAGCAATAGTCTATGCAGACCAGTTGTATCTGAGATGACAGAAAAGGAAGAAGTGTTGGACCGAGAAGATAACCTTGGTTAGGGCCTACTTCAGGGTTGCTTTTATGGAGAGTGTACTTTTTGGAAGGTTAATATTAATAAATACTAAAAAGACATTCAGGGACCTACACCTGGGGAGAAGAAGTGCTCGTGAAATCATGTCTTGGACCTGCAAGAGGGGAAGGAGAAGAGAATAAAATTGTACTTAGTGAATAGAAAACCAGACAGTAGGAAGGGTGAAAAAAAAGATATCATGGATCTTTAGAACAGAATGTGAGGACTGTCAGTGTGAAGTCTACCATGTGGCTTGATCTCCTAGAAATTAAATAAGAAATCAAGTCATATAACAGACAGTAGCACATGATGGTTTTGTATTGGTTTGTGAACAATGAGCAGCCATAGAAGCTGAGGAAACAGTTTCTGTAGCCTCAGAAGAGTTGATACCAACTTAACAGAGGAAACTTTCCACATATGTCTGTCAGAGCTGAAGATGTCACCTGAGCTAGTGCTTGCCATTTCTTTTATATGAGCTTTGAAAACTGTTATCTAAGAATTGAAAGGGTAGCATACTTTTGTTTCAAATGTATAAAAAAGGCAGCACGTGGCATGGAACCCTTGTTTTGTGCAGTTTTCTTTTTATATTATTATGGATAGATTTGGATTAAAGCCATGTAAGATAAAAACAAATGTTATTTTGAGGATTCAGTTCATCTTAAAATATAATTTAAATCAATATGAAAATAGTTCTGTAACAATTTGTTCCATTATTCCTCTTAGCATAACTTCAGATCTGTCAGTATCCTGCTGGCTGGCTTTTTATTGCTTTGAAAGATGTAGTGAGCAACATTGTGGTTATAGACTACAAGACTTGTTTGTTCCTGAAGGAGTATTTTTTGATTTTTATCCATGGATGGTGGTGTCTTTTTGCCAGTAATGATTATCTGAGAAAGTGATGTCGTGCTGAAAATACTGACTTCTGCAATTTCTAGGGTGTTGCAAATCAGATTGAGAGTTAAATATGTTGCTTTTGTAATTCTATGGTAGAACTGGTAGATGGCACCCACTTGTGCTAAGGTGAATGTTTGCAGTAGCATTCAGTTTTTAGCCCTTCGGTAGAGTTGATGTAGCTGATGCACTGGTCTCAAATTGTGTGTCCAGCACAGGATAAAAACAGTATTTAATCTGCTCTCACTTATATAACACTGTAGTCATCACTGAGCTTTTGATAAAGTATCTATGTTGTTGGTACAAGAAGGTTTCCTGTGTTAAAATAGAGTGGAAGAGATGCTACCTGGATGTCTTGAATAATCTATTAAAATATAAAAATGTTGATTGTAATTCTGGTACTAGATAAATACCCGAGTCAAATAATAAAATGATTGTAGTAGAAAATGTTGTCCATGCAAATAGATTATGCAAGTGGGATCTTTGTGTGTCACTGAATTATTTTAGTGTTATCAGTAGGGAATGGGAAGTCTGTAATTCAGTATTAACGTACTGAGCTGTGTCAGAGATAGTACATAGCTTTTTATATGCTTCCTTGTAGATGCCCTTCGCTGGTCAGCTTTGCATGTGGCAACTCTCAGACCATGGCTTCTGATCTATGGTTTTCAGATAGACCCATGTGTTTAGGGGAATTGCTGCTTAGCCCAATGGAATCTTTCTATTAACTTCGCTTCTAATGGGACACCACTATGATGTGAATAAAAATACTACAATGGTATTTCTAACTGTGGCTGGTGCAGATTGTGTACAAGCCTGATCTATTTTTTATCTATATAAAATTTATGCTGTTTTCTAGAAATGTATCATAGAATCACAGAATATCTTGAGTTGGAAGTGATCTATAAGGATCACCAAATCTGGCTTGTCTTTGGGAGAACAGATTACCTGTATGAATAAGAATGTTTGGTCAGAAAATGGAAAATTTAATTCAGGAAAATAATAGTAAACATCTTCTTGTGCTTTCTAGCAATAATTAAGAGTGACAGTTCAAGTTATCTTTGTTATTTGCTCCCTTTATAAGTTTCCAGAACTATAGGAAGAATTAACTGTCCAAACATATTCTACTACTTTATTACTATCAGTTTATTTTATTTTCAATTGTTAGTTTGATTATACATGATTTGGTATTGGAAGGCACCTTTTAAAAAATCACGTTTTCACACTTTTTTTAATGAAGACAGTTCCTTAGACTGGTGAAACAGGATTCCAACTATCACTTTTCCCTCTCACCAGTGTGTCTTGCATCATCAAAATGTGGAGCTCAGACTTTCTTTGCTGTTTGTTCTGGCCAGTTTTGAAATAGAAAATTGAATTATTACTAGGACAGCTTACAGGTTGACTCGGTATTTTAACATTAGTAAAATAGCTGTCATATTGTGTTAGAAAACCCCATTGCAAGGGGGTACCTTTTTTCCCTGTCTCTAATCTTACAATCTTAGTCACAAAGCTGTCCATTTTTCTCGATACATAGGGAATGGAAAATAGCTGTCTCGGTTTATTACTCAAAGGTACTTTAATGGCTGTGTTCCATATAAGCGAAAGAGAACTAAGTTTCTTCCCTATATTTGGAGAAATGTAAGATTAAAGACAAGGAAAAAAGGTTAGTTTTAAAAAAATGGACATTTATAATTGTTGAGGATAATATGCTAGTTATCTACTTCTGTTGAAAGATTAAAATTTTATTTTATATCCAGAATTCTAATTCAAAACAACAAAAAGTACATCAACCTTTATGCAATAACAACAACAAAAATGTTTAATTGCATATATTTGATTCTGAAACATCTACTTTAGTGTCAGTCAGATGTGTTTCTCAAATCAAGATGCATAGATCATTAAAAGAAAATAAACTGGAATGTTTCTGTGCTGTTAGCTTGGCATTAATGAAGTGCACAACAGAAAAACACCACTAAATATTTTTTTTGTCTGTGCAATTATGAAGCAGGTAGACACTTCCCTGCAATATTTTGCTGTCATGCAGTTGCTCTGTCTTTTTTGCTTGTGTTTGGAATGCTTCCAATTTTATTAAAAGCAGAATAGACGTAGTTCCCTTTGCAAATGAGAACAACTCAAAGTGCCCTGTGCTTCACCGGGTGTGTTCAGCTTCCAAAGAGTCAGGGTGAAAGCCACCTACTTTGTCTAGTTTTCATCTGAAAAATGGGGAAATTAAAATTGAGAAATTGCTATGTATAATTTGCTGTATTTCCATGCTCATTGGGAACTACTTTTCATATTACATTTGTGAGGTGTGTTCAAAAGCTTCTTCCACATACACATGAAGCTGTTTATCTGTTACTTTGCTGCTAAAGGGACTTCTGTTAGGTTACATCTCATTTGGGTTCTAAACCAGCATCTCTTATGAAACCCTGATTTCTTGGCTTTCTTGGGAGCTATAAAGCCAAGCAAACATGTCTGATCCCACATTAAATGCATTCCTTCAGCCAGTGGCAAGAAGCACTACAACTGAGGACAGTGCCTCATATTTAACTTGTCTTTTGAAGTGTCTTGGTGATTTGGCTTTGTTTCTTTGTCATCATTGTCACTCATTGCAATTGTCTTCTACTGTGTTACAGAACAGGAGTAAACGTCTGGAGAAAGTCCATGTTGTTCTTGGGAATAAATCCTGTGATTTGGATTCGCTCATTTCTACTCTGGCCTATGCCTACTTTCTAGACAAGGTAATGGAAAAAATGGACCGAGTGGTCTTGACTTATTGGTTCCAGGTCATTATAGACATCTTATTGTTAAGTCAATTAAAATGTACTGTGAAAATATTAATATGGAAAATTTTGTTCCACTCAGAGGCGAGTTTTGTTAATAGAAACAATCTGCATTTTTTTCCATACCAAAATTAATGGGTATTAGGTGGCTCATTCAATAGTAGCAAAAATCAGTGCTTTACATCATTCTTTCTCCTTCCTAGTTTCCCAGTGATCTTGCAGGAGGCAAACAGAGACAGAATAACAAGAAAAAAAGCTAAAGACATTTTTAAAAAAATTAAGTAAGAGGAAAAGAACAAACAGAAAATTTAGTCAGTTTCTAATTTCTCACTCTGTTAAAACATCTTCCTAATAAAGAATAGGTCTTATTTTATGCAGCTCTGACAAATGCTCACCTATGTTACAGGTCAGTCCTCCTGACGTTGTTTGCTTACCTGTATTGAACATATCAAGAAGAGATTTTAGCTACTTCACAGAAACAAGATTTATATTGGCAGAGCTGAATATCCCGGAGTCATTCCACATCTTCCGAGATGAAATCAATTTGCATCAGCTGAATGCTGAAGGGAAATTGTCTTTAACACTTGTAAACAGCAACATGCTGACAAGGTATTGCATTGTATGTATGACAAGATGGCTTGTGTGGGTTTGAGCTGTTTTAAAAATTACATTTTACATTTTTTTCTGTATTACTATTGGTATTGCTATGTCACCACAGAACACAAAAAAAGGAAGTCAAAATATATTCTGTCTCCCATTATGTCCAATAAATGTAACAAATTAAGTAGTTATCTTTGCGTCACTTTTAATATAACACCCTCTTTTAAGGACCTTGTACCTTCACACAGCTTAGCTTAGATATTTTAATTTAGTTTAAATAGTCTGGCAGTTTCCTGTGACCAGCAACTAAGAGATCAGGTTTTTTCTTGCTTCTCAGATTTCACTAAAGACGATAAGACTCTCCCATTGATTTGAAGATGGCCAGCACACTTGCATAAGTGCTGTCAAGATGGCCACTGGATTGCTGCAGTCCTTACAAACTACAGCATTTTACTCCAGGTGTCCTCAGTGTCAGAAGCTCAAAGTTGCTCTGTGGAAGACCGTAGTCCATATAACCAACCTTAGTATTTCCAAGCCCATAGAGAATCTTTCACAAGGGAGCCTCTGTATAATGGTCTGCCTGTCTTGCCCAGAGTGAAGGATGCTTTTTGCCTCCAACTCTCTGTAGAACTTAATTTAAGATAAGTAAGATCCTTTTGCTGTGGCTCCATCTGCCTCTAAAGGGTTTGTAGATTAGAATAAAAGCAGGGAAAATCTAAAATGAGAAATACGTATAAATCACATAGCTATTGATTTTTCAGCTGCAGTCAACTCAGTACATCATCCATTTTTTCAAAGTAAAAATTATCTGTAAGATTTGCTTTCTGTTTATTACTGTTCTTTCCTGTGTTTCTTCCATCTAAAGAATTATTATTAGCTTCTTATATTATTAAGTATACTTTGCCTTTGTTATTGTTACTATAAGCAGAAACAATGTGTCTATATGCAAAAAAGAGATTTTTTGTAAGCTTTCAAAATAGTCAATGAGGAAAATCCTCTATCTCCCCTGTGTAAAGAGTATTTTCAGTATATGTAGAAATATTTTTTCAAATTATTCCTTTTTAAATATTTTGATAAAGGAAAAGGAAATTTTTAAGTCAGTACTTAATGATGTATGAAACAAAACCACTGTGAACACTTCATCAAAAGAATTACAGTTTTTCATTGTGACGTTCTTTGGCTTTGTAGACTTCAAGTAACAATAACAATAGTGTTGCAGTCCAGAATTTAAAAAAAAAATCTTTTGCACTGTTTTACTAGGTTGTCTAAGCAGCTAGAAAGTAAAATGTATAATTTTTAAATTTGCTTGATAGTGAGGATAAAAGTTTGGAATCAGCTGTTGTCAAAGTCATCAATCCAGATGAGCAATGTGATGGCAGCCTGGAGTTACAAGCATCTTCTTCCTCTTTAGTAGTCAAAGAGATTCTTCAAGAGGCACCAGAGTTAATCACTCAGCAACTGGCTTATCTCCTCAGAGGTGAGAGATTACTCTTTATATTAAATACTGGAAAGTTTAATGAAGTGTTTCTGAATCTGCTCATGCAGAAAGAGTGTGATCCATTCTTTGGTTAACAATCCCTTTAAAGACCACAGGAAGCTTCATAAAAGAAGCAGGGAGTAAAGAGTTTGTTAAAGAGTAACATTATGTTGAATATTAAAAATGTGCATTTAAAAATAGACATGAGAGGTCTTTGCTGTATCACTAGACAAGAATATTAAATGGCGCTGTCGACACACCAGCTGGGTAGCTGGAAAAGCTGTGCAGCTTGTCAATTCCAGAGGCTGTGCACTGCTGCCAGTTCGGCTCTCCCTGCCTGTGGACAGCAGTATGGATTTTGGAATCTAATATTTACAAATTGAAGCTTCTCTTGATGGCAATATCTTTTTATAGAATGATATTTTAACAGCATGATACAAAACTTCTACTGTTTAAAAGTGCTATAACCAAACCCTGATTATGCTCTCCTTTTATTTTGTATTGTGTGCCTAGTAGTGTAAAAAAGATGAGACTTCAACAGTCAGAAGTATTTTCAATTCTGTCTTCATAGTTCATTGTTTGTATTAGTTTCCTCAGTTTAATTGCTGTAGCAGAACTTTTCAATTGGAAATTATAATGTAGTTTAAAAGAACTGATTGCTTCTTTTAAGTTACTTGCTGAGTTTTAATAGAATTTAATGAATTTTAAAAGGCTTAGGTTTTAATTGATGTGCAACTGTTAAATGCTCTTTTAGGAAATTAATGTAGGCGTGCTTACTAAGGATTGTGAAAGCTTGCCCTAGACTTACATTTCAGAAACTAGTAGAGCTTGGCTTGTCATTGTACTTAACACTGTGGTAACTAATATAATGAGCAAGCTATGGCAAATTACAAATCTAATTTTAATTTTTTTTATGTTTTGCTAGAAGAAGCATCAACAGTAACTCAGTGTTTAACCTGCTCTTTTACTGTCTTTCCATCTTAATACATTCTAATAAACCTGCCATGAAATATTTTTGCAAGCTCCAAATTTCTGTTGAGTAGCTATCCAGGAATCTAGGCAAATGACCAAGCATAATAACTGGTTTTGGAGGCAGAATGAAAAATGCTTTTGGGAATCTCTCAGGATACCTCTTTGGTGGTGGAATACTCAGGAGGCAATGCCCTGAATAATGAACAAGAATGTGTTCAAGAACGGTACATTTTTTTAAGTGTCTGCACGTTTTGACTCTCTAGTTTGTATTCAAATTAAAATGAAGTACTTTTGTAAGTGAAATATTGAAAATTTGCATTACGGGTAGCTGTTCCAGTTTTGAGAGTGATAGTGACTAATTTTTTTTTTTTAAATTAGTAATTTAATTTTAATTATTGTGTTTGGTAGCGCATGTCAGAGAAACTGAACGAATATAGGACCGCTGCAACCCTTCTCTAGCATGGTATGAGAAGTGATTGGCAAACCCTAAGCAACAAAACACAGCTGCACTTGTGACATGATGCTTTTCTACTTCTCCCAGCAACACAGTTTGTATGTATAGAACACTAAGCAATATAATAAGTCCCCATGTGGATCACTTAAAATAGAAAAGGTTTTCAGTACTTAAGAAAATTCCATTACAAATTCAAAAAACTCAGCGAATCCCATTGCTGGTTTTGATAAGATAAAAAAAATATTCCTACATATAAATATACATAGATGGCAGATTAAACTACAAGCAGTCTGAAAGTAAAAGATCAAATAAAACCTACATAAGCCTGGCTTTTTTATTTCTCTGTGTATATTATAGCTATTTGTCAAAGTCCTTTCCCATGAAGTATACCTTTTGAAACTCATCTCACTTGTGAGCACAGGAAATAAAGGCACCGCATATCATGGTCTGGAAAAAGGAGTGGCTGCTTCATTGTCACTACAGGTGGCTCGCATGACAGCCCCTTTCTTTCGTGGGACTCAATGGGCATAAAGCAAATTAAAAAAATCCTACTAAGTTTTTCCCACTTTGTTCCGTTACTTCCAATGTAAATCTGTATATTACTAGTACGTATAAAATCCAGAAGAAGTTCAGAACAGAAGGCCAAAGTGAAAATCGAAGTGCTAAATATTAGGATTTTGTTTCCATAAAACTGCTCAGAAATCCTAACATCTGAGTCTCTGAGCTGGGAACTTATCCTTCTTTTTCTGGCTTTCCATGAGTATTTTGCTAAAAGGCTTTTAAGATAATGCAAATGTGTCTATGTTTAAATAATTACTGCAAAGTGACTGTGACAGCTTCATTTGTTGCCTCTTTTTGAAACTTGTTTTCTTCTTGTAGTCTGTTAGCATTTTTTTATTTCAATAACAAAGGCAGGTGTTTATAACCTGCTCTATTTCAACTTTGAGCACACTTTATGTGCCTTTCTATGTTTAAAGAAAAGAAGAGTTGGAGAAAAGACTTTTCCTGTGAAACTGAGCATTATTGATTTAGGCAGTTTTATATTGAGAACTTTTTTTCAGCTGAATGTTTTCCTGGTATCTTTGTCTTCCCGTCAGACATGCTGTAAGTTAATTCTACCCTTGGGCTTTGAACAGAGCCTGCTTGGAGAGTCTGTGTTATACAGCCGTATTTGCCTCAAGTTAGAGCTTGTGCTGTCCCTGTTTTTTTGCCGGCAGCAAACAATTACAGAACCTGCCAGAGGCTTGGGCCTGTATTATTTTATTTCCCTAGAGATGTTTACAGAGAGACTGTTGCCAAACTCAAGATCCATTAAACTGCTGAATCATTACATTTTCCGTTGCAGCCAGCTGGCGAGGATGTGATTCTGAGCAGTCACTGTCAGGTATCTTGGGTCAGTGCACTCTCAAAAAAGCCTCCTTATGTTTATTTGTATAAGGTCTTGAAGGATGCCACAAAGTACAGACTGCAACATGTAAATAAAGACAGATTTACAGCAAGAGCATCAGCAATTTACTTTCGTGTGAATTTGCTTTTGTTAGTTATGAGCTGCATAGCTGAGGTCTTTTTGTGCCCTGTTGGGGCAGTCTGACTTTCAGTAGAGAAGTTTGTTATTCTAGGCACCCAGACAAATACTAAGAAATGCCTGTTTAAGGACTTTGGGAATTATGCCATTTTTTGTTGTTGTTCTTTTTTGTACATTAATCAGATGATTCACATGTTCCCTAATTGGTGCTTTCTTAATATACATGCCAGAAAGAAAGAAGCATTTTGAACTGCACCAGGCGCTGTGCTTATTTGGACTCATACTTTTATGTATGGAGGCAGTTTTCTTGGGGGCAACACTTCCCTCTCTCTGCCCTCAGGCCCTCCCACTCTGGTTACATTTTATTGCAGCTTTGTGGCTTTCCTGTTAATTACAAAGAGATCTGCTTTCTTGGATCAATTTTACAGTTTTGGTTTGTGTTTTTTTTGGGGGTCAGGAGAGTTGAAATATACTTCTCATGAGGGACAGTTGATTTTCCCCTTTTCCCTGTCCTTTATTTTTCGAAGTCATGGAACAAAACCTCAACAGAAGAAATGCCTATATTTTCATTGTACTGTTTCTCTCAGCCATAAACTTATAATTCAGGAGATGCTTGTGCTGTTCTTAATGTTTTCCCAAAATGACTTCTGCCTTCATTATATCATGTTTAATATTAATGCACAGCAATTGCTTTTGGCAAAACTCGTGCTCCACTTCCAAACTGCTTTGCAAAAAGAATGGAATGCACATTTTTTAAAGAGTCCTAGCCTGTTTTCTAGTGACCTCTCCTTCATAAAAAGATATCTGTAGTGTAGGGTGATGTACAGAAGAAATAATATTGAATCTTATATACTTATATATATAGATTTCTTTTTTTTCTGTGCTTGTCAGCACATAGAGGAGCCTCCATTATGCTTTCAGAAACCCTGGGGGAGTTACACTAGCACTCAGTAAAATTTGCAGAACATTTCTAAGCCCATGTATCTCTTTTTATAGCAAGTACTTACTAGAGACACATGACTAAATGGACTGCTGACCTTTGGCCAAGTGAGTGAACTGTTTTTCTTAACTACCTGGAATCTTGGATGCTGAGGGTGCCTGGGAGAGAAGTCAAGCATGCCTTCCTTTCCTGTTGATGACCATAGCTTTGAAGAATGAAAGAAGAATAAATGTTGATCTTAGGGCATGCTGACACTCTGCTAATTTGAGAAGGATCCTTTTCTTGCTATCGTCCGAGTAGCCAAGTTAGCAATTGCAGGTGCTACAATATTATTGTGATAAGTGGTAAAAATAGCCTTTTCTAAGATATCTGCCTGTGATGAGGCATTGTTTCAGACTGACTGCATTTCATTCTCATACTAAGTGATAAATGACAAAATTTCTAAATTTGCTTTGCTCTTTGAAGATGTAACCCCTGACCAAAATATGGAAAGGGATTAACCCTGGAATGAACTGAGCAGTGAAAGGCAAAGGCTTCCAGTTAGATGCTGCAGTACAGTGCATGTCTGAACACGTTCAGTTGGTACATCTCGACAGTAATATCTGTCCTGCCAAAGGTGAGATCAAATCCAAGATGGCCTTACCATTGAAGAATGATAAGAAAGCAAGAGACCACTGCACACTGTTACCTGTAATAATGCATGGTGGACTGCTACAGTATGTCCTAGGCAATCTTTCCATCCCTTTTGGTTGGGGAATAGATAAACACTGTAAAAGTTTTTCCAATCCACATGTATAGGAAGATTAAGCTAGTTTTATTTGCATTAGCAATGCTGCTACCACACTATAGTACAAGTGCTTTGGTGTGAAAGAAATCCATGTATTATTAGCAAATGCTTACTTATGGAGATTTTTGGAGCTGCATAGCTGCTGTGGTTCAGCCACTTGTGAAAATCACAGCCAGATACTGACCTGGCTATTAGAACCTGTCATGGTATAAAACCACGGCTTTCTGCTGCCAGTTCTGTTTCCTGCATTTGGAGAAATATGAGACTCTTCATCTTTTTCATTCAACTCCTTTCTTGTTTTCTCCCAGGACCCTTTTTGTTGACTCTAGATGGGCTGGTCTAGGTCTGGAGCTAAGCAGTTTAGTTTGGTGGCCCAGCTTTGAAATTTGCAGTAAAAACTGGCTGAGCTGGATGAGAACATTATGTGTTTGAAGTACTGATGTAGACAAAAGTTTAGTTAAATAATCTATTTCATTTTATTGTAGTAGTTTGGGAATTGTTTCTATGAGAAACAGGAAAATATACTTTTCCTTAAATTCTGAGACTCAGAACCTGTCTTCATTTGACTGTTTCTGTATAGTTGAACTTTAATGGTAATTTAGGAAGGCCATAGTTCTGCATTTGCCTTATAGCTTAGTTGAAATCGAGGACTAACTGGATAAAAACTGTGGTGTAGTTATTGCTCATTTCACAATTAATCTTGTAATTAGTCTGGAATGATTTGGTGTATATGAAGCTAAAATGAATCAGAATTTGCTGATCTGACACCAAACTCACTGCATCGTAATTGTTTCTGTATAATTAGGCAGACAATACAGCTTGTATCATGATGACTTCAAAACTGATGAGCTTGATTGGATATACAACTCACATCTCTCTTTTGACTTCATTTCCAGTATGTTTGTGTTATTTTCTCTTCTTGGTCTTTCCAAAATACTCTCCCCGCCAAAGTGCACACAGCTGTGGTAAAATTTTGATGTATTGTGTGCCTGAGGAACTGTGCAGAGGGAGAGACTGCCTAGCTCATCCTAGTGCTGCTGGGAGACTGTATGGGATATGCTGAAGTCTCCCGCCAGCAGGTAACTGTATGATGAATTTGAGCATGCATTGTAAGTCCTGTACTTTCTGCTGGAGTCTCCCTTTCCTTCATGTATGATGAGCAACTTCCCTGTTGTCTCCTGAAGGAAGAAAAAAAAAGTGTGCTAGAATAGCAGAAGATTATTATTGCTAAAATAATGAGTGCAGTCTGGTCCTTGACCTGTCATTTATCCAGGTACAGCTCTCTGCTGACTGGAGTGTGCTGTGAGCTGTCTAACTCACTCTGGTCACTGCTTTTCCCAAGGTATGGACAAGTGTATGCAGCACAGGCACTGTTATCTGGCTTATGGTGGAAATAACAAAGGGATATTGCTAGATGAATTATCCTGGAGGCTGCTGATTGAGAAACTTGCTTCATATAAAAGGGACTGGAAAATAGACCTTGCTAATATATATAGGTGTTATCAGTTATTTTTCAGTAGATACCTGAAATCTGCTTGCTGTGGAGCTGTGTTTCGTGTATCTGTATTTAGTGTATCTGTATTTATGAATGTCAGTCTGGGTCAGTATACATGATTTTTATGCAATCTATATTTCTTTAATATTTTTAATACTGTTGGGTAGGGCAGGAGCATTTTCTTAATGTGATAGTAATACTGACATAAAGAAAGGGACGTTGAGAATTAAAAGAATATTTACAGTTGCAATATCTGTAATGGAAACACAGAATGGAGTGTTAAGTATGTGAGTTTCCAGAATCTAATATCTGATGAGGAACAGCTTTTGGCTTATTAAATGTTACTTATTATTTAATCCACACAGGATTTTTCTTATGTGTACTTAGCCTGTCAAAATTGCTTTGTGTTGCAAGTGCTTTATGAATTTTGAAGAAATGCTTTCTGTTATTTTATGTGATGACAGTGTAGGAGAAAAGTCAATGTATACTAGATGTTTGGGTCCTAGTCAGTCTGGTGAAACTGAGGATTGCTGTTTCCAAGTTTTTGTTCTCTTTTCTTGGTTCTATGCTAAAGTCTAAACATATAACTTTCTCATATTGTTGTACTGATTTGCTCATTGACTTAGCATGATGCAATCAGATACTTGTTTGAAATCCTTGTGCACAGTGCGGTAATAAATAATTTAAATGCTGAAGTATTATATTTTATTATCCTTAATTTTGTGCGAGCAATGGAAGCAGAGGCTACCTTTGGGTATATTAGTATATGGTATGCTAGTGTCCCGAGAATGGAAGGGTGACTTAAAACCTTGAACTGCAAGGCCTGTTTCACATCCAGGATGGAATATGTGCAGCACATAGTTGCCTGAAAATGTATCAAACTCACTTCTGTATTGTAAGAGCTTACCAATTATGGAAACCATTTATTGGGTTCTGTTCCTCTTAAATTTTAAAAGTGAATGCATCATTTTGCTTGGTTGAATGTGCTCTGCTTTTTTGATATGCTTATTGATGAGGAATTAGCCAGAGTAATTTACATGAAAATGACCAATGACTTCAAGATCATTTGGTTCAAACTCTCCTGCCATGGACAGGGGACACCTTTCGCTAGATCAGGCGGCTCAAAGCCCCATCCAGCCTGACTTTGTCCAGTTCCAGGGAATGGGCATCCATAGCTTCTTTGGGCAATTGTGCCGGTGCCTCACCATCCCCAGGGTAAAAAATTTCTTCCTTGTGTTCGTTGGAGGAGTTTATTAACACATTTGTAGAAGTAAGGTTGGCGATGTGCATTTGCTGTTTCCAGGCATACCAACCCTTGGTCTAACATGTAGAGAGAGGAGCAAGCACTGGTGTCCCATTACTTGCTAGTGGCCTTGCTGCATCTCTCTTTGAGAGGAGCAGAAGCACGCTGCACATGGTGATACCACTGGGACCACGCCGTAAGCTGTGGCACAGGTTCTGACAAGCCACCCAATTTAGATTTTAGAAACTGCCTTCAAGTTATGAGCATGTTTCTGTGTGAAAAGCATTCAGTATCTAATTTGGTGAATTTGTCAGCAGAAGAAAACTCCAAGAAGGAAAGGACGTGAATGGCAATACAGAAAAACAGTCTTGTTTCTGTAGTACCTTTTTGCTGTTTACAGGAGGCATTGATTTTTGTCTTTAAATGTTTCAGGAAGCATTCTCTTCAAGTGCATGTCTTTGGAGGCTGACAAAATTACAGAGCAGCAGAAGAAAGTTCTGTCAATCTTAGAAGAAAAGTTTCCTGATCTTCCCCCACGAGAGGAAATTATCTCTGCCCTCCAGGAGACTCACTTTAACCCACAAGGTAGTGCAGCTTGCTTCCATTTTTCAGACCTTTTACATATTTAGTTACGTGTCTCTGACAGTGTATGTTGGCTCATTGTGTGTGGTGGAAACAGTTGCAGCACGCTAACTTCATTGACAGTTACATTTATTAACTTGAATTTAAGTGGCTTACGTTCTGAATCATGTAATCGTGATTTCTGTTGAGGAACTCTTAAATAATCTTGTATTGCTTTTGCAGGTAAAGTAAATATTCATTTAGTTCATATATTGCTTTAAAAATTGTATGCCAGTCAAGAATTTGATGAAGAATAAGAGCATAACCAATATGAAGAAATTGTGCTGCAATTGCCTACATGGTATGGGAGTGGATTTTATATTCTGAAACTTCTCAGATTTGTCAAGAGCTGTGTACAGGTGAAGTAAATTTGACTGAAGACTAAGATTAAGGAAGCAGTGAGAAATAGTTGAACACAGTTGTCATTTTTGTCAATGATCAAAAGTGGGAACGTTTGAACCCAAAATTTGGTAGCAGGCTTTATGAGGGTTGCCCTGAAAACCTGAAGAAAATTGTTGCAACAACTCTCTCGTGTTTTAGTGTCTTTGTTAAATGGCTTTTTCTACCAAGTTGTTACCAAAGAATGAGCATTGCACTACTGAGATACTTCTTGGTGAGATACATGAGGTATGCACTGAGTCCATGCAGACTAATAATCTTTTACTGTTTTCTATCTACCCATCTGCAGAATTCTTTCATGTGAATTTAGACCATCAGCCTGAGACAGCTACCCAAGCTGGTAATAAAGGACAGAATTTGAGGTGCTATTCCCTTTGCTCTTTCTTTCAGTTAGGTTGCAAGCTAAATTAGTTCAGGGCTATAACTCTTCACATAGTTTCCTGAAGTTCTTAGTCAAGGAATCATAGTCAAAACGGAAATGAAGCAGCCTGGATTGGAGAGACCCAGTGGAAATGGTTTTTATGGAGCGCCATCCTTAGCTCTGCCAGTTGCTTGGGAAGATGATTTAGTAATGTTCATCGTGTACTTGGCCCATGAAGTTTACTGTAATATCCAGTGCAAAACTTGGACAAGTAGATACAATGAATTCAGTCTGTGTGGCATCGGTTGCCAGTAGTTTTTATATGGTGCATGAGGAGGGCAATGTCGTGCATTCCTTCTGTTTCATAGCTGCTCTTTGCTGCTTTTGCACTGCCTGTGTTCTTGTGACCATTGTATTAGTAAAGCACTGTTGAGTCTCTGAAGTCCTTTGAAGGCTCTAAACTCTACTATTTAACCTTATGTATCCGTTATTTTAGGTAGTATTAGGACAATTCAGCAAAAAAATTCTGTTTCATGCAGGAATAATAGTTTATTGGCCTGAACTCAGGAGTTCATTTGTTATTTGAGCCCGCGCTGCAGAGGGCTGTGACCCACCAGAAAGTCTACAGTTGACTTAGAAATATTTTCAAAAGGACAGACACTTTAAATATAATCAATGTATGAACATTAGTCAGTTCTTCTTCTCATTAGATTGAATGCAGTAGTTGGACTCTATACACAAGCAGTAACGAGAGTATTCAGTTCTTTGGCTTAAGTTGGTATTTTGCTTCATTTCAAAAATCAGTCATGCAAACACATTTTGGATGTTGTGCTGCTGAGATTTAAAAGCTTGTGGACATTTAGTTGCCACTCTACACTGAAGGAAGTGGCTTGCAGCTTTTTTTGTATAGACATTTGACTATCATGTCTGTAATTTTGATTGTGTGATAAGGTCATGTTCCTATAAATGATATGTATTTATTTTGAGAATCTTTACAGCATTTTAGACAGACATCTCCAGTTAGATAAACTTACTCACATGCATTTTCAATACATTTTACTTAAATGTATCAACATGTCTAGTTGCAAGGTGAAGCTATTCCAGTGTTACACTTATCATAGAATCAGAGTCTTCCGGCTGGAAAAGACCTCTGAGATCACTGAGTCCAACCGCAGCCATCATCTGCTAAACCATGCCCCTCAAAAACTCATCTATCCTTTCTTTTAAACACCTCCAGGGATGGTGACTCAACCATCCCTGTATGTATACATCTTGTTGGTTCATTCGCTGTCAGATGTACCTAAGAAAAGCCCATCGGTGTTGCTGTTTGTGAGGAAGATCAGAAAGGTTGAATAATTTTGTTTACAGAATATTTTAAGGGCTTTACTTCTGAATGTTTTATAAATACCGTAGTATTCCACAAATGCTTTTCAAGATATTACTTATTCCAGAAGTGTTTTGTATTAGTGATTTCATATTTGGCAATAGAAATGATCTATCAATACATTTATTATCAAGTGGAATTAGGTTAACTTAAAAAATGTGAGTTTTCACACAACTTTGTTACAGGAGACTTAATTGTTCATCCTTTTTCCCACTTCCCCTCCCTAATTCTCTTCCTTGTTTAAAAAAATCCCTCTAGAAACATTAAGCATGGAAATATTAGTGTTGGTTTTAACTTTCTTACAGGATGTCCTAAAATATAGAAGGCTCAACATTACAATCTAAGCTGTTGTTTTAATTTATATTACTGCAGCTGGTCAGCTGTAAATACTTGTATGTGTTGAAATTACTTTCTGTTCTCAAACAGGTGTAAGTGTTGAGGAGGTTATGCTGAAGGATTTCAAGGAGATTTCAGATGGAGAAATCAAAGTAGCAATTAGCACTGTGTACGTGACACTGGAGGTAAGAGAATACCTAAACAATATAGTTGGTAAACAACCTCATTGCATATGGAGACAGTTCTTTAACAAAGATTTTGAGCCAGTTATTTTCTCAAGATTATATATGAGCAGAACATACAGTTTATAAAGGCACTCTGACACTCTCACAGCTTTTTGAGAGACGAGGATATTCTTTTATGCCTATCTTGAAACTGGGTGATCATGGTGTCTATTGCCACGTTTCCTAAATGAAAAAATTGCTAGAAGAAGCCTCCATAGGGCAGAAGTTTCTAGAATTTTGTACTTTTTGATCAAAACTTTAGATTTGTCTTTAAGAGTATGCCTGAGACAACCTGAAATTGGCTGCTTGGATTTTCTTTCTTGACTAGTCTCAAATATTTTGTAATTGCTTAGGGGAAACTCTTGTGTAATATGTATGGTATTATCATTTCAAGACAATTTATGTTACAAATGTCAGTAACTATTTACGTTAACCAGAAAGAGATATAAATATTACAGAATATTATGGAAAAAGATTGGTAAATGTTGTTAATGTTTAGATCACTGAACAAGTATGACATGGCAGTATTACTTATGGAAGTTTGTGTACTGATATACTGATTTATAATAAAACTAACTAACTTGAGGAAAGCTTCAGCAACAGAGACCTTTTTATGTAGTATTTATTTGCAATTTACAATCTCACTATTTGCCTGAAGGTCACACATACGAAAGTGTTTGACATGCAGAAGAAGAGGTCACCTTCTACTTTTGCATTTTTACTTTAATCAAACCTTTATTTTTCCTCAAATGGTACCAAAAGTCACTTGAATAGTTCTTCGCTGTGTATGTCTTATGTCAATGTATCTTTTTTGATGCATTTTACGAAAATTAAAGTGGTGATATTTTTCCAGAAGTTACAGGTATCTCTCTTTACTTCTTACTCTCTGCTTTTCCTGCTGTGAATAGTTTGCCTCAGAAAGAGCTGGGGTGTAAATTTTTATTATAATTACAGTTATAATTACAATTAATTTACAAAGTCACACTTTGTACTACTATGACTCTGGTTTCAGTTGGGATGGAGATCCATTTTGTGTTTGCTGCATTACTGCCCTAGGTTCAAACATTTTCTCAACTCCCTGTTGGACCAGCACAAGACCTTTTTAACTTGCTCTTATTAGAGCCAGAAGTGGTATTATCTGCATGATGGTAGAGGAGATGCCTTGTAAAAACATTCTACATTAGTTATTTCACCCTCTATCAGAAACGTATAAACAAAAGTGTCCAGACCTGTCTGTCTATTCAGTTTAGAATTCTGTTATGAACTCAGAATACACAAACTTTAGTGACTTCAGGATTTTCTTAGCAATAATCATGATAATTTTTCATCCTCAAAGTGCCCTGCAGACATTATGTGATCAAACATTAAGGGAACATGAAGGACAGGCTTGGCTTTGCTGGAAGTGTTGAATCTCTTTGTTTCCTTCTTCAAAAATCTCACAAGGTCATCTTTTTTTTTTTTTTAAATCAACAAGTATGTAAAACTATCTTTCTTTAAAGTACTTTCTATAGGTTTATTTGTTTGCTTTCATTCGATGGTCTACTATGTAGGTGATAATGCTAAGAACAAAGATGGTGATTATACGATTATGGCTGGGTAGAGTAAGCTGTTCACAAGAATGCATTCCCTTCTCTGCTGGATGTGTATCATGAAGAGTGAAAGCTCAACACTCGAACTCTGATTACAGTTAGAGTTTCCAAATAGTAAAGACAGAGATCAGTAAGTCTAATAGTCTAACACATGCTACACCTTACCAGTACATTCTGAAATATTTCTAGGCTTTCCTTATTTCTGTTTCTACGGCATGTTTTAAAGATCTTTATTGATAATAGATTCTGAAAAAAATCTCTGTTCTTGAGAGGTTGGATTTTTTTTTAGCAAAGTCTTGACCTGGCCCTAAGTTCCTTTCCGCTTCCTGCTGCTGATTCACTATGTTAAATAAATAAATCATTTTCTCAGTTTTCCATCAGTAAGGGTATTAATCTCTATTTTGTAAATGTGCTTCAAATTTAAATTAACTGAATATTGTGTTAGGTGTATTGCTATAAACCCTATTTTTATAAATATGGATACAGATTTCCTAGTATCTGTAGAGATGTTTTCTAAGTTCTGTACTTTTTAAGGAAGGAAATGATGGTAACTAATAAGTCATCAACCTCAAGTTAGTACTCATAATTACTTCTAGTACTATTGTGTAGCAGTACTCAGAGATGTAGGTGCACCCCTGCTTACCAGTTTCTCCTGAAGAAAGGTGTGAAAGCAAAACCAGTAGTGTAGTTCATGTCAGTGCTTTATTTGTCTGTACATACTATTATAAATCAGTAGCACGTGATTTACATCCATTGTGTGTTGCCTTCCTTGTTGTCAACTGACTGATTTGTGAGAGTCCCGATAAAAGCAAATCTTTCAGGTATGGAAGGAATAGACAGTATTTTCATTAGTGATAAAGGCAGGGAGTCCATTTTATGTAGATGTGTTTTTGCTTCTTTAAATGTGTGTATACAGCTTTACATTTCTTAACTACTTTTGGATCTGGTCTTCCTGGGTTTAGGTGACATTAAAGTTGTAACTTGAAATCAGACCTGTGCATCCAGTGACTGGCTGCCAGAGCATATGTTACTTGGATTTCACCTGTGTAGCAGTATTATGAAAAGTGATGCTTTTATTTCTTCTGTAAAGGAAATCAAGAACCTCTGTTTCAGCTAGAGCATGTCAAACAAGTGCTAGGTAGACTATTGCATGCAGTTAAGTGAGATTACAACATGTTTGTTTGAATATTCAAAGTTTTGTTTTCTTGGACCATAGTTACGTATTTGGGAACTTTTCTCTTGCAGTATAAATATGAACATATTTTAAATGGCATCAGATTGGTCCATGAATTTGTTTTTAGTGCTAAAAACAAAACCAGAAGAAAACTCCAAGTAAACATGTTAACATTTAATCTTCCAGTAATGGAATTGGAAACAAAATTCTCTGCAACTTACAATAGCGATACTGTTCAGAGATATTTTTCTGATGCCTGTTGTGAGAAGTTAGGGTATGTAAAATAAATGATGTATGGAGCTGTAGGAATGCGACTTTTGCAGACTACCTTATGTCTAAGGAACATTAAACATAGGGTTCTCGCTTAGCAAATAAATAACCGTTCATTTCAATGGCTGCATAGTCTGGACTTCTGTGCATATTTTTGCAAAGATGAGAAGAGGCCATTAGGGATTTAATATAAAATAAATCGCCAAGGGGTCTTCTTGTAGTCCTAGTCTTTCTGCCACATGGTGTGTCACTAATGTGCATAAATGGGCTTAAATGAATTTGTTATCTGTATTACATTTGCAGTATGTATATATTTATATATTATTTTTTAATTGTGTTTAAAAATAAAACATTAAATACATCATTTCTGAGAGCTGAAAACATACCATTTGTAAATAAATCAACCTTAATTAAGGTCTTAAAATGTCAGTGTGTGAGATCCATCTGTAGGAAAATGTATAACATATAGTACACAAAGGTTGAACATACTTTCTCTTGCTCTTTTGAAGTATTAGGAGGGTTAAGTTGTCACCTTATAGGACTGAGTAGTCCAGCCAGACGTGCCTTAATGTAAATATTGTACTCATGTTTAAACGTCAGACTGCCATGTTCTGGAGGACAGTAGCTGTTCAGTTGATGTCTTTGGTCAGCTGAAGTACCCTGGTTGTAATATTTACAATCCAAGGTGGAGAACTGAGGCAGACCTACCAAGTTCCCTGTTATAGTCAGTTACTTCTCCCCATAGGTGTGAAAGGAAGCTGTTGGGAAGAGCCTTAGACTGTTTTAAGTGCTTCCTAATTAACTGCATTAAATGAAATCACAGCGAAACCAACATTGATTACAATGGCAATATAGTTTTGAAATCAAGATACATCCATTCTAGAAGATGATGTGAGGGTGATATGAGCTAAAGTTCCCTACTAAGAGCAATGTCTGGCAAGGTGTTCATTATGCTCCCTTGCGATGTGAGAAGAGCATAAATCTGTAAAACTGGCCAAGACTCTTAAATCTATCAATCTGTCCAGTGCAGCATGTGCTTAAATCATTAAATAATGATTTAATTTACTATCACTTTTGCAAGATATCTTTGATTATTTTATTCTATACTGCTGTCATAACTTGTAGTAAACCATAAGCATCAGAAATTTTGTATGTTTGGTATCTCTTTAAGAATGTACAAGGTATACAGTGGTATCAGGTCTTCAATATATGTAAGATATCAATTTATTTTGATGTCTGAAGAAATTGGATAGGCTTCATCTATTATAATGTGTGACATTTTGTCTAAATTACCCCATGCTATTGTTGAAGATTTTGCCTTTATTAGTTTTGTTCAATCTTGGTTCGAAAGTTAATAAATAAAGTAAAATAGCTGCGAATTATTAAAGGAATAAGCATAGACATTAGATTAATCTCCTAACATTACAGTAAAAATGTGCTTATGTTTACAAGTACATTGTTCCAGAAAATAAACTGTATTTTCTTTTGTATCATTTATGAAAATGTTTATATTAAGCTAGTTTCTTTATGAAATACAGCCGTATAATATATACTGCCTCTCAGCTAAATAAAATGCTGTCATATACAATATCATTATTGGACTGCATTCCTGACTTCTACAAAGCTGACTAATTTATCATTTGTGTACTCTTCTAGTTCTTGTCAGTAGGATTTCAGCTCAGCTGCTCATGGGCCATAGACATTGACAGCAGGAGGTGTTGTTTTGAGAAATGTTCAGCATAAGAAGAGGGTTTTTTAATATGAAATACAATACTTTTTTTTTTAGATTTCAATGTAGAACCTCACTTGGATATATACTATTTCAGGTTCTGACCATAACACATGAGAATAGAGGGGCTGATATTAGTTAGGGATAACAACAATATGAGTATTACAGAGAAGTTAAATTTTATTTCTCGTATTTAGTTTGTGTTTTTTCTTTGCTGTTGTGAAGGAAACAAGTTAATTAGAACATTAAGATCCACTATAATTCCAGCTCCAAGTAAAAGGAATTCTTTTGGATTTGCCAGTGTCTTGCATTACTACAGTAGAGAGTAATTCTGTAAACAGGAAGTGACAGTGAGATACAGTGCATTTCTAAGCACATATCTGTCTTGGTGACTCCTTTTGTATTTTCAATTTATCAATTAAATGCTCTCCCTTTCCCTTTTAAAATCATGCAATATTTATTTGGAATAGTGATATTTTTATTTTTATGCAGAAAACCAACAAAATATGCCTGCTGTGTCTTGAAATGTTGATTTTGTTCTGCCTGTATGGCAAAGCATCTGCCTAAAACACCTTCTGAACTGGAATGTAAATGAGTGCTTAACACTTGTAAGCATTACAATAGCCTGTGTTTTTAGGGTAAAACGTTTTATTTTGTATCTTCTACTACTTATAAGAAGCCTAGTCGTGAAGTTATTGGTTATTTTAAGATGTAGGAACATTTTGGAATTTTGAGTCGGTCGGATCAAGTGCTGTAAGATTTTTCAGGATTTATGTTCTCTGGTTAGATTATGTCAGGGAAGATTCTTTTTTTGACTCTGTGTATCTGGATAGACTTTCAGGCTTGCTTGAAGTTAAGTGCTTTGTTAGACTGAAAACTTCAGAGTTTATTTGCTTTTATATACATTTTTATAATAATATATTTCATTTATAATACAGGGATCAAAAAATACAAAATTATTAAAGTTGAAAACCTTCAGCCCCTATTTAAGGACTTGAGTTCAGAGTAGCTATGTACGCTAGTTGTAATTATACCAAAGAATGCAATTTTTTCTTCCCCTCTTTCTTGGAGACACAAGGTTTTTCTCAGAAAGATCACTGCTTCTGTATTCAGAATTATTACACAACTTCTGTGCCTCTCTCACAAAATGAAGTTTTCATCATAAAGCTGCCGCTTGCATGTTATTCATCAAAACCCCAGAATTTCTTCTTTAACTCCATAGCTGGATTACTTGTGTAAATTTTATTTTTTTGTACAGAACTCCTGTGTATATTTCAAGTATTGCAACATCTTACAATTGACTATTAATTTTCTATATAGACTTGATAAATAAAGTATCAAATAAAAAATCCTAATTTTGCGAGGTTTGGGAGACAGAGACTTGTATTATTTTTCTCCATAAGAAATTCTATCTATGAATATAATATTTTATTCCTGAAATTGCCCCATTTCTGAAGTAGCTACAATACCTCTAACTGAAGTTCCTAAGTGCAGATTGAATTTATTGATTATGATAGACAGTAAGAGGCATTTGAGGTCTTCTTAGGTAGGGTTATAGCATTTCTTTTTTTCCTGCCTGCTTTTTTTTATTACTTTATCTGAGGAATAAATTCACTAATTTGAATTTCGTAACTTTCTCCATATTTGTGATTGGTAGTTAGTAACAGAATCATGCTTTAACTGAAAACTTAATTATGGAAAGATTTTCCTTTCTTGTGGTACTGCAGTTTTTGTGGTTTTACACAAAGCGAGCCTTCTCATTGCAGTTTAGGTAAAAATGATAGAACAGGATATTTTCTTCATCTGTGATGATGTAACTCTCAATGCTTCAGAATTTCTTATGCATATCCGATGGCTGTCTTCCTGGATTCTTACAGTTCCCTTTCTTTCTGAAAATGACATAAACACAGCACTTACGCTGATATGAAACAGGAAGAAATTTATTGAGGCTGCTAAGTTTATGCCGAATGAAAACTATGGCAGCATGTTATTTTATCCTCCCTGAATAAAAAAAAAAAAAATCACGTTATTTGTGTTGTGGAGGTGGAGAATGTCAGGCATGCATACAACACTTTCGTACTTGGGAGAAATGTTATCATCCATTTGTAAGAAAGAAATAATGGATCTGAATATGGGTTGACTGGTTCTTTGGCTCAGGTCAAACAGGGCTATAGAGTTAGTAGTAAAATCAAAGAGAGAACCAGGCAGAATTATCTGTATTCATTGCCAGATAATTTTTTCTTCTTCCTTTGCGTGAACAACAAAACCAGCTGAAGAAAATCTCTCCTGCTCTGGATTCTATCTTTGCCAACAAAAGCTATTAAGCAGCATCTATTACTAGTCTGGTTCTTTTTACAGGACAAAGCTTACTACTAGTTATTTTATTACCTGACTACATTTCAGCATTTCTGTCTTGCTGTTGTACTTCCCTGCTCCTTAGTCAAATTTCCAATGAATTTTCATAAATCATGACTTTCCCTTTCTCCACCCTCTCCCAGAAGCAAAAAAATAAAATAAAATGTAGACTTACAGAAAAAGTAAGTGAACAGAAGTCCACAGGCATCTTCTTGCAGTCCCACTTTCTGGATTTTTCCCCTACTGTAAGATTGCCAGGGAGATATAGTTAGCAATTTCCCCCTGGATTACACACCCAGATTTTGACTTTTTTAGTTTCTGTGGATGTCAGGCATTTGTGTGTACTGGCTCATTCCCTGAGTGTCACAGACTAGAAAGGAAAAAGGTTGGAATAGGTTCATTTTGTACTGGAAATGAGAAGTGTTGGGTCAACTCTTCCTGTGGTAGAACACCATGGAATAATACTAGCAGGGGATTGTTTTAGCTGAAGAAGGATTTGGGGATAAATTTTAATAAATGGCACTTGCACAACCAAGATGTCTTGTAATTGTGTTTTAAAACAAAAAGTCTTAAATAAACACTCTTTTCTGTCATACTTCATCACATACTGAATTGCATTCTCCGAATAGCGTACTGTTTTGGTCTAAAGTTTTTCATCTCTTGTTCTTTATATAAATAGCATTAGCTGGGTTGCTTTGCTTTTAAACAAGACTTTCCAAACAAAAAGACTAGAAATAATTCAGAAACAAAAAAGTGATTTTCTGTTCACATCTCTCAGTTGAGTATTTGCCATATGGGTTGCTCAGCATCACACTCGCAGCAGGTCTAATTTATGGTAAACACATAGTGAGTGAACGGAAAATAAAGGCAAGGAAATTATTAATATTCTCCTCCCGCCCCATTTTTTTAAACTGAACTAAACATATTCAGGTTCAGCCCATATAGTTGTGGCACTCTGCTGGGAGTTTGTGAAGGCTGAAATGCTATGCTTTTCTTGCCATGAGACTGATTTGCTGGAGCTTGTGTGGCAGTGTGTAAATTGTACCTTCCCTACTCTGATCTGGCATGCTGCCAGGCCCCCAGGGCTGTGTTCTCTTCCTCAAGGACAGTTGGTGCAAACATTGTCGCTCTTATTGTGGCATGGGGCACTTTAGCTTTCCCCTGGGCCTCCACAGGAGGATCAGCAACTGAGTGAATCTCTTGATGCTCTGGTCCACTGCTAGGATTTGGAATAGGCAGAGAAAGAGAAACAAAATAAATAATGGTATGGATTTTTCCCAACACTCACAATCATGGAAATCCACAGCATCAACATTTTGAAAACCTTCCATCTCCCATGGGCTTTCTCTTATGGATGCATATGTGCTTTCTTTCTCTCTGTGTGTTACCATCTCCCTCTAGGGACTTTGCTGCTGTAACCATCCTTCAAAAACTCTTTAGAGCTTCGTCAACCCCATTCCTTAGCGTGCCTGTGGGGACAGTTACTGGAGACCAGCACAGAGTACTAAGAATGTATCAGGAACTCAAGTGAGCACTGTTTCATTAGTGCTTCTAGCTCAGAGAAGATTGTTTTTTCACAGGAGGGTTTGCATTGCTGTATTAAAAAAACTAAAATCTGGTTTTACAGTTAGAAGCAGGCGTATCTGAGCAAAAGCAACTCCACTACACAAACAGATGCATTGTTTTGGAAATAGAAATTGCTTCCACTGCACACTTGATGTTGTAATTACACATAGGAAATAGCTGAAAAAGAAATTGCATTAAAAGAGATGAGGTTTGAGTCCTGCGCTCTGTGTTACGGTCATTCAATAGACCTTGGAAATGAGCATACTTTCCTTTCTGTCTGGATACTTTCCGTCCAGCAAGAGATCTACACAGTCTCATTCCAGATCTGAGGATTCAGGCAAATGATTGAACAGTGTATGGTTCAGATTTAGAAGAAAGTGCCATAGTCCTGCATTGAATATTCTAAATCTTCAAGAGGCAATACTTAATTTACAATACCTGCAGGTGTCTAGTTCAAATAAATACAAAACTCTTTCTTTGGATCCTGCTAAATGTTTGTCTCACTGTGGTCTTTACAGGCTGGCAGTCAGATCCATAGGCTGCATATTTATCTAAATACTAATGTATTAGTATTTGCTGTTGTGTTTGATTTCTCCTTGTTCACTCTTTTGAACAAGGGCTAATTTGGTTTCTCAGCTTGTTATTGGGTATTTTATACTCCTCTAGTGTGCTGCATCTTGTTGAGCTTCTTCATAAACTAATCTGTAAATACTTGTAGATTAATAAATGGTAAATACTGGTTGTTTTATCATCTAGTATGAATTCTTCCTTCATGTATATCATTAGCCTAATTGTTTATAGTGTTCCAGTCAGTTACACTTACACAGATCCTCTGAGGTAATGGAATTGGTTTTATGGTATAAACCAATATTTACTCAGAAGTCAAATCTCAGCCACAGTTCCTGTGGTCTTCTAGTTATGTCAGTGTAGCAGTAAAATGCAAAGTGACATTTTCAAGATGACTGGGTGGACAGAACCTTAAAATATTCATTTTACTAATTCACATTACGCATTTAAATTTCTGTGAATAACAGCCATCTGAAGTCAGGTGGAACTGGTGACTATTTTGGACTCTGCAGAATTTATGCTTTAAATATTTCAGAAAAAAATAATTTACAGTGTCTTCTGTCAAATAGAAATGGTTGGGAGGCTGAGGTAAATTATGTGATGGGGGATCCTTTGTGTACTGTGTGCTTAGTCATTGTGAACTCACATTCTGAACACATTTAAAGTGACATTGAATGTGGCTATTTGGCTCTTTTTGATCCATAATTAAAGACTCAAAAAACCAAGCATATTTTCAAATGGCATTCTGCACAGTCAGTGATGTATCTGTGCTTGATGCCATGTATTCTTCACAAAATGTAAAAATAATGTTATCTGTCAACATAAACCCAAAGTTTGACTCCACAGAAGCAGCTGGAAATGGATAACCACAATATGCTTAAAACTCTTAGGAACATACAGTTACTGCTAGAAGATCCTCATATTTAGGAAATCTTTTAAGCAACATACTTGTGCTGAGTCTCAGTTGGTGTGCATGAAGGAATATTCATTTCTCAGTGGTAACATGGAATTTGTTCTTTTTTTTGTTACCTTTTTATATATATTTAATGGATTGAAACACTTTGAAGAAAAAAAGGCGTACATTTCTGGTCCTAATCTAATTCAAAGGGGTTTTTTTCTAATTCCAAGCTTTTCTCATGTTTTATGTATAAGCAAATCAGAAAGTTATTTCTTGTCCAAGCTAGCAGGGAGCAGAAACAGTCCTTCTCTGTGACATCCAGGAAGATGATCAGTCGGAGAATGACAAATGGATGTTTACTGGGTAGATTCTGCAGGTGATTTAAAAAACGGATGTCTGCAGCTTGGCAAGAGGGTCATGCTAATATCAGTATGTGGCAAAACATAATTTTGTAGTTTCAAGTTACGAGAGAGTGGTATATGAATCTCAGAAGATATGCTAGATATTTCTGCCTGCAACCATTATAAACCATTGAACCATATAAACCGTTATAGTTTAAAGTTTTAAAGTATGATTCTTACGTTATAGTGTTCTTTGCATAGGGTCAAGTGAAGTTTCTGCAGTAGAAGTGGGTGGTGAAGGCAACTGAAACAAAGTAGTTGTCAGGGATTCGATGTCTGTTCAGAAAGGACGTTCCAAGAGTTAGAGAAGAGATACAAATGATGGTGGAAGAGGAGAGTGAGCTAGTATGGCTAGTATGGAACATAAAGGCGTAAATAATTACGAGGTGTGATATAAACCAAAGCTTCACCAACATGTGGGCTTCAAGATTATGTGATAGTATTGTTTTTAGAAATAGGGCTACTAATTTGTGGCACTGCATGCCACATAAAAGTGTGACGTACATTTGTGTATGCCACATATATGTGAGGAACATGTGACCTGTGAGAAACGCAATGTGTCTATCTGCTGTGTAAAGTGAAATTTTGCTACGTGGAAAATGAATTAGGCTTACTCAATTTTGTCTTTAAGTACCCATTTTTTTCTGTGAGGATGCATCTAGATTTCTGACTCAGATCCTGAGAAATAGGTTTCTAAGTTTCTGAAATTCCAGCTTGTTCTGAGAAAGCACCTTGCCAAAGTTTCTTATTTCAAAGAAATGTACAGAGGTTGGAGTCTCTACTGACATAACTGTTACTAATTGGAAGTGTTGTTACTCTTTTAGATTTAACCTTGCAGAAGGATTAAAACTGACTCAGCTACACTCAGTAGTAAAAACAGTTCCAAGAACAGCTTATTCTGTGTATGATTTGGCTTAAAGTTTGCTATTGACAATGCAGATTTCAGAGCTGGAAGAAGTACTTGTGAGGAAAACAACTGAAAGAAAGGGTTTTTCAGGTACAGAGTGGATTAACATTGTCCGTAGAGTATTCTAGAGTGCTTGTAAGCAGATGGGTAGCAATGCTGTTATACCGGAGACACAGCCTCAGACAGCATCTTGGATGCTAGCCTACAGTAAAATATTTTGCTATTTATGCAAAGCAGAATAAAGCTCAAGATGATGTATATAAATAACCACGTAATTCCACCGACTGAAGAAAAATGGAGACAAAAATCTCATACAGATATAGAAGGCATCTTATATTAGGTCTTATAGTTTCATAATCACAGATAGTAAAGTTGAAGCTCTTCACAGAAGTATAAATGATTTAGTTACAATGGACAAATGCAGATTTTAACAGAAAAGAACTTACTATACATCAGAGGGAAAAATGCATTAGTTTTATATTATCTGTGTAATGCTGATTTTCTTAGTAGTTTTAAAGATATCCTACTGGCAATGCTTTCAAAAAAATGATCTCTTGACCTTTTGAAAAAGTTAGTTATTTGGAATATTAAATGCAATTATATTGACATATGGTGATAATGTGATAAAGCGTAAGGGTTAAAGGTTGAAGGAACCATGGCTTGGCAATTAGCAATGTAAATGAAACATTCATTATCCAGCATGCTGAGAAGTTGATGAACTGTACAATAAATCTGAGCCCAAGTCACTACTGAGATAACTCATTTCAGACATAACAGTATTTATTAGGATCCTGGACGTTGTTTTGCATTCTCTGATGAGATAACTTGCTTTATAGAAATATTTTATCCATTAATTTATGTGAAATAAGTCAATACAAAAAATTTGTAAGGCCTTAAGCAATTCTCCAAATAATATAAATAAAAAAGGGAGAAGCACGAAAAATATTGAAACTCATCGTATCTGGAAAGATGTTTGATTAGATCTATTGGTATCTCTTCAGTACATTGATATTGTTATTTCTGCAATGTAAGTTGTCTCCACTGACTTATATTAACTCAATTGAAGCCTTTTTTTATCTTACGAGGTATAATTGAAATCAGAATCTGACCTAGTAAGAGAGCCAATTATTCAATATTGTAAGTTCCATTTATACACAAAAGAGGGTATTTTTTTGGTGTGATCACAGAATGTAGACTTGTTTGAGAAACAATGCAGAACATATCTCCTCAGTATTTATAAGTTCTATGAATATTAGAATTAAGGGTTACTGGGCATTATTAAACTTCGCTGTGTTTGTGTCTCTCTGAGAACAATATTCAGTACTAGTAAAACCCCAACTAAATTTATTACCTTGATGATAGTAGTGGTAGGTTACCTCCTGTTCATTAGGCAGTTCTATAGACAGCTTAGGAGTAGTTTCTGATAATAAAACAAATAGTTTGTTTGGTAAAAATAACTAGGGAGAATTTAACAGAAACCAAGACACACAACTGTGTTTTAGCTTTCTTTTCAGTGAGACAAACAAATTTACATTCAAGTGGTTGGTGGAAACAGAGTGTGTGTTGGGTTTGTGTTAAAAAATGTTTAAGATATATGTTACTTTTAAAGGCTACCAGTTTATTGTGGCTTTAGCAAGTGATACATTATATTTTCTGCTGTAGTTTTGTGCCCATTTGGCATTGTTAGAAATTTTGCATTACACTATTTCACATAAATTTCACACTGTGGAATAGGCAAATTTCTTACTATTGAGGCAAAACATTTTAGTAGATAAGTATTAATGACATATAAACCACAGCTTATGTAGTTTTTGTGCTAGTTCTGTGAAATTTTATTCTTACGGATCATTATGAATCCTGAAAGATCGCATAATGATGTATGAATTGTGGCAAAAAACTCAGTACTCCTTGAATCTCCTCCTCTGTGAGTATCTGATGCACATAATTTTCACTGTGCTCATCAGTATCAGCAAGAAATGCAGTATTTGTTCAGTAGTACAAGGAAATGTAATGCACTGTTAAGAAAAAGAGTTTAATAATATGTATTCAGAAGAGATAGCATTCTTATATGTATATAATACCCTGTACTTGCATGCTGTTCTGTGCTACACTGAAAGTAAAAGGAACATTGAAGGAAAACTGTGAAGAGCATTGACTCCTCCTTCTCCCCTTAATTTATTGTACAGAAAACTATTCAGAGAGTAAGCTTACATGGTATACATATGGGAGTGCTTAAAATTGCTTTGGAGCAGGCATCTGTCAAATACTTTGTATATTCAGTTTCTTTTTGGAATCTGTCTGGTTTTATGATTCAACTGCAAGTTTCTTGGGTCAACATGGTACAAGAGGTGGAGAATCCAGCATATATAGGAGATTTTATGGGAAGCCTAAAACAGAAGCAAGAACTTGATTTAGTACTCAGCAATTTAAACTCAAAAATTCCTTTAACCTTCTAGGAGTAATTGAGGTAGCTGGGTATTATATGTCTCCAAAATAGGTTGCAAAACAGCTTTAATTGCAGAAATCTTGGAATCTGCTGTGGTTGTGTCAGACCATGGCTGTACTTTAAGACCTGAATTGTGGGAACTTAACAGTAGGTGAAGCACATCAGCCAGGATACTTACCATAAAGATAGATGCAAGTGCTGCACAGCTCTGCCAAAACTGAGACTGTAAACAAAGTTATTATGAAATTGTGAGGAAAACACTATGAAGAGAATATGTAATAACTTTAAAGTTGTTTTTATATAGGGAATTTCTTACCTTTGAAATTCACTGGATGTCTATGTAACTTTTGTTTTTGTGGCTATTGCTGTGCTTTCCTGTAACAGTGATATCAGTTCAGAGAGCCTGAGGCATTAAATTCTAGTATATATAAATCATCCTTTATCCAAACTTTTTAAACTAAGAATAACCACAAATAAGTTAATTTATTCTTTTATTTATTTTTCCTTTTAGACTATTTCACTTTAACATCTTTAATGTAAACAAACTTGCTGACCCACAGCTTATTTGAGCTGTTTGGATGAATTGTTCTTCTGAATTACAGTATTTGCAGTGTCTTGATTTCCTGGGTAGTTATTGATTGGCTGTACTGGTTCAAATGGAACTGAAATGCCTAAGGGGTAGTGTATATGTGTGTTTATATACTTACAAATATATTATTTTGACAATGTATATATGCACACAGACACTGTTAAAATATGATAAATTCAGTATACATACAGTATACATAAAATATTCGGTACAAAACCAATACAAAATACATATATGTTAGTTTTTTTTAAACAAGTTTATTTCCACAGGCAACTCTAAAGGTAAGCAAAAGTTTACACCACAAGGCTAAGTGTTGCTTTTGCTAATTTTTAAGTATTTTCTTTATATGCTGGGATTCCAGTTTCCCCCTGTTATTTGAAATGCTATTAGAGTTTTAAAAGAAACATTTGTGGAGAAGACTGATCATCTTCAACTCCCATCACAGCCTTCTTTTAGATTTCTTAACGCCTCTTTGCCATGATTTTAGCTGAGCTTGAAATTTAATTTTGGCCAAAGATGGAAAATCTGCCAGTCATTATGGGATCATGACAACCCAACACAAGTATGACAGAAGACTACAGACTTTCCTAACTCTCTAATGTAGAGATCACTTACAGTGATATCTCAGAATATGTCTAACTTATTGCAAACTCCTTGAACAAACCTTCTGGTAAGATCACAGATTACATGAAGGAAAAATGAGGCACTGGGGAACCTTTTTGCACACTAATATGAAGATACTTACCCATACGCTGCGTACTTTTCAGATAAGCTAAGGCAATGTTCTTTTTTATGGCATTCAACAAAATTTAATAATTCTGTGACAAAGAGGTACGTTCTTGAAGCTCAAATTAAAGCAGTTTCTCAGAGCTCCAAAACTAACAGATAAATAATCTTTTTTTCTATGTATTTGTGGATTTCTCTTTTAACTGCAGTCAAACATCGACAGTGGTATACCCATAGGCATGAGGTCATTGTGTAAGATAGGAGACTGCATCTGTAAATGGCAAAAATATCAGTCTTGTATCAATATTTTTTTCTTATTTTTTTTCTGGCTAGATCACTCCAAAGTACAACCACTTGTTCTCAAAAAGTAACTCTCACATTAACAAAATAAGTTCTTCCCAGGATGATGCTAGTAAGTGACTAGTATTCAGTAACAGTCAGGCTTGAGGTCCAGCTGTTTTATAAATATCATACAGTCTAATGTCATTGGTGTATTTGTTTTAAGCTCAACTCTTCTGTTACTGGTTAGAGATAAAAAGTACTTGTATTTGACTTGATCATATTTCGATTGCACTTTCTAATTGCTTTCCTCTTACCAACTGCAAGGCCAGAACTAGATCTGACCATAATTCTCTTGGCAATCATGGCAGGGATAGAAGACTTTGAACGTTAGACTATGTGTCCTGGAATAAACAATGTTTTTGTTAACTTTTCAGTACACCTTCTAGAACTTTTGCTAATAGCTGTGCTTTGCAGAATGTATGTGAAAAACGGAGTAAACCAGGTAGTAGTGGTAAGCAATGGTAGGGTATTAAACAGATGATGATGAGAAGGTGGTGACTCTCCACATAAAGCTCCATGAATGTCAAGGCACTCTATGAAAAAAAAAACTTCTTTTAGTAGGATTTCTGGTTACTTGGAGAAGCTGAGTGCTTTTCAGATCACGGAGATTAGCAAGCACTGAAGTAGAATGTGAATCTACAGAGCCTGGGAGCCTGGCTGTAGTTGTTTACTGTGAGGTAATTGCCCAGGAGACCATTTATAGTATGGGTGCCTTTTTGTAAGGTGGCACCTAACAACTACTCAAAAGCTGCACCCACTTAGAAACTTGTATATTCATATCCTGCTTACTACAAACCAGCTCCCCTATTCATGTGAATATGAACAGAAATGACAGTCTTGGCTGAGAATTTTAGTGGTAGCTTTCTTCTTTGAAAAATTGGAGCCATCTACTGTCAAAAGAGAGCATCAGTTAAAGTGAGGCGTGTGATTTTTCTCTCTTGTCCTATATTCTCAAAAATTCTTCAGTGTTTGTTGTTAGTAGGGTATTTGTTTACAACATGGATGTAAAATAATGAGGTATAGATATGTCTGGAAAAAACTTATCTGTTAATACATATACTAAAAGGCATTTATCCAGACTTCAGCATTAACTGTTATTTAAAAATTTATATTGCAGAGGCAGCTCGAGAATCAGGAAAAAGGCTGGAAAAACAGCCATCTGCAACTGTACAAAGTCTAAAAAACTCATTCAATAAAATTAACGATGTTTCTGTTCTGTTCATAGTTGACTTCCATTCCTTGTTATCTTCTTGATAGTTTGAAAAAAACCTCGCATTTGCTAAAGCACAATTCAATTCTGAACATGACTCAGAGCATGCCAGGGTCCTAGTTTCCTGATTTTAGATCTAATACATTTCCAAAGATATTTGATCATACATTAAAAAAAAAAAAAACAGCTAGCCAACTAAGCAGCCAAAGTCCCCCAAAACCTAAACATGGAAAACATCATGCATTTTGTTTTTATCTCTGACAGATCTTCCAGCTCAGATCAAACATGGAAGCCTGTCAAGATCTTTTTCCTTTAATGCTTCTTCAGCACTTCTGAAGGCCACATTGTGCCATTGTCTGCTGGCCAGTTGCCCCAGTTATGCCCTTGTGACACCTACAACTACATTTCAGTCTTAAACAGCTGTAGCTACATGGAAATAAACACATAATCATATCAATTTGAGACATAAAATAGGTTATAATCCATACAGCTGTTTCTTAGTTGCAATAAGCTATTCCAGAGTGAGAAGACAGAAGAAACATATAAACCACTTATTTGCTGTAAAAGTAGAAAGACTAATTAGTTAGCTTGTAAGGTTCCCCATAATTTTCATTGCTGTGGTAGTTGCTCATCTCTTATACACAGATACAAACACACCCAATGTGAATAAGACAGCATTTATGTGTAGGTTGAACCAAATGATTATAAATGAATTGAGGGTTGTCTCCTGGGATTGGACATAAAGGTCTTGTAAACTGAAAATTTTATAAACAAACAGCTGTTGGGAAAATACCATTATGCTATAATAGCTGCTATTAAAATCCATTAGCAATCTTGATGGCCTGTTTGAATTTGATGCATCATTTGCTCTGACAGCATTTCTTTCTAAAGAATTTCATAAAATATATGTAGATTATGAAAGACAGCAGTAATAGACTAGGAGATTAACACTGATTACACGTTTTTACTTCCATGTGCCAATCAAGATTGAATAATGCTGTCTGTGTATGCTCCACTTTAGAAGTCAGTGGACGAACGGGAACACTTTAACCTGAACAGCTGCAAAGCTTTCTCCATCACTGTGAATGAACTGCACAGCTCTGCAGAGTTGAAGTATTTCCAGGTTAAAAACCATGTTTCAAGCAACAAACTAAATCTCCAGTGTTTTCTAAGTTGATGCCGTTTGGCGTTTTCATCCTGCTCACAGATCCACACACCACAGCAGGTACCAGCTCCCCTAGGGGCAGGCATGTCCAGTAGATCATGCTGCTGCCAAAATTATTCACAATTCTAATGAGATTTTGAAAAATATGTATGCCAAGAAGTATCTGAAAACTCTCTTCTTTTAAGAAGATATCGAAGTGTCAGTGTTACATCTAAACTGTCCCGTCAGAGACTAGTATGAAAATCGACGTGTCACATGTTTTTGTGGGTGTAGACAGAAGTAGGATGGGCTTCACTTGTTCATGGATGCTGCAAGGACACCATCTGGTGGATGAACAAGAATATACTACTAAAGTTTGATAGCGCAATCAGATTTAAACATTTTAATCAAAACTTCTTGCTTGGTTTTTTGGTCTTTTTTTTTTTTTTTAATACTCAGATGATATAATGCTTGTTATTATATATGCCTTGTTTCCTATTTCTTCCTGTACCTTGTGGTTTTCAATGGTTTATTCAATGAACTCAACATAATAGGGAATTCTTTGTAAGTACTATTCTGGAATAAACTCACATGCCAGTTTTGTGCATACTCTCCTTTAGCCACCCTCCTTCTACCTGTGCTCAGTTCTTTGCCATATCCTCCTTCTCCTCTCTGGTATCTGCAAGCAGCTTTTTGCTAAAAGGACTGACAAAGGACACTGTGTCTTCTACTAGTTCCTCTTACCATCCTTCATCTCCTTTTTGGTGGAAGTACATTAGTGGAGGTAAACCACACCTTTTAGGTAAGAAAGCTGTTCTTCTGAAGTCTACTTTTGCAAGAGGGAGGAATAGAAAGGTTTGTGCTTAGTGTAAAGGGAAATAAGTCAGTGCCTGTATATCCTTCTAGCTCTGGACCATTCTGTCTTACCTTCTTTTGCAGTTTTGAAGCGTAAAGTTTTCTTTAGTTAAGGATTGTAATACAAGGATTGTCATTGAAACAGCTGTAGGTGCCTCTCTTTTTTCTGGTGTTGTTTTAACAGAGCTGCAAGAGGCTAAACTAGAGTAATACAGTAGTTGCAAGTTTAACATCCGAATTATTAATAGAGCCTTTACTACTTAGCAGCTACTGCATGGTTGTGATAATGTACTATGCATTCCACTATATGCCCCTGTCTAGCATTCAGCAATAGTATGGTTTTGCAGTGCACAGTGTTGTAGAGGTAAAGCCCTTATGTCATTCCGTATGGATGTTTCTCCTGATTTGAAAGAAGAATTTGCTCTTTGAAGTGCCAGTTTTCTCATTTATATGTTATTACTTTTAATAATATTTTCAGAAAATAAATTGATTTCACAGAGTGAGAACATTCCAAAAATGAGCCAGCAGGATAGAAAGCCTTAACTATGGGCCTAATTGATAAGGTTCATACAAAATTTTACTTCCATGAATTACCTTAGTTTCATGAATTTGATAGGATTTTAGTATGTTTTAAGTCCATTTATCCTTATTTATACTAAATTAATTAGTAAATTGACCACTCTACTGCCCTATTTTTACTTTGTTTTCACAGAATCACAGAGTGGTTTAGGTTGGAAAAGACCTTAAAGATCATAGAGTCCTGCTGTAAACTAACACTGGCAAGTCCACCACTAAACCATGGCCCTGAGCACCATGTCTTTAAATTCCTGCAGAGGTGGACTCTCAGCCGCTTTCCTGGGCAGCCTTTTCCAGCAGTTGACAACTCTTTCAGAGAAGTAATGTTTCCTAATATCCAGTCTAAACCTCTCCTGGTGGAACTTAAGGCCATTTCCTCTTGTTCTAGCACTTGTTATTTGGGAGAGGAGACCAACACCTGTCTCCCTACAGCCTCATTTCAGGTAGTTGTAGAGAGTGGTAAAGTCTCCTTTCAGCCTCCTTCCCTCCAGACTAAACAGTCCCAGTTCCCTCAACCACTCCTCATAAGTCTTTTGCTCCAGAGCCATCACCAGCTTTATGGCTCTTCTATGGACACACTCCAGCACCTCAGTGTCTTTTTGTAGTGAGGAGGCCAAAATGGAACACAGGATTTGAGGTGCAGTCTCAGCAGTGCTGAGTACAAGGGAATGATCACTTCCTTAGTCCTGCTGGCTACACTATTTCTGATACAAACCAGGATGTTTTTCACCTCCTTGGCCATCTGGGCTCACTGCTGGCTCATGTTCAATCCCAAGTCCTTTTCTGCTGGGTAAAGCCGTTCATCCCCAAGCCTGTAGTATTTTCTCCAATGTTCATACAATACAAATTCAACATGTAAAGAATTGTATTCAAACCCTTTGTTTTGAAACCTCAGTTTATCAACAGGCTACGTTGATGGATAGCAGTACAAAATTTAGTAAATGGACTCCTTGCTTTGTTATATGACGTTTTGCTTTGATATTATTAAGGTAGTTGTTCCTTTGTTACTGTGCTACAAAGACGCTTCAATAACAATGCGTAACTGCATTTATGAAGCAGCGTGAAAACAAAAGTTTCTTAAGGTATTATAGCTATGCACAGCATGCCTGTGGCAAACTCAGGTATGTGCTGTTAACTTACTATGTATTTGTTTTGTTTTTAATTTTTATTTTGTTATTTCTTGAGTTTATATTTAAATGTATTTATTTACTTTACTAAACATCTTGCTATACAATGTACCTGATTATATAAATTGTCAGACTAGCCATGGCTTAAGACGTAACTGCTTGGAAGAAAGCTGCAGTGGCATGAAGAGAATCATTTGCTCTAGCTGGAGTCACAAGTGCAGAGGGTGGAATTGCCAACAGTTGGTAAAACCCATTTTAAACTGCCTTTAACATGAAAAGTCAGTACCGACCTAACATGATCAGCACCAACAAGTTTTTGGAAATTAATTGGCCTGGCTGCTGAACATATTGGAAAATAATGATTTTGCATGCCACTCTTCCTTTAATATTAAACTTGAGCACTTTTGTTTACCAGCCCCAACAAAACCCCTGTGATATTGTTCTTTAGGAAAAAAAAAAAAAAAAAAAAGCACAAGTTTCTGAACTATACAACCTGAATAAAGCACCTGTGCTGCAGAACACAATCCTGCCAGCTGTCATCAAAAATCTTCCTTGCAGAATCAATGTATGACAGGGCTTGGAAGGGACCTCTGGAGATCCTCTAGTCCACCCTCCTCACTAAAGCAGGCTCACCTAGAGCAGGTTGCACCGGTCCCAATGGGTTTTGAATATCTCCAGATGTAAGGAGATACTACAGCCTCTATAGGCAACCTGTTCCAGTGCTCTGTCACCCTCACAGTACATAAGTGTTTCCTTGTGTTCAGGTGGAACTTCCTGTGCTCCAGTTTGTTCTTGTTGCACCTTATCCTGTTGTAGGGCAACTTTGAAGGGGCTGACCCCATCCTCTTGATAACTGCTCTTTAGATGTTTATAAGCCTTGAAAAGATTCCCTCTTGATCTTCTCTTTCTCCAGGCTAAACGAAACCAGGTCGTTCAGCTTTTTCTCGTAGGAGGGATGCTTGAGTCTCGTAATCATCTTTGTGTCAGTTCACTGGACTGTCTCGAGTGGTTCCTTGTCTTTCTTGAGCTGGGGAGCCCTGCACACAATACACCAGCTGCAGTCTCACTAGTGCAGAGTAGAGTGGGAGAATAACCTCCCTGGACCTGCTAGCCACACTCTTCTTGGTCTACCCCAGGATACTGTTGGCCTTCTTCATCTCAATGGTAAAAGCTGCTGTCTTAGCTACTGTAAACGTAAAACAGAGACAAGGGTGCCACAGCTGAAATTCTGCCCGGTGTAACCAAGTGTGTTTCTCCTGACAGGCATCTGTAAAGAATTTCTTTTATCTTATTTTCACTTGTGTTGGTAATGACTCCTTTTATCTCTTCTGAAGGAACTGACTGTTTAATAAATGAGTTGCTAAAGGCATATTGCTTGCATAACTGTAAGTGCTTATTAGAAGAATCCTTACGAAAACTTAAGTGATGTAGAATAAACTGAATTGTGTACTGGGACCAGAGCTGTTTAATATTTTCATCAATGACGTAGACAGCGAGATCGAGTGCACCCTCAGCAAGTTTGAAGATGACACCAAGCTAGAGTGGTGCAGTTGTCACACCAGAAGGATGCGATGTTAGCCAGAGGGACCTGGGCAAGATGGAGAAGTGGGCCTTGTGTGAACCTCATGAAGTTCTACATGTGGGTCAGGGCAATCCATCGTTTCAGTAGAGGCTGAGGGACGATGTGATTGAGAGCAGCCTTGTGGAGAAGGACTTGGGGGTACTAGTTGAGGAGAAGCTCCACATGAGCCATCAGTGTGTGCTCGCAGCCCAGAAGGCCAACTGTGTCCTGGATTGCATCAAAAGAAGTGTGAACAGCAGGTTGAGGGAAGTGGTTCTCCCCCTCTACTCCACTCTGGTGAGACCCCCACCTGGAGTATTGTGTCCAGTTCTGGAATTCCAAAAATAAGAATGCTATGGAACAGTTGGAATGGGTACAGGGGAGGGGAGGGCCAATGAAGATCATCAGAGGGCTGGAGCTCTTCTGCTTTGAAGACAGGGTGAGAGAGCTCGAGTTTTTCAGCCTGGAGAAGAGAACGTTCCGGAAGACTTATAGTGGTCTTGCGATACCTGAAAGGGGCCTACAAGAAAGCTCGTAAGGGACTTTTTACAAGGGTATATACTGATAGAACAAGGGGGAGTGGCTTTAAATTGGAAGGGGGAGATTTAGATGAGACATTAGGAAGAAATTCTTCACAATAAGGATGGTGAAGCACTGGCACAGGCTGCCCAGGGAAGCTCTGGATGTCCCTTCTCTGTCTTCAAATCCAGGCTGAATGGGTACTTGAGCAGCCTGGTCCAATGTGAGGTATTCTTGCCCATGGCCGGGTGTTGGTACTGGGTGATCTTTAAGATCCCTTCCAACCCAACCCATTCTATGATTTGTAAAGAAGACCAGGATTTTTTTTGCAGCGAAGTTTATTGTACAGAATTTGATTATCTCTGTCTGATTCTTAGTTCCCATTCAGAAATGGCCAGTGCAGATGAGACTATAGCACCTTTCACAGAAAACACATTGACCCCTTTTTGTGGATCTTGGAGGAAGAAATTCAGCTTCCTCAGTGGAGCAATTAACTGAATGAATGGGAAATTAATTACTTTTTTGTATCTAGTTATGTTCCAGGTGAGGGTTGCTCCCTATTGACAAAGCAGCATGGGCAGCCAAGCAAGGTGCCAGTGGTTTAGCATGCAGTGCAAAACTGGCTTAATCAAAATCATTAAAAATGCATTTCTAAAACTTTTACATTCTTAGCACAAAACGTTTATTTCCTGGAAGGGCATTTTGCTAAACTTGGGTGCCTGAGAAAGAGTGTGGATGTTGTCTGTGTACGGAACTATTTGGGAGAACACTTAAATGTACATTAGTGGCATGTGCCTAATCCTTTGAACTCAGCAAGGGGCTTTCCATTATCTTCTAGTTCATGTGATTCTGATTTGGCTTATTTGTTCAGGCTTACAGAATGGACACCTAAATGTAATAATTACTATTTGTTTTTTTAATATGGTGCGATCCTAGCTAGGTTGGGGTGTTCCAAAGCCATGGATCTGTGCTGCTGAAAGGAAGTTATTTATTGTGAACCAAAGGATATAAATATAATGAATATTGAAGTAGAATTGAAGAGTATTTTGCCTCAATGGGAAACCGTATTTGCAATTAGACAGATTTGATGCAATAGGAAAAAGCCTATAAAAACTAACAATAAATTCTTGAAGTGGCGTCAGTGGTTCTTGCAGAGAATTCAGTTGCAATAGGAAGGAGAATAAGAAAATGGAAGAGAGAGTTGATGAAACAGAAGAATTCACCGATCACTAAAATTTGATGAAACAATCCAAACCTGACAGATGAACAACTTAGAATATATTAAAACTGATAGATCTAAATCTTGTACAAATGGTTCTTTTGATTTATGATCAGCTGAAAATTTTCAAAGCAAGACTTTTAATGGGAAAAAAGAGGTTTGGATCCTGCACAAATGTGGATGCTTTATAAGACTATGTCAATGAGAGTGGTGTATTTTTTAATTCTAGGTTGGTTATCTTGCAAAATCACTTGCCTGCCAATGTAAGCAGAGTAAAATAGCTTTAATAATTAAGTAACTGTGATTTATTTCTGTAGTAAGATTGTGAGGTGCTTACCTAAATTAGCAAAGTAAATGTGATGGGAGAAGAAAAAGGTAAAAAATAAAAAAGTAACTCAATTAAAAATGTGGGTACATTGTTTTTAAGTACATGTTGTGCCAAATGATTTGTGCAGAGTGCCACACTGGAAGAAGAAGTGGAGTTTTCCTTCTGCTTTCTATACATAAGTGACTTTTACCCCTCTGTATAGTGGTGTTAAGGATCAGGGATACAGGCGGAGGCATGGTGCAATGAAACTCTGCTAGGCCATATCCCAACAACATCAAGTGGAGATGTTTGTCAGTTGCTCTCTTTGGGCTGTGAGAGGAAGTCTGGCAGCATGTTCTTCTCCTTTACCAAAGATGGGACACAAAAAAGGGACAGGGTTGACTTCTGTGGTATTAAAAAGGAAAAGAAAAAAAAGAAGCCCTCAGGACGAACTCAGCTACATTATTTCTAAATGTGCTCTTGGCTGAAGGCTGATGGTTTATTACCTTGCCTGAAAGTAATTTTCAAAGATTATGAGAAAGTTTTTTCCTCATACAGGCATGGAGGATATGTGTGATAGGTATAATGTAGAAAGTATAAACTGATATACATTTTTTAGACCTTCTGACTATGATGGTGTCCATTTACAATATTGCTAGCTTCTTGCTGTTGAAAGGGTTTTTAATGATGCATCTTTTTCCAGACAATAGTATGCTCTTGTCATTGTAATGAAGCAAAGTCTCCATTTCCAATTTAAGCTGCAGGCATTAAAAATGCACATAAGAATAGTTTACCATCCTGCCTTGGCATTTTGTTTTTTTGTTCCTCGATTATATCTTCAGGAAGAATTAGCATTTTGATACAACATTTGTTCATGGATTTGCACTGGTTAAATCAATAGTTAATGAGGTTCGTCGTATAATTTGAGCTTGTAGTTTGTTTATGCTAGACCAACTTTATCCATACTCCAAACAAATTATCTCTTATAATCACCAGCCTGAAGATAAATCTCTAAATGTTTTTCTGATGATAGTGCTGTGGTTGGCAGGTGTTAGAAGTGCCTCCCAGGGACAAAGATTGAAGATGGGCTTGTTCTCACAAATCCTTCAGGCGAGGTTGTTTAGCTTTCTATCCTGTCATCTGCAGAGGAGCCTTGTATGGTGCCCTGCTAATGAAATCTAATAGGCAAAGGTCATATATCTTTATGAAGAAAAATGCAAAGCTGGTGAGTGATAAATGTGCTCCGTGGGGTTCTATGGACGATGCTTAGTGATAAAATCCATGTTTAAATAGTTTTTCAAATGGCTTGGCATGTCTCTGGTTTTTGTCTGTTAACCACTTCTTATAACAATTTTCATTACTTATGATGAGATTAGATAAATACAAAAATAGTTGAATATGTATACAAAGTTGTCTATGTAATTAAACAAATAGGTGAGTTCTTTAAGTAGGTGATTATTTTTCAGTATTCATAGCATAATGAATAAGTTGGCTCAAATAAAGGTACATGACAGTATTGTATTTAAATTTGAAAGCTCTACTGACTAGCAGTAGAAACAGGCTGGCTTTACATTTAGGTGGATTCTCTCATCAGTTGTAAATCAAAAATGCCTTTGTCAAATGGAAACAAAACATGACAGCATAAATTGCAGATAGAACTGAAGAAGTCAGTGCCTTTAAGAAATTGCTAATCTGAAGGTAGGAGGTATTAAATAAACCAGATATTGTTGAATCACTGCTGTTTTTTTGAGAAGTTACCAGTTCATTTGCTATAGTTATACTGCTGAGCTAAGAGACAGTTCAATAAATCAACTCAGGCTTGATGGATTCTACAAACCATTGGAATGAGTGCGTAGCAGAGGAAAGAAATCTCTTAGTATTCCCTCTTTGACAAAAGGGTATGCAAAGAGCCTGAATGGATGAATGGTTGATTAATTTTGCCAGAAATTTTCTTGACAGCCAGAAATGTGTTTTTGCATTACTATGTTTGCATGGGAATTACTTTGTAAGGTATGAATTATTACATATAAACTCACACCTGAGACTGAGCTGGCTAAAATAGACATCTCCTGGTCAGTATGTATATGGTTATGATGTTTCTTATGTTTTAATCCATCACTCTGGAAGTCAGCCTTTTACTTGTTACCACTTGCTAATCAGTCAAGAGTGAAATCAAATATTGTATGTGATTAAATGAACCTTGTAACTGAAGTGGTAGGTTGTGTCTTTTTCAGTATTTTTAATTGATTTACAAGTTATGGAAAGATAGATGTAAGTTCTTAACCTAGGATCATACAGCAGAATAATGTAAAAGAGAATAAAAAAGTTTATCATATGTTATATTAACATAGCCTCCTCATTAGTAAGAAGAAAAGAGCATTTGTTTTTCTCCTCCAGGTTTCTGAGGTAAATAATGTATCATATTCTATATACTATACTGATTTTACTATGAAGAATTTTCCTTTTCATTTGTACATCTTTTGTGCAAATTTTGTACAGGTGATTATTGCTTATAAATGTGGTATAAATGTGTGCATAAGCAGGTCCTAGGATTCCTTTATTTTTAGGATTTAGATACTCATAACTGTGGTTTACATGCAGTTTGCTCCAGAAAAATATGTACATACTTACTTCAGCCTTTAAAATGACCTGGGGGAGTACATTTTAATATAGTGCAACTACATTTCCCTGTAGTTCTCTAATTGCAGCAAAAGGCATATTGTTAAGATTGCAAGTTTTCTAGTTTGTCCCTTTAGTTATTTTAAAGAGGCAGAGATTTAAAGACTTACTTGAAAAAGGAGGTGGCCTTTAAACTTAAAAATCACATCTGTTTGTTTTGCTATATGTTGCACTTTCAACAACTCCAAACTACTTATCGTTCAACTGCCAAAAATGCTGCAAAATGGCAGCTTTATCCTTATACGTTGTAATTTTCTTACTACAGAAAACATCCATTAACAATGAGGCAAATTGCAAGAGCTTTGAATTTCTTCCTGTGAATATGGAAATACACAAGTGCTTTCACCTTTTTCTTGATAGACTAGGTGACTTAACATCCCTTCTTTGATTTTTGTGCTACTACAAAATCTTTTTTTCTTCTAGATTTTGTGGTCACAGCCATCTAGTATTATCATATCATTCCAGGCCACACGACAGCAGTACTCACAGCATTACCTATGCTTGTTTATTTCTTTAGGCTAAGCGCTTAATGTGTTCTCATAGAGTGGCGTCTGCACTTTAACAGGACTTCATCTCCACTCTCTGATCTATTAAATTCTTTAACATCTACAGACCCTGCTGACACCAGGGAGCATTTTTGACTTTTGTATTTCAGGCTGGTAGCTTGCCCTCAGTAGTCAGGGAGGGCTGCCTTGCTTGTGGATAAGAATTTGTGTTCCTTCAGATGCGTGACAATGGTGGGTGCTGAAGGTATTCCAACTGGAGGAAGAATCTTCTAAGGGAAATGGGCCATTATGATATTCTTATGTTACTTGGATATCATACTGTCTTTAAGATAATGGAGATGCTGTACCCCAACTGCTAAATTCAGAACTGTATCAGCTAGCTTTGAAAATGTGGAATAATGGAACTGAAGTTTGGCTCAGCAACTTTTTTTCCATGAATTTTATGAATGAATCAGGACTTTCCAGTCTTTCCTGGAAATCGTGTGCTGTGCTAAATACATATAAACCACAACATCTTTATAAGTTCTAGTTAAACACATTAAAATGGACAAACCTGAATTTTCTTACATAGAATTTGTACTTGTATGGAATGCAAGTAAAACTTGTTTAGCTCAAATCTCAATTCATAAAGAGTGGATCATTGTTAAGTTTCAGTATCATAAAATGTACCAGTGCTTAGAAAAGGCACTGTTTCCAGTGTGGAATGGCTAAACTCACTTTTACTGAATGAAGCATAATAATTTATTTTATTATAAATGAATCTTTCTTCTTTGCTTTTTTTTGTTTTAGTTATTATGTGTTTAATGAAAATAATAGACTGCAAAAACATAGCCATGACGTATAGAAAGGGGAGTAAAATTAGTGCTAAACAGGCATCCATCACTTTGTTTTATATGCAGTGTTTCACAGTGCTATAGAATTTCCTGTTTAAATTTGCTTCTAAGTTAAGCTCAGGGTGCCAGGTGTGACTGGGGTCTCTATAGAGCAGCATAGCCCAAGCTCTCAGTCCCACTCTTCAGTGGGGCTAATACCTAATACCTAATACCTATTAGTCTTTGGAAACTTCAGACAAGAAGACAAAGAAAGCAGAGTTACCTGCTATTTTTGTTCTTTTAAGAAGACTGATAAATATCTGTACAGCAGAGCTGCTGTTTGATGGGTTGAAATGCACGACAGAAAAAGGCAATCTTTCCTTACAGAAAAGGTGGTGAATATTGTTTTAGGCGTTATTACCAGTGATGTTTATACCAAAAAGAGGTAAAATAGTAAATATACTTGTCGGTGTTTCTTGGTTCCTATAAACACCATACTCTTTTTTTTTTTCTATCTTAGTGACATTACCTGTAAAATTTAAAAAAACAAGTGTTTTTCTGCTTCCCCCCCCCCCCCCTTTTTTTAAAGGAGGGGGCTTCTAGTAATTAGCTGGATTTACGACAAATGGCACACAGGCTGTTAGCTCTGCATGTGTGCTATAATGTTGGTGTTTACCCTATTATATTGCAATTTAAGTATGTCATAAAGTTTTATCAGTGATCACATAGAAATAAACTGGAGTGCAGAAGTATTGACCATAAAATATTAAGAGAATACAGTGTGAAGCAGTATGTATCAGCTTCTGTATTGTGATAATTGCTTTGGTTGTGAAAATTGTAATGGGATACAGTGATATTCCTCATTTGTATTTTGTGATGGTTGGGTATTTTTAGCAAATGAGTTGTCAGCAGAAAGGCTTCATTAGACCCATCAGGGTATCTGCCCATGAATAACGAATCCCAAACTGTACTGACAGTTTCCTTGAGCCAAAATGATGAAGCACCTCTGACAAAAGCCATATTGTGCTCTCCATGTGAAGAGTGTGAAGAACAAAAGAGACAGTTTGTTCTTAATTTGGTCAGGTTAATATTGACACAGCTAACTTAGAAGAATCAGAATTGTGTGTAGCGTATATTAACAGTGATCACTTGGGTAATTGGCTGTTGGTTTCATGAATCAGAAATTGTTGCTAGTGAGGGATAAGTTACAAATTCTATTCGGTATTTATTGGAGATTTTGCTTCTTTTAAAAGGTCATCAATATTTCTAGTCGTGATAAAAAAAAAAAGAGCTTCCTATAGGAAAGCCAAGTTTCAGAAAAAAAATTTCATGACAATATACAGCCTGCATAAAATACTATTTCTCAACAAACATACAAAATAACCAAACAAGTCACATTGAAAAATCCTTCCAAAAGTCTATGGATTTCTCAGACTTTCTTATTCTGCTTACCTGGATGATAAAAAAATATTTGTCATTTCAGAATGTTCACCATATTGTTGTAGCATTGTATAAACTATTCCGGTGCATTAGAAAAAACAAATGCACAGTTTTATTACAAATTCTATGACAATAAATTTCTTCAGTATCCATATTACATATTTGAAAAACATGTTTACTGCTAGATTCTATTTATTTCAAGTATATTACACTTCAAGTATACTTTCAGTCCTTTTTTTTTGTTACAGGTTATGTGGAGGGCATTGCAACTAATAATGTTTACATATGCTGTTTACCTGCTGTACACTATGCAAACATTAATTAATATTTAAGCCACCCCATGCTAATATAGTAAGGAAGAGTAGTATGAGAATGAATAGTTGACTGACCTTTGTCATGGCTTGGCTGTATGCCAGTGTATTTCCTACTATACTAATTCATCAACAGCATATTTTCCAGTGCTTGTAATTAATTTGGGATGTAGCAGCTTAACTGTTGAAATGATTAGTGTTTTTTTAGTTTCTGAAGGAAATGTTTTATTTTCTGTTAGCATTTACAGTACATGCAACATTCTGGTTGTTTACATAGGTTAGAAAATTTGTGGAGGAATCCATATGTCTAACATGTCTTTAATTATATAGTCTTTGCTAATTTATAAGAGTTTCTTGTTTGCAGCTGTCTTTATTTATTTGAATGTCTGAATTTTTTTGAAGGGGGTATCTGAATTGTGTTGTTGGTACTAGTTTAAAAGACCAAACTTTATGGATTTTTGGGGGAGGAGTAGAATTAAATTAAGTTTCAGAAAAAATATTACTTAATACTATTTATTAACATCAATAAAATTACCTTTGCTTATTTTAAAATTAACAATGAATTTTATGTTTTGATTACTAGTCCAGTCAACTAAAAAAAATTGATGAGGTAGACTTATGCTGTAAGACACGTGATCTGATCTTGCTTTTATTCAATGGCTTAGTCAACAGTGTTGTCCAGCAAATTTACTCTTTGACCCATTCTTTTAATTAGATCTGTTTACATTGTGTTTCATTTCTGGATGCAGTTAGTGAAGTAGCAACTTATGAGAAACATTTATTGTTAATTATTAAAATGACCGTGGGAAAATTCAGTAACATATTTTGTCAGGTATTATTTGAATATAATTTATTTACCTTAAGTACAGCCTTAGAACACTTTGCAGACTAGATCCTTGATTGATCCATGTGCTTCCTGTGAATTCTCAATCTTCTTGAATTAGCTGTGAGAGATATAAGGTCTAGGATTTCCAGAAGATTTTGAATCTTCTCTAGTTCATTTTTTCTATTGAAATAGATTTTAATTATTCCAACTTCAGTTATGAATGAGACAACTGAAGTAGCTTTTCCATGCTTATGCACATTTGGTACTTTTTCTAATATATCCAATACCTGAGTCTTCAGAAAAATGTTACTGATTCGAGTATTTGAAATTTATTTGCCATAATTCCTCATTCTACTGGTCTATTCAGATTCCATATCTGAATATCCACCAGTAAGCTGACAGCTGACTTCTGTTTGTGCATTAATCTGCATAAATTTCAGTAAAAACTCACTTTTAGGTGCTATGTGGACATCAAAGTGGATGTTCATCTCTAATGTCAGAAAAGAATCTACTTCAAAGCATTTGACAAACCCATTATTTTTTGTTTTGTTTTAAGTTAACGTACAGGGAGGGAGAAGGATTTTGCAGATGCATTTGAGTAGATTAATAAATAGTATTTGTGTATATGTAACCTAAACAGTAATTTATCAGGTAGAAGACAGATGTAGGGCAATAACATGCCAATCTGCATATACAGTTATGTTGTTTTAATGATGAACTGCTGTTTATTCAGGGCCAGTGCAGTTTGGCAGCATCAGAAGAACTCTTAGCTAGAAGATGACAAAAAATTATCTCTAATACAAGTAACAGAAAAATAAAGAAGAAAATAAAATTTCTAAGACTTTGTTCATTGGCAGCTAGAACTGAGGACTGAAGAGAGACATTTATACTTTGTGCATTATGTCCCCAGGTGACAAAGAGGGGTGTATGGTTTATGTTGCAAAATCTAGATAATTCAGCATTGGGCTAGTCTAAGTATAAATAAGAACAGGAATTAAAAATGCAGTGTTTATTTCCTGTGTGTTCATTGTGAGTGTTGTTTGAAAATAAAAGGGTTTTTTTGACACGAAGATATTTTAAAGCTAGTTTGCCTTATTCTGTCCTTATTTTGTGGATTATTGTTTTGAAGTCTTGCACAGAATTTGAAGAGCAAGAATAAAGGAATCCAAAGGAATAACCTGTGGTAAATTTGTATATAATCATATGACTTGATAATGCGTGCATATAAAGGGCTGCAAAATTAAGTTAGCACATAGAATTTGCTTTTGGGTACCTGATTTTGCAACTCAATACCATTATTCTAACATCTCTTATTTTAAATGAAATACTGACATGACAGATTTCATAAAATATTTCTATTTTCTGTCAAAAAAGTGTTTTTTTAATTCAAGAAATACCAGTAGCCCAATACTTTTAAGCAACATTCCAAAAGCAAATAGCAGGAACAAGTTAAGAATTCTGTTCCAACATCAGCTTCAAGAAAGCAAAACCTACATTTACTGTTTTATCATTCTTCAGAAATAAAAGTCTATTACTGTTCTGTACCCTTTACAGACACTGATGCTTGTTAATGTTTCTGGCTGTTTTAATCACAGATTTGTATGGAAAGAGCAAGGAAAAGATGCTGATTTTTGTTTTAATTTCTTACTGTATTTCAGGACTGTGTGTTACACAGAAGTCTTGTTGGTGATCTGAAAGCATTCATAGATAAATATGGGTTTGATGTACTTGTCATTTTGGCCAACTGTTTGTCAGATGAGAAGAAAATGAGACGACAAATAGCAGTATACTCAGAAAATTTAGAGCTAGGCAATCAAGTAAGTATCTGGAAAAATAATCAAATAATGTTTGTCCTGAAAATATACCAAAATGTTCAATAATTTAGTAGGATCAAAAAGTAGCAACAGTTGGCTGGGAACTGAAGAACTATTTGAAATGACTGCATTAGTTACATGATACAAAATGAAAGATTGTGATGTTTATGATTGTTTCAGACCAGCCTAATAGAAAAAGGTTACAAAATATACAGAAAGAGATAAGATTTTTCAATTTAGCTGAAACAGATTTTTTTTTTAATTGTTTTAGCTTGGTTTTGCATTGTGATCTACACAAATGAATCTTTTTGGCAGTGAGAGAGAAGCAAACACTTTCTAAATGGTAATGGCTAGAACTCACCTATGCGTATGTTATCACTGAAGAATTTAAGCTCTGAAAAGAAGCAAAATTATTACTAGGATGTTCATTTGTCCAAAGAAATGTGCTGTCCATTTTATATTTGGCCCTGAAAAGAAATTATCTCAGTGGCAACTTTTGGAATGTTTTTCTCAGTCTTAAAACCTTGTGATGTTAGGGACAGGCAGCTAAATAACTCTATTGCTTTCAATGTCAATATAAATGTATTTATTTTATGAATCTAATTATCCCATTCTAGAAATACTTTTCTCATGTACCCTTACATATTTTGCTCAGATATGTTAAGTTGACAACTAAACAATTATTTGGATTTTCTTTTACTAATTAAAAGTGAAATTGAAAGTAATTATATAATATATATTTTGTATTATCTTCTATTTTAATACTTAATCTTTTTATGGATAATAATAAGGTTGTTACAGAGAAACAGCAAAGAAATACATTGACAGGAGTAGATAAGTGTGGCTGTGTTATGTAGTGAAGTACACAGTGTGTTCCCTTATGCCCATGATTGCAATGGCTTTTGAAATATGTTGTTTTTCAACAGATCTGCTGTGAATTAGAAGAATGTCAAAATCCTTGTCTGGAGCTGAATCCTCTAGAATGTGAATGTGACCAAATTCTCATTTATCATCAAGAAAATTCTTCGGTGACCTGTGATCAAATTTGTCTTCTAGTTAAGGAAGTTGTGAATAGAAGACAACCAGAAATGGTATCAAACAGTAGAACTTCTTCTACTGAAGCTGTTGCAGGAAGTGCTCCACTGTCACAAGGATCTTCTGGTATTATGGAGTTATATGGCTCTGATGTAGAACCACAGCCCAGTTCTGCAAATTTTATAGAAAATCCTCCAGATCTAAATGGATCTATGCAAGCCCATGTTGATGTTAATGTAGACCTTGTTAGTCCAGACAGTGGATTAGCTACGATTAGAAGCAGCCGATCTTCCAAGGAGAGTTCTGTTTTCCTCAGTGATGATAGCCCTGTTGCAGAAGGTGCTGCTTCCCATCACAGTTTTCTGTCTGGCTTCGAGTCCTGTAGCCCTATTCCTGAAGGAGCAATTGCTGAAGAACAAAAACCTCAGTCTAGAGGCAATAGTGATAACTTTGATCTTTTCAATTTTGAACTAGCATCTGTGGTCACAGCTCCATCTGAGTCATTTTCTCATTCTGTTGATTGTTCCCCAGCAGATGACTATTTCCTTAATAGTGATTCTTCAGAAGGGCAACTCACTGTGCAAAAAGAACTTGATGAGGCAAACCTGCTAGAGAATGATACAGCAAGTTATTCACCTGATTTAATTACGAAGACAAATGATGAACACAATTTAGCTGAATTTGCTAAGAATCCAGGAGAAATGTGTGAGGAAACTTCCAGTTTGATCAATTTAGTGGATGGTGATTCTTCTTCATCAGAAATGTTGAAATCTGCTGATTCAAGAATTCCACCAACTCCTATGAACAGTCTTGTAGAAACTTCACCATTAGATAATGGGCAGCCTTTATTTTTCCCGCAAGATGTCATTAAAAAAATTAATGAAATAGATGGTACAGGTTATTCTTGTTCTCGTGTTAGATATGGAAGCTGGTGGGATGGCTTTGACCTAGAGTCCAGAAATGCTGATACCTGGAGTTCAAGCGAGCAGGAATCTGTATTTCAGAGCCCCGTCTTATGGAAAGATTGCAAAGAAAGTCCTTTGCTACAAGAACATGTTGATAGAAGAGCGTCAGATTCTGTATTCCTCCAAAAACAGCCAAAGCAAACAGAATACATGAGAGTAGGTCTGTGGGATAATAATTTACAAGAAGATAATAACTGGAACCATGATAATCAAGACAAAACAAGTGAAGATTTGCATTTGCAAACTGCTTCTTTAGAGGAGACAAAGCAAGAACCTGTGAGCTATACTGACCTGTGGAAGGTCAGTCAGCCAACACCTGTGATGTCAGATGCATGGTGTAGTGGTGAAGGGAAAGGTAGTCAGCTAGCTGGACAGTCGTACAAGGTCTGGACTAAGTTCAATGCAGGAGACATTGCTAGAGCCTCAGAAAATGTGTGGAACATGTCCAAACTAGATAAAGAAATAAAATCAGTGAATATTCCTGAGGAAAGTGCCATATCAGAAAACAATTTATCAGAATCTTCAGAAGTCACAGGGGATAATGAGAGTGAAAATCCACCTATCCAGGAATCTCCAGAAGCCTGGGATAAAGAAAAATATTATTCAGTAGAAGAATATGGCCAATCTGAAAATACAAGTTCTGTTTTCAACAATATGCAGAATAATTCCAAGCTCCAAACAGAGGAAAAAACTATATTGTTTAGCCCTAAACATAGACCGAAACAATTTGAAAATATAGAGAACTGGAATATGTATAATAAAAATATCAGGAAAGAAGTGTCAGAAGTAGTGGTGCCGTGGGAGGATACGTTCTTGTATAAACATACAGATCTTAGTTCATCAAACATAGCTGAAGATTTAATTTCTTCTCCACCAGACACTAATTATTCAACATCTGATTCATATATATCACCTACGTTTGTGGAAGATGAAAGAGAAAATGACGAAGAATTTGATGAAGAAACAGTTACTGATAAATTGATAAACACAAATTTGACTGAGCCAAAAGTACTTGAGAAAGCAAATCAGGAAACATTATCTTCTAGAAACATGCCCTTTTCAGGCACCGAAAACACAGACATCTGGAACAGTCCTCTAAATAATATCACCCATTTACAAGAAAGAAATTCTGAAATTACTGCTCTTTATGCCTCTGCTAAACCTTTCCTTAATTCAGAAAAAACAGCTAATCAATGTTTTTCAGCCGAGATACATAGCAGTGAAAATAGTTTTTCTACACCTGAAAACAGAATAATGCTGGCATACAGTCAAACAGTGCATGACTTATCACCACCACAGAGCAAATTAAATACTAGACAGACTGCAGCTGAAAATGTAGAAGCAGTGACCAGTGTTCCTGTAGAAGACATAGACGTATCTACGCCATCTTCAGACACTGGGAACGGTTTGGATCTGAAAATAAGTGACTTAAGGTGTCAGAAGGTAGCACAAAACACTGATGATGATGAAAAGTTGGATAGCCAGGGTTCAATGCAGCAGCTGAACTCATGGAGTTTTCAGAGTGTGAAGGGTTCTGAGGAAGGGAGGGACAATGCCATTGTCATCTCTCAGAAAGGAAAAGAGGAATATAAGAGAACAGATGAGACAAGTGGAGAGCAAATGATTAGTGACATTTGTAATAAACAAGTGCAAGAGGACAGTGAATCTTCATGTAATGCAGATTCAGAAGAAAAGTCAACTGAAGTTACCAGCTCCCCAGAAAAAATGAGGAATAGCGTTAGTTTGGAAGCACTAGTTGTAGAGAATGAGTCATTTTTGAATCTAAGTAATCCTGTTAGTCAGGAAGAGAGGAAACACTCAACACAGAATAATGTAGAATCTTCTTCAAGTGCTTCTGAGGAAGGCAGAAGTTTTGAATCTTTTCATGACTCCAGACCACAAAATGACAATTATAATGAAAAAGTGCAGCTGCTTTCTAAGAATGCTGAAAAGGATACTACAGTGATAGAGGTTGCATCCAGTCCTGAGATGGAAAGTATCTGTGAAAGTTCTGATAAGGGTAGTGATAATCCTGAAAATAATTCTTCTAAAATGCCTGAAAGCTCAGGCACCTGCAGTGACTCTGGAAACAGTGGTTGGCACCTAGCCACATCAATTCCTTTGATGAATGAGTCACAAGAAGCACTGGGAGAAGTGAAGGAGGGCTTACATGAAGTGGCTCCTAACCAACTAGGCATTTGTAATAGCTCAGAACTCAAAAGGACTCATGAGAAGTCTTACATAGATGAGTTTAAAAAGAGTCCTTCTTCTGAATATGTCAATGTTCCTGACGTTACAGGTATGTCTGTGGTGGAAAATCCATTTTCACATGAAATGTGTTCTGGGAGAAATAAAAACTCTGAAAACTTAGAACCTGCTCATAATCTTTGTGGAGAACCGTGTGTAATGCTTAAGGACAGTTTTCCCCAAAATGCTTGGAATTCACAGCCATGTCAAGATTTGCCGTCTCCTGGAACAAGTCCTGAGGCAAGTGAAGTCCTTGAAATGGCAAACACCACAAGCAGTATTTCAAAGGATATACAGATCAAAAGTTATTTGGAAGAAGAGAATGTGTGGAGTGATTCAATAAATTATTATGCACACTCAAGTGGAACAAGTCCCGATTTAAGTGATGCATCTGTGAATGTGTGGGGAGACCTTGCAGTTGACAGTCAACACAAAAGAAGTAGGGATATGTGGGATATTAAAAATAATAAAAATCTTGAAGATACTTGTAAAAGGGATGACTTTGGGAATGAAAGTGAAGGATTTGAAACAAGCACTGACCAGAATAAAGTTCCTAAAAGCTTAGATTTTTGGAATGCCCATGTAGATGATGATACTGTATCTTCTTTATCAAGTCCTGACATGAATGAAGATTCAGAGAATTCAGAGGCATGTCCAGGAGTGATTCATGAAGATTCCACGTATGAAAACAAAGCATCTGAAATTGGAGAGGATTATGCTCAATCCAGTGCAACAACTCCTGATGAAGACAATTTAGATACAAAAACTAATGTGGGAGAGGAGGTTCAGGTAGGCATCTTCAATGCAAATCCTGAAACAACTAAAGCTAGGAAAGTATTGCAGGAGAACTTGACTATAATAGAGTGTAATGAGACTTCTGAATATTTAAGTCACTGGGAAACACTTCAGAAAGAAGCTCAGATGAATATTTTCAGTGAAAAAACAGGTAGTAGAGAAGACTTACATTTGTATCATATTAATGAAGATTCTACACTGACTTGTGCTGCTGGTGATAAAGGAGACTATTCTTCAAAAGCTGTAGATATGTGGAGTATGTCATTGGAAGGTGATTTAAGAACTGATCCAAAATCTACAGTAGGAACATTTGATTTTCCAGATGACAGTTCAGAATGGTGGAATACACAGCCTTGTGAAGAAAAGCAATTGCAAGACCAATATTCTGTTCCAAGTCACTCTGCAACAAACCAGTTAACAAATAGTAAGGAGGACTCCTGGGGATCACTTTCACAAGATGAAGAACTGACAAAAGCACATTTCACTAATTCAAGTAATGATGAAAATCAGCCTTACATCCTGTGCTGTGAAGAAAAAGAATATGGGAGGCCAGTACATCCTATGAGTATTTTTGATAGTCAAATAAGTCAAGACACTCTACAGTTAAAACAATTTGATCTTTTCATACTGGATAAAGAAGAAAGAAGCTTGAAAGAGCAGTTGTTTCCTACAGATGAGGAAAATCAATTGACTCTACAGAGTCCTTTTTCAGATGAAGAGCAAGTTATGCCAAATACATCAGTTCAAGAAATCACTGAACTGAGTTTACCAAAAGACACTGAGGGAAATGCAAGTCTCATTCCTCAAGAACAACAACTGTACACCTGTGGAAGATTAGACATGGAGAACTCCCTGACAGCTGCTTTCACTGTAGAAGACTTATCTTTTGAAATGACAGAGAAGTCAAGTCCAGGGTGGAGTATATTAGTTCACCAAACTGCACTCATCCCAGATATTTTACAGGAAAACACACAAGACCGTAATCAGCTGTTTTCAGTGGAACCTGACCTGTGGACTAATGCTGAGCAGATTGTCACTTTGAAATCAAATGGTGAAAATCCTGATGTATTAAGTCACTGTGACCAAGATAGTAGTTCAGAAGCATCGTACAGTCCTGATGTGTGCCAGGAGTATGGAGCTAAGCATGCCTCTATCCCATCTTCTCAGATCAGGATAGAGCCAGAAGGCAAAGATAGCCAGCCAATTCAGTTGTCCTCAAATACGAGTAAAGAGGCAGATTTGGATTCAGGGTGTCAGTTTGTAATGCAGAAGGTAGAGACACAGACTCAAAGTGGAAGCCCCATGGACTATGAACAGGCAAAGACTGATGAATCCTATCAGCTAATCTGTTCTGATACTCCGAAGCCAGTTGAGTCAGCTGAATCTACCAATGAAGTTTTAGAAGTGGCATTAGTAGATCTGAAAGACACATTCCATGAAAGTTCTACTCCTGTGAGCCATCAAGGAACACCTACTGATACAGCTCAAATAGCAACCTCCCATGTGCTTTCAATTCCCATGGATTTCACTCTATCTGACAGGGCAGAACAAAGCTTAAAAGAAATTAGTGCCTTGGCTGAAGTTGGAAAGTATTCTGATATTGACCATACAGCAATAACTAGTGATGAGCTAAACATGTCAGAAAAATGTGTGGATGAGTCTGAGACAGGGGTAGAATGTAACATCAGGAACATATCAGTGACTAATGTCCCTGCAAATATATGTGGTGGAATTAATATGCTGGCCAGAGTAGGCAGTGAAGCAACAGAAGGGGAATCGGAGGATAAACAGGTATTATTCCCCAAATCCCTTCTTCTTGGTGGAAGTGAATGCCATGAATCTGATTCAAATAATCAACTGCTTGATGACACAGCAAAAGAATCTGAAGATGTCATTAAAAATGATGTTCCTGTGCTTCATGAAATGCCCAGTGACCAACTACCAGTTGTATGTTCTCCACCACTTTATTTATCCTTTTATGCTGAACCCTCTGTCAGCAGAGAGCACTTGTTACAGCAGCCATTTTGTGACAGCATTTGTTTGGAAAAACCTTTGCCACTGCCGGCTCCTTTGGAAGGTGCAGAAGGCATCCTAATGACCAAAGACAGCAGCATTGAAGATCAGGTGTCTGAAACATCCACAGAGTGCCTTCAGGAAAATCACACATCACTACCTTCACTCTCTGAGTCTGAAGTAACTCCAGGAGCTTCTGAGATTTCAAGAAGAAAATCTGAAGCAGAAATGACTGATCTCGACTCACCGCCAGGTGGAGATAAAAGATCACCTGATGGTAAGAAAATATGCTTTTCAAGAGCGAGTTCATAGGACAAAGAAAGAAGGAAGTGACTGGAGTGTTACTGCTGAACGATGGGACTCTGAGTGAATTTTGAAGTTTGTGTGTCTCCATTATGTATAAAACTCTGGGAAGACTTCTAGCATCACCCTTCTAGAAAGATCTAAAGCTGTTACACATTGAAGTAGGAACATTATTTCTATTGTTTGTACAGGGCCTAGCATACGGGAAGTTTGTCTCAGGAATGATTGCAGTGTTAATGTATAATCTATAGCAATAATGATGATGTTATAAAATTCTAGTACACATTAACAGAGTGAAGAAAACTGAGAAGAGTTTTATCTCAATTTACTGATTTAAAGAAATCATGACTGAAAATAGTAATTCAAAAACTAAAAGTATTTCATGTTTTCCTGGTTTTTTTTTTTTTCAGAAGCCGGCACTGACTCTTTTCTTTCTTCTGAGAATAAGCCGCAAAACTCCTCTCAGAGCCCACAATTGAAAAGTACAGAAAGTAAGGAAGATGTGAGGTTGCAGGTACACCGAGATCCAGCTTTGCTGGAGATGGATTACATCCTTGTTACTGAGGAAGAAAATATACCTTCGAGAACTGAAAGTGATTTTGCATTTCAAGAAGCTAATGTAGTTAAACAAACAGAATCTCATGAAGGCCTTTCCCTGGACTCCTTGGATATCTTTCAGCCACTGTCCATTACAAATGAAAGGGAAGATCGCTCTGTTTGTGGAACTGAATGGGACTCTGTTCACTTAGAAGATAAAAGTTCTTCTGTTGTGCCACAAAAACTGGATGACAAAAGGAGATCACAGGAAAGCTGTGGGCAAGATGTGGGCTGGATTATACTGGACCAAAATGAAGTCAGTGGCATATTGCCTGAAGAAATTTCTGCCAAGTCAGAGATGCCAAAATCAGGATATGGACATTCTGGCGAAGAACTGGCAGCTGTTGTAGCACAGGAATTGATTCTTAATACTCGGGCAGAGTTTCAGGTAGAAACTCCCCAAGAATTTTTTGAACATGAGGGCTATTCTCCTTCAGACAGCGTGACTACTGAGAACAAGAGTCTGGGCATTGCAGCAACACGTGTGTTGCAGGTGGTTGATGGTGATGGAGCAGGGGAAGCAAATTCTCAACAGACACTCAGAAATAACGTAGCAACAAAACAAGAAAAGGAGGAAAGAGAGCTTCTCAACTGTGCAGGGGAACTCAGTAAAAGATCAGGGTAAGAAAAAACAACTGTTTCCTTTCCAGAGTCTTCTGTTCATTTGTTATTAATGTTACTGAAGTGTATGATGTTATGAATAGATAGCAGGACTTTCAGGTCTGAAGTACTGATTATATTTATATGATTTAAGTATCACTGTATCCCTCACTTTTTAAAAACAGAGTCTTGGTTCTCCTCATATCAGCCATATTAGGATTGTTTCGAAATCAGGAAGCTTGTAAGTCCACTTCCTTGCAGGAATAAGTCCATCTTCCTTCTATGAAGTTCCAGAGACTTTATAACCTGTCTGTAAATCTGAAATAGATGTGGCCAGAGAACACAGGCCAAAACCAGTACTGCCAGTCCAGATAACAATTCCTGCAATGAGACTATGGAGGGATCAAAGTGAATTACTATCTCTACCTAATGCAGAACTACTGGGAAGGAAGACAGGAAGGAGCTGAAGCCCAGAGTCAGAAAAGGGTACTGCTTACAGAGGATAGAAAAGGCTGATTGACACTTATGGTCTTTGTGGTTATTTGCAAGCTGTAGTCAGGTCAGAGTAGCATTTCTGTCTGTTTGAACTGGACTGGCACTTAAGGCTAAGTATATTTGCACCCACCTTTGCCTTGAAGTGCAGCCTCTGTGCTGACAGCAATACTACTTCCTGCTGTCTCTTTTCTGTGTCACCAGATGGAGAGAGAAAAATGACCCTCTTGGCTCCATTTACTGTAGGATTTTGGAGATGGTGCTTGTTATTGACTCTTCTACAGCCAGGAGGTTATAACTGCTATCGTGGACTTTCAGGGTAGCTCCAAAGACCAGAGTGTGGAAGTCTGACCTTATTTCTCCCGGGCATCTGTGACTGACATGTTGCAGTTTCACGAAGAGCAACTTGGCACTGTGTTTGTTTAGTGAAATTCTTGTGAGCAGTGAAAGGAACTTCCCAGTATAAATAAAACTAGAGAGTCTAACTTTGAAACATGTGTAGACATACTCTGTGTGTGAAATGCAATACTGATTTTTTACTTTTTTTCAAGTTACTGTCAAGCATCTGTCAGTCAATGTAAAATACACATCACATTCATAACTTCTATTATCAGATTTTAATTAGCTGACAATTTATTTTAGATTTTACTTTTTGCAATTTTCATTAACAATTTTGCAATTTTAGCAGTAGGCTTTTTTCCCCTAAAGTTGTCATGCCTGTGTATGACAGTATAACCATGATAACTGCATTTATAAATGATCTCTAATAGTAAAGCACAACTTTTTGCTACCTTCTATCCCCATCCCAAACATTTTACATTTTACTAAGATTTCAGGATTGCATAGTTCAATACCTGTGATTTATCTTTCCCCAGACATTAAAATACTTCCCCTCTAAGTTTTTTCACACATTTTTCAAAGAGTGTATCAGTACCACAAGATCAGACACTGTTATAGCTAAGCTATTTTTCATATCCTTGAAGTGCTGGCTTGATCCTAAACAGAAACTCCAGTCTGAGAAACTCTGAAATGTAATTATGTTACTTGCAGGCTTAAACTTAAGCACCTATGTAGGACTTCAGGTTTTCTTGACAGACAAAATTTTGAGTAGTATATAGAGCCCTCACACACTGCACCAGGCTGAAGCCACTTCAAGCTGACTAGAGGGACAGCACTGAGGAGAAAGAGATGAGAAGGGGCTCTGTTTTGGTAGGGCAGTGGCAGTTCTTATTGGCACAGGCTAGCTTTTACTGCCCTCCAGAAAGAGGCAAATCTTCAAAAAGGTTAGCAGAAGATGAGCACTCCCAAGTTCTGTGCCGTCTGAAGTAAAGCAAGTGCTGAGTGCTTGGACTTCAAACTATTAAACGCAGAGCTGGTCGGCACAACATTCCTGTTGCACACAATCCTCGAAGCTTCCATTCCAGAAGCGAAAGTAGAGATTTTGAAATTGTCAGCAAAAGAGAAATCTGGAAGAAGCAAAACAAGCAAAGTCGCCAAGCAGTTTTTTCCACCCACATTGTTCTGCTTGGGATTTGTGGGTCTAGGAAAACGAGATGGCATAGAATCACAGAATGGTTTGTGTTGGAAGGGACCTTAAAGATCATCCAGTTCCAACCCGTCAGCTGTGGGCAAGGACACCTCCCACTAGAGGAGGCTGCTCTTGACTTTGAGGTGATTTGGGCTTGTTAGGACTAGTCCACACACTGGAGGTCATCTTCCTCCATTATGTCTGCAGGGTTTCAGGGGGAGTTCATTAAAATCAATGAATTGCAGTGAATGAAGCTCTTTTTTTTTTTTTTTTTGATAAACCAGTGATTTCTAGTGAAAAATCTTTAAACAAAAAAGTGCTTCCCACCTCTGCTCACAATCAATGGTGAATAAGGCAGGAAAAAAGGAAGGTGAGCAAGGGTTATTTAGACATGAACAAATCAGCTGTCAACTCCTCTGTCTCTCATAAAGCATTTTAAATTAGAAGAAGCCAGATGCTGACCCTGCTTAAGTCATACTGATCAATTACATGCAGGCAGTGTCCTAGGGTAGGGTTTGGCTTGACATGCTTACATGCCCATGAGGTTCTTAGGGAGGAAAAGAACATTGGTCTAGGTATCTGATTTTACATTATTTTTATATATCACCACAATGGAGCTAATATAACTTTGAAGGAGTGAGATTCTTTGTTAGATGCTTCAAGAAAAGAATCTAATTTTTTAACTTACACTGGCACTAGAAAAATAATTCCAATGGCCATGGATTTATAGGAGTTTTTAACATCTCGTTGCTATGACTTGTTAGATGAACTTTGAGAAGAACTCTGCTGTTCTTTATGAATTTCTGTAAGACTCCAAAGTAAAAAACTCAAATCTTGTACACGACAGTTGTTGGCATTGGTTTTTCAGATATAGTACGTTCATTGTTCTTAGAGTTTAGTGTATTCCCTTAGTCTGTTTCCCACATTGAATTCCAAAACTGGACCATGTTAATGTAAGAGTATCTTCAGTGAAGACTTAAGTACATGATGGAATATGGTGTATCCTGCAAGGAAAGGATACAGTAGTTCTTGGTATTCTAATTATTGAATATACATATATATATATATATATACAGTAGCTATAGCTTCCACTGTAGGAATTTTTCTTACCTTACTCAGAAGTTGTTTAATACTTGTTTAATAACAAATACGTTTTCAGTGGACAGCAGTGGCTATTTCTGTCCTTAACTGATGTTCAATATGATTGTAATAAGCTTATGTCTTTTGTGAGATAGATAATGACTTCAGAATTTTGAGGTATAGCAGAGACACATGCAGGTTTTCCTAGGCATGCCCACAGCACAACCGTGGAGGCATTAATTCATTTGAAACATTTAACATTACATAAAATAGCTGAAAAACCAGCAGTAGAAGTGTGTAATTAGAAACGCTTTCTACTACATTTTGTTGACAGCTGTAAAAACAGAAGTTCCTTCTTAAAACATGTCTCTGTTTAGAAAAAAATTAAATTCTTGCTTGCATACTATGCTGAAGTAGGTTCCTTTAGTAGTGGAACGGTCAGTAAAGGATGCAATTTGCATTACTTTCTGCTCTTATCTAGAAAGTGTCAGTCACTTTGTCTAAGAAAATTGACTGTTTTGTAGAAGAAGGAATTAAAGTTTTGAAACTTGATGTCTGCTGATCACTGCCTCCCTCATCCCAATTTCAAGCATAACAACCATCCAGGCTGTTCAGGTGTGTTTTAAGAAAGTCTGAGACTGGTGTTAAAGTTCCTCCCTGTGTCCTATTTTTCTTCTACAAGAAAAAGCCACAGCAGAAAGAGAAGTATGAGGATTCTTGCTAGCATTATAACACTGAGAAAAGATATAAACCTGTCTCAGTAATATACGAACACCACAAATAACAAGTCCTAAAGGTTTTAAGCCTCATAAAAAGTACAAAAAGATTTGATAGCACATTATCAATGTCAGTCTTTCCAGAAAGAAAATAGCTTGTTATACAGCTTTGCAGATGTGAACAGATGGGAGTGACTATATTTGAAAAGGAAGAATTCATGGAGTACTGTAATAATGTCAGGTAGGCAGGATAACATACTTTGCTGCTGCTGCTGTGGCTGGTCTTGTGCCAGCTGTAAAATTTGTGAAGATTGGAGGTAATTTTCTTCCTGATAGGAGCTACCCTGTCTTACAGAGCTATATAAAGCTTGATGGTGGTGGTGCAGTTGTCAGGAGGAGAAGGGAGAACATTGCAGATGACTATGCTATCTTTTACCTCCCAGCACACTGCTCAGCATGTGTTAGCAGTTGTGTATACCATGTCATTCTTGCTCTTACATTTGCTGGAGGGAAGGATTATCTTTTTCCTTAGTAGGAAGAATAAGAAATACCTGAGGAAAATACTATGAAACGATATATTGACTTGAGAAATAAGAAGCACACAGAGCAGCAGAGATAAGGATACTGATGTTTGAAGGTTTTGGGGAGAGCTTGGAAAACTAAGTGGAAGACAATTTCCTGTGAACAACTGCCAAGATTTATTTAACCCTCTAGTGTAAGACTTCCACAAAAGAAAGCTTAATTTATCTTTCTGATAGAACGTTCAAAGAAGTAGGAATCAGTCTTTTCTGCTTACTTGTATAGCGACTTTTTGGAAAAGATAGTTCTTCTACTGCCTCTGTCCAAAATATCTCTTTGTGACCATTGCTGTACTGCTGGCTACTAGAATTTCCCAGTATTGTAAGATATCCAGTACATTTTTAATAGAGGAGCCTGTTTTCATCAGATTGCCTGTGGTTGACAGTGAATAAAAGAATTTAATATAATGAAAGAAAAGTCTGTGACTATTTCAAGATTAATAAGAGTTCTGAGACTACTCTGCTGTCTCTGTGATTTAGCTGGATGCAAATCATATATCTCAAACCCATTAATGATTCAAGTCAAATATCAATTTCCAGTACTGAACTGAAATACTGACAAAATGGAACAAGGGAAAATATTCTCATTAACTCCAGTGGACCAAAGGTTTAATCATGTATTTTCTCAAAATATCTGTTCTATCACCCCAAGGCTGGGAAAAGGCAATGAATTAGGAAGACCAGTTTTGCTGTAATGAGCGAAGCATGGTGCTGTATATGATAAGCCTAAAGGACTGAAATCTGTTCTAAGTTTGAGTCCACATTCTACTAAGTAGCCTTTACTTTCCTTTGGATGGCTCTGTTTCCTTTTTAATGGGTGCATACCTGTGGCACTGTCATCTTTCACTCCTGTTGAGATTGTTTATTAATTGGCCATATTTGCTGGAAAGAAATTCCAGGCTGTCTGGGAACCAGACATGCTGTTTCAGTGATGCTTCGAACTCCTACTGAACTAAAAAATTATAGATTTGATATGGGAACTGATCTCAGGCCTCCCACTTGGCAGCACAAAGCACTGACAATTAACTAAATAGAAGGAGCATGCTTTAAAGGTTAAAACCAAACATGTCAGCAAAGGAGCAATAACTGAGAAGGTTGCTGGTGGGAAAATGCATGTAAATAGAAGTTGATGCCTTGTAATAGAAGTACAAAAGTGAATGAAAAATAAACAAAATGTTTAGATTAGCATGGGCAAGAACTCTTCAAGATTGCTGGCTCAAAACTTGAGATTTCAATGTTCATCTGAGTTTAGGGTAGGATGCTATATAATTCATGTATTTTACATTATTATATATCATTATAGTAATGTACATTATGCATTAGAAGCTCTATGTTCTTGGTATTCTATACTCTAAGTACTGAATATATGTATATATTATCCTTTTTGAAAATGTTGCTTCTGTGAAAACAGAAGAGTTCCTGGGACAGAGTCAGAGCTGAGAACTTTCCAACATAACTGTAAATTTATTAAAACTTTTTTTTAAAAAAATGGTAATAATCTGTTTCAATGGCAGTGAATCTCATTCCTAACCTTTTTTATTGATTGAAATAGCAACATATGCTTTTCATGCATACGTTTTAGTAACACCATTTCTTTCTCTCTACTTGATTTCTCCTACGAAGTCATGACAACCATGTTTTTTATCAATTTTTAGGTGATATGATGTTTTCCATCACCATCTGGAGGTTGAAATTAATTAAAAATAGAAACCCAGTTTCCAATTGCAGAGCTGGCTGTTCAACAATAGCAGCAACCAATATAATGTTGATCCCTTTTCAGTAAAAACAGCATTAATATTTACATGCAAAATACCAAGTATGTTAAAAAAAACTTTCAACAAGAAGTGAACAGCACTTCAGTGACTGAGAAACAATTAGAGAAGAAAAAACCCTACTTAGTATGATTCACTTGTCATTCTGAAATTTTACTAACGTTTTGAGTCTGGACTGATAAAGCCATTTTCTTAAAGCAGGAAGACCCGGACTCTTTTAGAGTAGTTTAGCAGTCACATGAAAAACTCCCCCACTATTCAAAATCTCATGGTTTTCTAACCTAATTCACTATGTAATTTATTCCAATCAATGTTATCAATAACATGAGATTTCAACGTAAAGCATTAATGAACTTTGAAACTTAACCCTATTGACACATAGTCAGACAGTGAAACCTAGTGAGCCTGGTGGGTCCCAGCCGAGTGTCCTAAAATCTCAAAGATATTGTGTGTCATTCTGAGCATGGAGGATCAAGGCCAAGGCTTCTGCTATGGCACTAATTTCATAGTTTCATCAAAATCAAGTTACAAATGACTTCTATTTTACATAAATATTTTATAGCTCTGTTTCGTACATACAGCTTCTGGGTGACTGGGCTTTTGATTTCAAATGAATTAAAGATTGTTCAGTTGAAAAATTGATATAATATACTCGTTGGAAATTTTATGTAAATCTCGCTGCTAGAAGCATTGATGATTACGTCTGCAGCAGTGTCCTCTTCAAAAATGTTTTTTTTGTATTGGTGATTTTTTTCAATTTTTTTTACATGCTTGGTATTGGTTTGTGTTTTTTTAAAATAGTGGCTAGGGACTGATTTTTTGGGAGATCTGACCAGATGATGAGAACTTTCCATGTAGGATTACTAATACCACAAGGTGGGAGCCACTGAATTTTTATTTACACTGTGTTGTAGGTGTGCATGGAGTTGTACTGAGAAATGAAAATGGGGTTAGGCTTTTGTTTGTTTTTTTTTTTACTGCTTACAGCCTATCAAATCAATGTGAAAGCATCTCCAGTTCTCACGTCACTCATCTTCAAGGAGTTTTGCAATGTGCAGAGAGAAACTAGCTGAATGTTAGAACCTCCTAAGGCCTGTTGCCTTGCTGTTTTATCCCCACAGGATTACGAGGGAATAAGATTGAAAGCTGTTTTGCATTGGGAAAGAAACTTTGAGTTTTAGGGACCCTACCCGCACAGGCTTTTATAAAAGGAGAATGTAGGCCTGCGCTGCATGGGAAGAAATGTCCTTCCTTCAAGGATATTCCTGAGAAACAGAGTCAAAAGTACAGGCCATGAGCATTGCTTCTTGGCGCTTGTACAGTCCCAGAATTCATCCTGCCTTCTGCACTGGTGGTTGTTTTGGGTTTTCTTAAAATTTGCATATGCATTCCCATAGCTGAATTGCAAGCCTAACAAATTATGTAAAGCATGTTTGAATATGCATGTACTCTGTATCCATCGATGCAAAGAGAAATGAGGGCTGAGATGGCTTGAAATCCATAAGAACTTTTGTCATGCAATCCGTCATCACAGGCTTTCCTTGGGCTCTGAGATGTAACAGCAGGGAGCTTTTCACTACTGCCAGCTGACTCGCTGTATCAAAGTTTGGTGATGCTCCAACAAAGCTCCATAGAGAATGTGAGAAAAAATAATTTTCACAGCCAAAGCACAGCTCTGCATTAATTTAAGTGCTTCTTTAACCAAAGCCTGGTAGCTGCTGGTTTGCACAGGCAGCTGTCTGAAGGCAGGTGATCGCCCTTATTTAGCAGTACCACTAGCCACGTGATAAGAAAATGGTGGAAGATCTGTATTCCTAGTAAACTGCTACAGAAGGAGGGATGCTGAAGTGCAGCAGTAAAGCATCTTTATTGTTTTCCCAGTAGAAAGGCCTCTTCAAGTCTGTAGAAGGTAAGCATCTCTTTACTTAGAGAGGCTGATATGCAGAAGGTTTTATGATTAACGGCTCTATTGTTGCAGATACTTTAGACAGAAAAGATGAGAATGTTTGTCAGCAGGATGCAAAGTATCCAGGACCTCATCACTGAAAACCGGGCAGCTGTATTTTAATTCTGTTGCAGCTCTTTATGAGAGAAGCTTACATCATTTTAGTAGAATTCCTTTTGCCTGAGCGCAGGCACTATATTTGTAATTAGGAAACAAAACTTCACTGCACAGTAACCTAGCATTTTAGATTATTTTCAGTTTGTTTGCCTAGCTTTGAGGAAATGGTGGGGGGAAAAAGGAAAAAACGTTAGGCATTGTCAGCGGATAACTTGCTTTTAAGATTGCTTAATTACTGGCATGGTCATTGTTTGCGACAGCTCTCACTGTAGACTACTTGACAATGGTATTGTTTCCAGGTTTTTGCTGTCAACTGAAGGATGAAATTTTTTGCAATGCCCTCTTAAAATTTTGCAGTGAACAGAATGTATAATCTTTGAAGGTTAATCGATCAAGAATGCAGCAATAATCTCAGTGGTAAGAGGACTGAGAAATGACTGCAAAAGTGATCTGTACAGGCAGTGTTTTTGTGTAAAATTAATTATACAATCTTAATTCAGCTCCATTCAGTTGTTTGCTTTTATGTCTGTGATGAAGGAATGAAAATTTTATTCACTTGTAAGTGTGGTAAGCAAACAAATGATAGTGATGTACAGGAGGCATTGAAAATGCACAAGATGTCTAAATGTTAGGTATTGAAAGGAAATTAATGCATGCTTCCTAGGTATATTAAACTAGAGTCATTCTAAGTAAGTCAGGACTGGGCAGAGGTGTCATTTCTGGACTTTTTATTAATATTCTTGGGAAGCAGTGCTGTGTTGAGAAAGGGAGGATGTGTACAGCTCTAGCAACATGGTCAGGAGGCAGGGAGGCAATTATGGGGTACGGGACTGAGGGGAATCCCACACACCAATCTTTACCCTGCCAAAACACTTTTTCCCAGGGCTGTCGTGTTCCTCTCACTGCTGTCACCCCTGCTCTCCACTGCTATCTCTTGTGGGGCAGGGGAGTGCTAAGGTCTAAAATAGCCCTTTTTTTCCCTGACATTGATGAGTCTGGCTGTTCTTTATTGTAGAAAATCTGTGTCATTCAAGATAAATTAAGTTTTCGCAGAACTTCACTACTTTAAAAACTTACATCCTCCTACAAGCAGTCTGTTTTGGTTTTGTGGCATCTCTGTAGTATTCACAAGTAATAGGAGAGTAGTGTTAACTAAGAGCTTGTAATACATCGGAAGAAAAGTCAATCTTTAAACCACAGTCTCTGTTTAGGCAAAAGATGCAGCTGTCAAATTTACCAAGAAGCAATGTATAGGTGAGAATATGATTTTGTCAGTGCATGCCAATATTGATAAACTTTATCACTGTAGTGTCTTCAGGACTGAAGATGCTTCCTATCAGCCCCTGTACAAATAATCAGAAAAACATTGTGCTACTGCAGTGAGAAATGAGATTGAGGCAGAAGGGAGTATGGAAGTGGTAGTCCAGTTGCTTAGCAGATTTCTTAATTTATCTGTTTTTTCTTTGGACATTGAAGGAAATGGCTTAGCTGTTACGGGATTTTATGAACTAATTGATTCAGATTTTTCTATCAGCATATCCTGTAGATTGTATGAAAAACAGACACCATCAGATCAGTCTTCCCTATTTAAGGCTACCAGATGATATTTGACTGTGTCCTAGAACAATAAGATCACTCCCCTTTGCAGAAAACACTGGCAGCAAACTCTAAAGGGCTGTATGATGCACAACAGCACAGCTGGACACACTTTTGCGGGTGTGTCTAAAGCAGTAGGTCATATAGCTAACCTTTGCCCTTATGTTTTCCCAAGCTATAATGTATGAGGAGTGCTATGGGGGGAAGGAGCAGCCCCATTTTCTCACCTGTTTCTTTGCATTACTTCTTCAGTTTGGCAGTTCCTGTCACTCTGGCTCTTTCTCAGTATTTTTACTATTTCTGATATTCTCCTCTCTTCCATGCTTAAAGTTTAGTATTATCTTCCTACTACTTCTGTGACCCTTCCACTGTGTCTTCCATCTCCCTTTGTACTTGCCTTTTTAGACCTGCCTACTGCAGGGTTTGACAGTCTTTCCTGCTCTGAACACCTCCTGCCAGTGTAAGCAGGCACGCTGCTTCAGTGAAGATTAGTTGTCTCCTTTGGTTCATGGTTGGACTTTTCCAGTATTTGTACCAAGATGTGAATCACCTGGTATGGATGAGAACTTTTCAGTTACCATTTTACACTCATTACGGTACTTCTATTTTAATCTGCTGTTAAAATTGCTGCTCCACATTCAGCATTGTCACGTGTTCCCCTGCTATCAGTTATGTTTCTGACAACTGCAGCTTTAAGAGAGGCTGAAGTTTACCCCACCCTCTTTTTAGATCCTTTTCTTTAGCTCAGTCTTAGCCAAGATAAGGAAAAGTAGCTTGTTGCAGGAGGTATGATGTGAATCTAAATTATAATAACATTGGACATCCAAAGTTGTGAAATCATAATTACATTAATATGGAAAAGATGGAAACATGGACATTTGGCTGTACAGGGACACAGTAGTAAGAAGAAGGATAAGGAATAAAGTGATAAATAGGATGAGACGAAGCATGATGAGGGGAGGAAAAGATAGAAGTGACACAGGCTGAAACAAAATGTTGCCATGTATTTTTCCTATCTGTTAGCCTATTATAAATTGTGCAAAAACTCAACTTGAAATCAAAGGAGTGATGGAAAAATCCTAATGCTTTAATGAACAGATGAATAACGGTACTACAAGTCTGTACATCGTGGCGTTAAGTGATTTGATACAGTTAAAAGCTCTGAAAATCATCCCTAAACATATTTTATCACATAAGAAAGTAAGAATTCACCTGTTGTAAGGTATTTTATTAAAACATTCAGTTGCAGCTGGAATGCTAAGGTAAAAAATATCATGATCATAACACTTGTCAGCATTCGTATATGCAGAGAAACAAATCCATTAAGCATTGCAAAAAGTTGACAGTGTTACACGAAATAGCCACTGAAGTTGAGCAGTTAGCTCAGTTGCAGAACTAGTGGTTATTAGTAGTGATGAAAAGTAGTTCAAGGCATTTTAGCACATCTTCATTTGGAAGCAAATTTCCTTAGTAAGTTGTAGACTGTAATAAAAATTGGAGTAGAGTTTTTACAATTCCATTGGGTAATCTCAGTAGGGCATAAAATCAAAACTTCTTAGAGATTTTCTGCCTGATCCTACAACCTCTACCCCGTTAACCATTCTCAAAACATTAGCATACCTCCTGAAAGTGCAGGTGGCTGCAATGTGCTTACGGTGCATACTGCTTTTTCTTGTGCCAGTTACAGCATTTGGAGCTGCAGGTATTCTTGATGAAAGGTCTTGGCAGCACAGTATGGCAGGATAATGGTTGCTGTGAACCACACATGCTGGAAGGAAAATTGTTTCTAAAGTGAGGAAAACTAAAACCGAGTTTTCTCAAAGAATAATTAATTGTTTGATGAAAGTTGAAGGTGGAAATCAATCCCCAGATCTGTGATTAGGCCTGGCATTTTAATAAATTTTTAGAAATACAATTTTAAAACAAAACATATTTTCAGCTTATACTTCAGTATCCTCTTCATCAGATTAATTTAAGTCCTGCTTTCTGTTCTGGCATTACCTTGTTACAGTGCCTTTGCAGTGTTTGTTCGACAGTGGTTGTTGATTAACAGATCATCTCAATGTTATTTGTAGAATATTAACAACATTTATTAAGAGGAGAGAGATCAGATAAGTTTAAGCAAGCCTTCTAAATGCTAATACTGCTCTGAACCTACATAGCTCATTGCTAGACCTTGTAATCTTCCAGCATCGGTGGAAGAGCTCACATCACATAGACTCCTCAACTTTGTGTTGTTGATTCTGGTAGTTTTCCACTGACTGAGCAGTTTTCCACTGATTAAGCAGCATGGAGCAGGCGTGTAACATAGGAGAGCCTCTACTCTGAAGGCAAAACCACATGGTGGTATGTGAATGCAATGCCAAAACAGAGCAGTCGATGTCAAATGACATATTATTCTGCCTTAGATTTAGTTAATCACTGCCTGCCTTTATACACAAAATATTGTGCTAATATATTATTATCAAAATGGTGATATGCCTAGCAGGTTCTGCACTCCACTGTAAGAAGGATAGTTGGAGACAGTGCTGTTTCATGGATACAGTTGGATAACACTGCCCTAAAGAACGGTCTCATGTCCCTGTCCGTGCCATAGAGTTGTTATGTGGTGCTGTGCAAATCACGAGAAGTCAGCAGCTGTTTGAATCACACATGTTCTTTTCCTCTAACCCCTGTCTCATTTTTTCTTTTTCTGGATGCAGTAGGTCGTGAGGATCTGTAGTGGCATATAGCAGGTTTTATAAAATGCTACATATTCAGAAAAAAGGTCAGGTGTTAGTAGGCATCATGTATGATGAGTTTACAATTAATGGACACACAAAGTTAATTTCTCTGTTTCTCTTCTTGTAACAGTGAATATTTTTTTAACTCATAAAGCTGTTGTCCAAGGTGTGTTAAATAATAATTGGAAATGTCCAGTAGTCAGGTGATTAGCCGCCGTGAAAAACTGCAGAAAGGACTGATTTGTACTGCCTCTAGAGCAGTGTTTGAATGGTGGAAAGTTAATAATGCTTGGGGACGCACAAAGGACAAGATAAAGTGTTAAATAGTTGTTCATTGGGTTGCACTGTCTTTCCTTTAGCATCCTATGATCTCCTGATGACAAACCTCTAGGAAGAGACCTTTGGGTACTCAGAGATCTGCTTCAGGCAGCACAGCTCGGCTTGCATTTCTAATATCTCTTTTCAACAAGGCATCTAGGTTTGGGACTTAAATCCAGTTTCCCTTATTCTATATTGAGATGTCTTTTTCATGCGGCTGGAAGTCACAGATAACTGAAGAAGCCTGGAGCCCTGGATTCCCTACATATGCCTTCCTCATCCATAAGCATATGCATGAGGTTGCTGAAATAGCTAGTGAATGCCATTATCATTCATCTGTTTACTTAATTTGTCCCTCCGTGGCTTCATGCATCCTTCACTGGCTTTGCCTGCTTCTCTTGTACTGTGACACAGAAGGGAGCTGGCAAGGAGTCAGGACAGCCAGCCTGTGGCTGCCTAGCAGCAGTGAAAGCAGCAGCATGCACTTAAGAATGGCAGCTTTTAATTTTTAGCAGTCTTAAACTAATAAGAGCAGACAGGAGAGCCTATGACTATGAGTAGCTACCTTGGAAAAACCTGAGGCTTACAATATAGATTTAAGAAGAGCAACGAGGAGCAGTATGGCTAGATGAACAGATACTAAAGCTGATGGAAGGCTAGGTAACATTTTAATAAAGAATGATTAAAAAATTTATTCAGAAAATTTATTCCCCAACTCAGAATTTTAACGTTTTCAGCTAACGTATTGAAATGCAAGCAATTTAGCTCTTTTGGTTAGCATTTTCCTACAGAAAGAATATTACCTCTTACAGACTTGCCTAGCCTTTTTCATCTAACTTTGGTGCTGAAAATGGAAAAAAAAATGAGCACATGGAAGACATCAACTGAGAGTATAATTGGTAAAAGAAGCTTTAAATCTGTAGAGGGAAGTGTGAAAAACTAGGAATTTAGGACTTGTACTAATTTTTAGCAAGGATTTATTCTGTGGCTGTTGTAAATGACATGTTATTGTGTGAAATGGGAATATGAGCAGGCAAATATCTACTGTGCAGCAGTATGCCAGTGATTAGTTAACATTTGCATAGATGCTTGGTTGATAAAGCTTTTGGCTCAAACAAAGCACCAGACTTAATTTTGGAGGGTTTTTTTTGTTTTTCTGTATCCAGACATGGGAATAAAAGTCTTGTGCTATGCATAAATTCAAATGCACAGTCTATAGATTTTCCTTGAACTAATTTGTGATTAACAGCTACCAAATAAGTAGCAATAAAAAACCAGTTAATTTAGTGTACTAACATATGTTTGATAAATGCATCTCTCAGGAGGTTACAAAATTAAACCATTTTTACAAATCACCTGTACGCACTATGATTATTTTACAAAGCTGTGAGTAGAAGTAATGACTTTTTTCTAGTCTCAGATATCCTGGAGTGGATTCCTCCTAATATGCTCATTGTTCTAAATGTGGATGTAGTTGAAGCATGGTTTCTGACTGATTTTGACTGAATTCTGTATAGTGTGCGTCACTTTGTTTTGTTACATACTCTGCTACAGTTTAGGGATCATTAATTCCACTGAACCTAAAAAATTCACACTGCAGTCTCCTTTATCTCTGAATAAGCAATTGTAGAAATTTTGTTTATTGTTTGGAAGTTTTGTACCAAAGGATTAATTTTAGGAAGTAATTTGGGGGGCTGTTGGGGTTGTATTTGCTAATCAGTTTTTAATTCTCATAGCACACAATCTAGTTGGGTTTTTTTGAGATTAATGTTCCCAGGTTTTTTTTGTGTTTCCATCTAACTTTCTCCAGACTAAAGCCCATACTTTGCCAGGTTTTATTTACTTCCTATAGCATCTCCTTTTGGCAATAGATAGAGATGATAATGAAGTATGTCCAACAGTTCTCTGACTTAACTTGTAGACCTTTTCTACCCATCTCTTACGTGGATGCCAAGTATCAAAACACATTCACATCAGGTTAGGATTTGTTGGTGGTCGATTAGCACTAAAGGTCTCCGAAGTAATACATTTCAGTTGTAACATAGTTTATGGAGTTGCATCCGTAACCACAAGAACCATCCTGTACTTAAAACAAAGGAATGAGCACTCCAAGAAAGAGTAATGATTTCAGAAAATAGATAATTGCTTTATTTTAAAACATGCTGTTATAGCAAGGGTCTGCAAGCTTCTAATATCTTGCTTTTTCTGAAATGAAACTGCAGTTGCAAGCCACAAGCTTGGAGAACACATATATAACATATGAAAGAGAGGTGAATCTGTTCTATTTGGATGCAAATGTAAAACAGTTTCTGTTCTAAAAAATAGAATAATGTGTCAAGTGTTTGGTAACAGAAAGGATTTTCCTGTTATTTCATATAAACTGAGGCAAATCTTGGAGGAACTATAGAGATGGATGAAACCAAACCACCCCCTGTGCATCGGTTATCTGGTGAGGTATTTGGGCTTTAAATTTATTTTAACTTCTGTAACACAGAATTATAAACTGAAGAGGAATATAGCAATTCAGAAAACGCTTTGTGTCAACTCTTCTTTGATCCAGGTTCTGATTTGTGGAGTGCTTAAACCCATTGGTAGGTTGCCAGTGGAAAAAACAGATGGGCTTACACAAGGTGCTGACTTGGCCTGGCAAAACACCTAACCATACTTAATTACAAGGGTGCTTTCAGCTGGAGCCACTTTGAGAGTCTCTGGACAGGCAGTACTGGATAAAGACCAAGGACTTTTTCATACCTTCCAAGTAAAATACTGTACTGTCATGTCTGATCCATCAGGTTCTTGTTTTATCCTTTCCTGGCCTCTTTCCTTGCATAAGGGCAGTGTTACAGGGTGGGGAACAGGAAGGGTTAAAAAGTATTTTGTACTGCCTGTGTTCTGAAAATGACTCAAGGAGGAATTTAAATTTCCTCACCTAGAATTTCACAATTCATGCATTCTTCCAAGACAGCTCATTTTTTTCTGCAATGCAGTGCAACCGTGGGCTATAAGCAGGACTTTTACTTCAGCCAAGACCAGGATGTACCTGTGTAATGTGGAATTAGAGAATTTGAAAAAAAACACTCTCTGAATAACCTTTTCATTGTACTTCATCTCCCCTTCTCCCATTTACTTCCCAAAACAAGCGTGTATTCATATGAGCTGAGGTGATTTCATTCATGTTGTTCCCTTTACTAATCATGCTTTGGAATTTTATAAAAACATTCAACATCTTGTGAAAGTTTAAGTAGAAAACTGTATATAGAGGGAACAGCATGGAAGAAACATGATTTGTTTGTCTGGAAAAGTGTTTGGCAGTTGTTGGCTGCACTTCAGATTAAAATTTTGCATTGGTGAATAGAAAAGCCTGGAAAACGTACAATTTAAAGTCTTGCTGGTGAGTGAGTTGTGAGTTGGAATGGAGGGATTCATTTTAGAAAGGTGATGGATTAATGTTGTCTTTTGCAGGTTGTAGGTGTTCATTCAGAGCAACCCATTGGAGAGGTTATTTGTTTTAGAGTGAACAATTAACTTCTTGATATGTAATGGCTGCAAAGCAGCTTGGGAAACTGGTGATATATCACATATGACACAAGGGTGAGGCAGCACAACCCACAGGGATTATGACATATTGCTGTGAATATTCATGTCTGCTCTTTCCTAAATAGCAGAGTCCTGCTGTACCTAGAAGAGTCAGGAAGGATTACTTTTGTTCTGAGAAATACTGATTTGAGAGGGCACTAAGAATTATTTAAAGATTATTAATTTATTGAGCTGTAACGCTGTCTGAACCAAGAAAGAGCAAGGAAGGAATTTCAGCCTCCAGCTTCTCTCTCCTCCTTTCATAAGAATTTTGTACCTGTCTCTGAACCACCCTTGAGAAACAGTAGATGTTTAGTGACTTCTGTACAAGTATGTAGACCTGAATTATCAAAGCAAATATGCAGTAACTTGATTCCCAGTACAGCTGATTCTTAAAGGACTGATCTGTCTAAGACATTTTATGACCCAAAAAGCTTATTTGACTTTGACCTCTGTTCTGAGTGAAAGATCTTTTTTTTTTTTAATCAATCCAGTAAATCCTGCCTGAATTGATTGGAGCTTTCTAAAATAACTTGATTTCCTACTTCTACAACAAGAAATGTTTTTTTTATAATACTTTCAGCCATATCATACACGGCATCAGTTGCACCCATATGAAAGACAAGGAATATTTTAAGGTGGGATTTATTAAGCAGGATTTTATTAGTATGTGAAGTAGTCTGGGGGAAAGGAAGAGGAGGTAGTTGTTTAATTTAAGTTTCTGGGGTCCATCTTTTGTTGCTAGGGTTCATGCTGAGATCTGTGGAGAGCTTGTGCACAACCAGAAATTACAGTGCAAGTTGTTATCTGCTCAGCATAGCATGCTTTTAAAATCTGTCAGCAAATGGGGAACGATGTCTGGAGAAAACAAACTTCGTTTGTATCTTGCTCATTCTCATCCTGATTAGGAACCTGGAGCCAGATGCTGAGGTATGATGTCACAGGATCAGCTTTCTAAACCCACTGGATTTGAAAGATACCTGTATTGCTTATTAATTTGTAACAGAACAAGTATTAACTATGGCCTTTAAAAGTATGAACTTTGAACGTAGAGTATGTAGGTCTGGCAAGAAATCTTTAATCATTTGTGTAAAGCACATGAGATCTGAAAAAAATATGACTAACTGCAGTGAGACTCTTCTCTGAAAAGCCTATTGATTGTTTGACAGTAAATGAGAATCCAATGCAATTTAAAAAAAAAAAAACAAAAAAAGAAAATCTAATCTCACCCAAAAAGAATTCTGAAAGATGATTCCATCTTCTATGTGATTGAAAATACAATGGATAGATTTATGTCAGCAATGCTTTTGGTAAATGAGATTGAACTGCTTGCCTTGTCCCAGATCTTTCAGGACCACAGACTCTGGCTTCCCAGATCAAATATCCCAATATGAAAAATATGGATTATTGACATTTGAAACACTGTGCCATCAAAATAAACTTAGAGATTCTCAGACAAGTTCTGATGCTGTTTTCTTGTAATCCCTGAGTGAGTGGTGTGTTTTGAGTGTACTGCCTGTAGCAGTAGCTATCTTTCAGTAGAAATTCAAACAAGCGTATGAAACATATTTATCTTTGAATCCTCTAGAAATGTAACATTCTTGTAAACACAACTGTAATATAGAATTCTGGGTTAACTCAGCTGTAGTGGTCCCACAGAAAGCAGAAAAACATTTAAAATTTATTTATTTTGTATGTGTAAGAGATTCTAAAGAAAGCAGCAATGCCAGCTCAAAGTATATAGGCATTTTTTTAAAAAAAGATATAGACACTACAGAGAGAAAAGCAGTCTTGAGGCAATCCTATAAGTGTCATATCTTAGGATAATTCTGTTTCAAGCATTGCAAAAATTTTAGGCAACTCTCTAATTCAGATTTAATTACTTGTGGGACTATCTTTTTTTCATTATAATTGTCACTGTTCATGTAAGGATGGAGTATATAAATATCAGTCATGCTCTTATCAGATAGAGGAGATATGATCTTCATTTTGCTCAAACATTTTTACAGGCTTCCTGCAGAGAATACTCTCTCTTTTTAGTAAAGGAAGCCTGAAAATTTGCTATCCTCCTTTAGCTTATTCTTCACTCAAGTAATTTCTTGCAGTGATTTCTGAAGCTTGTCCTATAAGGAATTGTCTTTAGGTGTGATAAGGCTGTAAGAAATTTTGTAGTTTTGTGGTTTATATGTTAAAATCAGAACTCTGTTTTATCCAGCCAAACAATACATCCTTGAGTATCCATAAGTCATTATCTGAGAGTAGTCCTGAGCTGCTTTAATCTGAGAAATTTTCATAATTTTATATTCAAAAAGATTTATTAAGCCCCAAATAAAATCTTAAATCTGAATTTAAAACGTATTAGAAGTGTTCATCTTCTTGCCACACTGTTTCCTCCACTGTGGTTTCTTACCTTGTCTGGCTATTATTTACAGTGTTAGAACTCAGATTTGTCTCTGCTAAGTTCGGATGAGTAAATTAGGCTTCCATAGACATATTTTACTATGAATTGAACAGATTCAAAAAAAGACTCTGATGACTTATTTATGTTTTCTAAGTAAATTGTGATGATATTGCGCATATCAGTTTTCTGCACTGCTTCTGAACACAGACAATGCTACAGAGCAGAAAAAAAGGAAATGGTACGTTACAGACAATTTATGCCATTCATTTTATTCATGAGCAGGATACTTTGAACAAATTTCTTTACTGTTCTATTGTGTATCTAAAGAGAGAGTACTTTAAGCTTTATTTGACAGCAATTAAACATATTCCAGAATTGATGTGTTTTGTAGAAATTATTAAGCAATTAATCTCTGTATTTGTACTCTGTGTTTGAAGATGTACTCTGCAGTATGTGGGAATAAATGTAGTAAAATTAGCAAGAGTAATACATGTGTGTTTTTATGGAGAGATAAGGTCATGAGTTGAGTAGCACAAGAATGTTTGACCCTAGCTTTATATTTTCTGTATTCTCTATGGCATCACAAGAAAAGTGGGATTTTACTATTTTGCCTATTTATATTGGGAATTTGATGGTATGGAGTTTGAGATGAAGACCTTTTCTAAGTTTAAGCACAGAGAAGCCCTTGGCTCGCTTATAGGCAGGCCTACATGTGCATATTTATATTATACATAAGCTATATAAGATTAACAAGAATTCACAGAAGCTGTATTCATACTCTGATGGCCAAAACAGTCTTGTTTGCACATGGTAAAATAGCAAGGCTAGTCTTCATGGGTGAGGAGAGGGCAGGAAAAACCTTCAGGAATGATGAGTAGAGCAAGCCTATTCATTCAGCTGAATCATTTAGAACAGAGGTAGCTAATGCTGTTGCAAGGAAAATTACCTTCTTTAGTTTCATTACAGCTTTGTTAATCAAAGTGTAAAATTTGTCTGTTCTTCAGCTTTTGTGAAAAGAAAAAGATTTTTTTTAAAAAAACAAAGTGTTTGGAACATGAAGATAGAAAAAAATGCTATAATTACTTTGAGAAAATAAGTTAAGTTTCTTGAAGTCATACATTTTTAGAGCTGTTGGTTTGGAAGCTATCAGTAGTGTCCTGAAAAGGTAAAATATTGTTTCCTATTTGCAATCAAACTATTCTTCCAGCAAGAATTTTGTAATTGAATAGAAAATAGTCATAGAAACAGTACAAGTCAATCTGCGCTAAACATTCAGACAGCTATGTTATTATTTTCACCATTTAATTCCTTTTACTTGTCTTATGTAGGTATGCTAAATGTAATGTCTTAGTGTCTTCCTAAAAATGAGTGTTAGCTGTGATTTCTTAGTATTGTCCAAAAAATGGAGACAAGGTCAGATATTTTGCAGCATTTTAGTCATTGAAAATCTATAATGTAGTTTTGATTCTCACTTTCGTGCTTCCTTTACTCTTTCAATGCAGGTCATCAACTATTTCAGTGTTACAGAAATGACTGATTTGAATCAGAATTGCTCTAAAATACAAGTTACATAAAAAGAATGAAAAAAATAACCAATCAGGATCTCATTTTTGCTATACAGTAACTGTATGTATGGCAATGAAAATACTGTTATGGAACACTTAACAGTAGCATGCAATTTGCGAAGAGTAGCTGAAGCTCCCTACAATAATATGTCTGGTTTGCCAGATGACAAAGGACCAACTTCATTCGTATAAAATGAGAAGCACTTGCCAGCTTGTTGTTATTCAGTGCTATATCTAGATCCAAGTAGAAGTGACTATGTCACCTATAATCTTCAGAGGCTCTACAGATGCGTGCATAACTAAGGGGTAAGAACTGCACAGTAGAACCTCAACACCTCTGTTCATTCTCACTTACATGAATTTGTGATCATACTTCTGGACTAGTGATGTTGAGCACGATTTCAGTTCCGTATGAGATCACTTGAACTGTATTGATTCAGCTGCATCTCTAAGATTTTGCTTTGTGTTTTACCTCTCAGGTTGGTACAAGAGGATGTGGGAATGGACATTCCCTTCGCAGAAGGTGCACTGAACCCCATTTCTATGGAGATGAGACCCGGTGAGAGAAGCTCTTACTCATTTTCTTAGTTATATCTTATTCCTTTCACATTTAATTATGCAGTGAGAAGGGTGTTTCTGTGCTGATAAAGAGTCAGTTCAGTGTTAAAAAGAAAAAGTGTTAATTTTGCTTTATTTAGTCAATTTTCTTCTTCATTTGAGAAAAGGTTAATTGTAGGGTGCCATTTTCTCTTGTGTGTTGTTGTCTTCACTTGTTTAGTCTTTGTGAAATTTAAGTACTCTCTATTTTTTATCTTATATTTAACTACTGTGTGTCTGAACTAAATTCGTATTATAATACTTCAGACAAAACAGCTTGAAATATGCCACACAATGCAGTGTCAAGGGGCAAAGCCATAACTAGCTTTAGTCTTATTGAAGACTACTTTTATTTAAGACTAAGATACTCAGAAGTATTTTTGTTAGTGTATTTAATAAAATATTACATGGTTAAAGCTAAAGACTTAGTTGAATAGCAGAAAATGCATAAGAAAATAAATATTTACAGGGCTTTTCCACTCATGTGAATTTCTCCAGGATTTAGCAATGGCTTGGTTCATAACTCAATTGATTTGCATATTGCTCTTTAAATTCTTAAACATTGTGGGGCAGAGCATGTCCAAGGCTTGATTTTTCATCTGACTGCAAAAAAAGTGAATCTGGACTTTGCATAATTTAAGAGCTCATAGCTTCATCTGCCATTTCTGTCAATGCTTGTTTTATTTTATTAAAACATTAATGTTGATATTTGTGTTTTATGTTAGGTGGTCTTAAATGACTTGATGTTGATAAAATCGATGGGTCCCAGGCATTTGAAGGTGATCCTTATGTACCTGGGAGATGAATTTTATGAAGGGTTCCTGTTTTCTTCTTTTTTTCAGAACCTCCCAATTCTCTTGATCTTAACGGTTCCCATCCCGGAAAGATAAAACTCACTGCTCCAAATATCAATCTCTCTTTGGACCAGAGTGAAGGGTCTGTACTCTCTGATGATAATTTAGATACACCAGATGAAATTGACATCAATGTAGATGACCTTGACACTCCTGATGAGGCAGACTCTTTTGAATACACTGGACAAGGTGATTTTCCTGATTTTTCCTTACTGCTTACACGATCAGTCTTACATCTGTCAGGCTATGAATATGGTTAAAGCATTTAAGAATTACTCCTAGGTGTCCAGATATTTTTACTGCCTGCTCTTTTTAAACCTTTCTTCTCCTGTGTAAAGTAATACATTTTTGCTTATGTAGGGTGCAGAAAGAAATAGAATAGCTGATGAAATAAAATAAGAAGAGCTACCAAGGGAGAGTCAAATCCAAGTCCTGTCTTTGCCCACCACCATGGGACTTGCCTGAAAAATCCAATGAGGAAGTGAAAAATTCAATGAGGAGAAAGCTAACTGCACCTTTGTGGAGCTCTGGCCATGTCTAGATTAAAGTTACATCAGTAGTTCTTAGAGATACAATCTTGTGTAAAATATGTTGGCTGACATAAGTTGCACCAAAGAGCTTCAATGTATAAATGAAGAAGACACAGCATGGTGAGAGAGGTCTTTTGCTAGTGAGAAAGATCTTTTTTTATTCCCATGTATAGTTGGTAAGCTGAGATATGGAAGGTGTGTGTAGAGCACGGTAAAATTAACTCAGGTAGTGAAACAACGGAGTTCCCTGCTGCACCAATACAAATATGCTTTCTCAGCATGGCTAGTTGTACAGTGGAGATACACACTGAAGTGTGAAATGCATATGTCACTTTATTTGCATATTAGCGATTATCTGTCATGTGGTGTAAAATTGTTTTGCGCTCTCTTCCTCACTTAACTTACCCTCATGATGTATGAAATAGGGTGTACACTCATTAAGAACCACATAAAACCTATATACACTAATGTAAATACACAAAGATCATAAGCTATTTGTGGAGAAAATTAGTGTGACCATTTTACAACCTACAACAGAAGAAAACTTTGAAAATGGATTAATTGAAATGGAATTTTCCTTTGCATTTAAATTATATATTTCTAGTAATGTCACTATAATTTAAAAATTATATGTTCTTTTGAGCATACAGGAACAGTTCCATCAGTTCAAGTCATATTGTTAAAGAGGCATTACTGTGTACTCAATCTTGCATGAGCTCCTCTAATGTCACTTCTGATTAGAAGGCTGATTTCCTTATGGGTAGATGTGGAGCATAGTGATGAGTTACTTGATGGTTAGAATATTTTGTAGCAAAGCTTAAAACTAGCATACACATACACAAATATAAACACACACTCACACACAGAGCAGTGTATGTTTTGGACTGTTGTGACCCACTGTATGAGAGCAAAAATCTCTGTGGGCAGTGGAGCAGACTTTGCCTTTAAGGCCTCAAGTAAATATATTCAACTCTAGTGATTTTGGTGGCAGTTAGGTTTATGGCAAGCATTTCTCTACAGCTTTTTTGTTGCTTTCTGAATGTGATGGTTTATTCAATTACTAAGGTTGGACCATTTTCCCTGAACTCTGAGTGAAGAACTTGGTGTCTGTGGTTTTGGTGACATTTTTACATTAAATAGCAAATTGTCCTCTACTTAGATGATGCAGAAACGTAGAGTAGAAAAGGAAAAAACCCCTACATTTTATCAAAATAAGTTGGCAGTAAAATAAGTAGGCCATACTAAATAAATAAATAGTCTCTTCTACTAAATAATTAAGTAGCCTCTTCTCAGCAGTGCCCAGCAACAGGACAGGGGGCAATGGGCACGAACTGGAGCACAGGAAGTTCCAACTGAACATAATGAAACCCTTATTTACTGTGAGGGTGACAGAGCACTGTAACAGGTTGCCCAGAGAGGTTGTGGAGTCTCCCTCTTTAGAGGCGCTCAAAACCTGCCTGGACATGTTCCTGTGGAACCTGCTCTAGGTGAACCTGCTTCGGGAGTGGGGGACGGACTAGATTGTCTCCAGAGATCTCTTCCAACCGTGCTATTCTGTGATTCTGGGATATTACATGAATCTGATAGCTAAGTATAGTTACAAAAACTGGTGCAGAATGCTTTGTTTGCATGGTAAACCTTTGTTACCTTTGCCTTCTTTATTGTTATACTTCAGTTTCTCTTCTATTAATCAGTATGCATTCTGCTCGTACGACCACTAATAATCTCCCACAGATCAGTGCTTCTAGACTGTTGTGCCGAGCCCAGGGAAGTATGTACTGAGAAGACATAAATGTTCAGCCTGTAGAGAAGAGTGATTTTTTGTTGTTGTTATTTGTGTATTTCATACATCTGGAGTACATCACGCAGCATGTAGAGGACAACCAGATGATGAGGTGCAGTCAGCAAGAGTGTAGGAAAGGCAGGCCCTGCTTGACTAACCTGATCTCACTGACAAAGTGATCCATTTAGTGGACGAAGGAAAGGCTGTACATGTTGTCTACCTAGACTTTAGTAAGGACTTTTGACATGGATTCTATGATTCTATGGTTTCTACAGCATTCTCCTGGAGAAACTGATCGTTTGTAGCTTGGACAGATGTACTCTTACCTGGGTGAAAAACTGACTGGATGGACAAGCCCAGAGAGTTGTGATGAACAGAGTTAAATTCAGTTGACAATCAGTCACTAGTGGTGTTCCCAGGGCTCAGTGTTGGCGAGTTCTGTTTGATATTTTTATCAATGATCTGGCCAAAAGGATAAAGTGGACCCACAGTAAGTTTGCAAATGATGTTGAGTTGGGCAGCAGTGTCCATCATCTTGAGAATAGGAGGGCTCTGCAGAGGGATCTGAGGAGGCTGGATTGATGGGCTGAGGCCAACTATATGGAGTTCAACAAGGCTGAGAGTTAGGTCGTGCTACAGGCCTGGGTAAGCGTGGTTGGAAAGCTGCCCAGTAGAAAAAGACCTGAGTGTTTTGGTCAATAGCTGGCTGAATATAAGCTAGCAGTGTGTCCAGGTGGCTAAAAAAGCCAGCAGCATCCTGGCTTGTATCAGAAATAGTGTGGCCAAGCAATCATCCCCCTGTACTCGGCACTTCTGAGGCTGCACCTCAAGTACTGTTGTTCAGTTTTGGGCCCCTCACTACAAGAAAGATATTGAGGTGCTGGAGCATGTGGAAAGAAGGGCAACAAAGCTGGTGAAGGGTCTGAAGCACCGAGGAGTAGCTGAGGGAACTGGGGTTGTTTAGTCTGGAGAAGATAATGTTGAGAGGAGACCTTATCACTTTGTACAACTACCCAAAGGAAGGTTGTATTGAGGTGGGTGTTGGTTTATTCTCACAAGTAACAAATGACAGGAGAAGAAGAAACAGCTTTAAATCACACCAGGGAGGTTCAGGTTGGATATTAGTAAATATTTGTTCACCAAAAGGTTTGTCAAACATTGAATAGGTTGCCCAGTAAGTGGCTGAGTTGCCATTCACAGAGGTATTTAAAAGATGTGTAGAAGTGGTACTTAGGAATGTGGTGAGTTTGGCAGTGCTACGTTAAGAATTGGACTTGTTGATCTTAAAGTTCTTTTCCAACCTAAATGATTCTATGATTTCTTGATCTTCTATCCTTGTTTCTACTCTTAAAACAATTTTACTTTAATATGTTTTTAACTCATTGGCTAGTTAGACAGTGAGGTAATAGGAAGAATATTACTGCTTTCTTGCAAGTTGTTTAGCAGGTAGGTATTAGGTGAAGAAAAGAATTGGTGGTAGACTCAGTTTTTGTTGCACACGAGAGAAATCTACCTCCGAAAGTAATATTCCATCAGTACTATTCCCTAATAATAGTATTATGGGCAGAAAATACAAGACAGGCAGCAGCAGAAATTCAGACTTCATTAAGTCTGTGTGCTCAACCTAATATATATTTTTACAAAAAGTTCAAAGCTTTTTTTTGTGTTTTGAGGAACTTGCTATTCCTAACAAATTTGATGGCATTATTGATAGCTTTTTATGCAGAGATCAGCTATACAAATTAATAGTCAGTACATTTATGTAGGTTCTAAATGTGTAAATATATATGTATATACACAATATACTTTCTTATTCCTGATTTCATAAAGGTAGTTGATTTAATTCTTATGGTAAACTGGTGCGTTTTAAGGATCATATACTTCCATTTCTGTCTATAGTTCAAGAAGCAGCATTAAACAATGAGGCATCCCAAGGTAAACCAATACATAGACAGGTTTGAGGACTTCTAGAAAGCATTGTGTTCTTTACTTCTTGTTGATTAAAATCACTTCTTTTAGTTTATTCTTAAATCTTATAGATCTCTGTGATATTTTCAAAGAAGACGTTTGATCAACTTTTTATGTTTACATTTGCATATCATTATGTATCTCACTATATCTTTGTTTAATGTTAGCTCGCTTATTGAATTCTACTCTTATGATTGCAGAGCCATAATAATACTTTAAAAAAGAACAATTTATTTTATTTGTTTAATTCAAATGTGCATAATGCATAAAACATATAGAATCTTTGATAATTTGCACACAGCTACAGGGCAAAGGTCCTTCAGCATGAAGAGTAGTTTGAAAGAGGGATTATTTTTTTCCCTGGGGAAAAAAAAGTATGTTTTAAGTATGTTTTAACGATAGTTAGGGAAGAAAAATTAAATAATTCCAGGGGTGGAAAGAATTCCCTTTCATGTCACTTTCTCTGTAACTTGCCATTAAGTTTCTAAAAGTGGAATGCAGTTGAATTTGGTGTTAAGAGCCGTCACATCAATGTGTGATGGAAATGTAGATTTTTTTTTAGTATTTCACTGCTTTTCTGAAACTGAGAGTATCCAGCAGAGAGGTTGTGCTGTGAGACTTCGTAGTCTCTTGTCAGCCATGCAGTTTATATTCCAGTTGTTGTACCTGTGGACTACATGTACCTGTTCTCTCACGAGTGCTGACATAAACAGGCCAGATTGCCTGGCTGCTCTGTACTTCATTTCTGGGAAGAAACTGGTGTTTAACCTCAACCAAAAGGCCTTGAGGGGTAAGAATACTGTTCTTAAGATATATGAGGAGTCAACATTGTCTCATGAGTGAATCAGAGGAAGGTGGATGTTCTTCATATGTGCTGGTTCCAGATGTGAAGAGGTTGGAGACAAACTGAGAAGAAGATGAGAAGCTGTAGCTGTGGTAATGCCTGTCTAGATAAGAAGCATTGCATGTTCACTTTTAGTTCTCTATTTTGCTTTTTAGTATAGTTCTCATACCTGCAACACAAATCTTAAAGACCTAGAGAGCAGTATTTCTACTGAGTTTTACTAACCAGATGGAAAAATGAAAAAATCCCTTGCAAGTATTCTACATAGTGATGATTGCTGTTCTTTTTATGTTTATAATGGCGAAAAGTTTAGAAACTGAGATAATCAGATTCTGATTTTTTGTTATTTATACCAGTGCAGATCCATGATAGTGCTATAAAAATCTGGTTGATCTCAGTCAACCATTTCAGCTTTATGTAACAGAGAAAGTATTTAGAGCTTGTACAGTAAGTTGTAATATATACAGTTTTATTTTTTAGAAGAGCAGACTGCTACTAAGGATGCTTGCCAGGAGGAGTCTGAATCAATTCCAGAGTACACTGCTGAGGAGGAGCGAGAGGACAACAGGTTATGGAGAACAGTGGTTATTGGAGAGCAAGAACAAAGAATTGATATGAAAGTCATTGAACCTTACAAAAAGGTCATTTCACATGGAGGTAGGAAAACCCTGAATACATTTTTTAATTATACAGTAAAAAAATCATGCTTCATTAAACGTAATTTATTTCAACTTTAGTTCAGCTATCATATTGGCAAGGTGAGAAGGAACTTACTTTTCAGCCTTAACCTGAAGTCAGCCTGGCTTTCAATTCAGTGTGGCAATGACTAATGAGTATTTTAAATACAAAGCAGTTTCAGGAGCACCAAATAAACTAACATACATGTGTCTGTAACAATCTGGTCATTGTAGGCTAAAACTTTCTTAGAGTAAGGAGAAAAAACTTGTCCTGCATAAAAAAAAATTGAAAAATTTATTTTTTGGATTTTAGCAAAAACTTTTGCACAAGGAAGTACAGTGCTCTGTGATTTATAGAATGATGTATGTGGCTGCACACATCCAAACATGCAGAGTGGCAAAAAAATTACAGTTTTCCTTGGGGCTTCCTTTCATCTGGCTAAGCTCCTTATGTTATTTTTCTGCCATTCATAGTAGTCAGCAGATAGCATTTCACCAGCAACTGTTTTACTGGGTTTTTTTTTGTAAATTTGTTAATCATTGTCAAATAGCATATCAAGGAAAATGTTTAAATTAGGAAAATGAGCTCGTGTGCTTGCTATATTGTCTCCTTTGCTTATCTGCTCCCTAATCTTCTCAGGCATATCGTGGTTCTGGTGTTACTAACACACTTCTTTATAAATTAATATAAATGGATAAATATTAATATAGATAATGAGACAAAGCTCTTAAAGTATCTTTTCCGTGGTGTGTCTGGTTTAGAATATCTTTGGATTCTATTTGTTTGTTGTTATTAAGTAAGGGTGAATTGTTCTGTTCCTGTAAAAACTGAGGCAGGTATCTTAGAATCTCAGAGGTAAGATTTGTCAGTTTTTACGACGATGCTTCTGCCACAGTGTTGCTGATCCATAACATCATTTAAAGGTAAACCATTGTTTCCAGTATATTTTCAGTGTTGAATCTCTATCTTTTAAAAGTGACATAAATAAATCATGCTTAACCCTATTACCTGAAGATGCGGTCCTCAAATTTGCACATTTACATTAAAAACAGCTAAATGCTTGCCTTCAGATTTTCACAGTGGCCAGTGTACAGAAAGTTTAGTCAGAATTAATAAAGATGTTTAAACCTCCAAGCATTTTCCCACTATAACAACACCATCAAAGATTTATGAATGTGATGACACCTCAGACACAGTTTAGCAAACAGACACAGATGGCGCAATTTAGGAAACAAAATATATTGAGCCCTTGCTGATGGTGTTTATTTATATATTTTCTGTATGCTGTAAACTAGTCTAGGTACATTTGTGTTGAAAACTGTCGCATAGAGTTCCTACTAGGTATCAATGTGTACATTTATAACAGTTTTTATGAAAAATAAATACCAGTCCGTTTGAGGATTGGAGAAGTAGCTCTTTACTGAGTGCTGCTTGACTTTTGAACAAGGACTAGTGCCAGTAGCAGGCACATCTGATGACAACTATGAGTTCATAATAATGTAGTTATTGGTGGTAGTCTAGGTCATTCAGCTCAATTCTCAGTGTGAAATAATCAAGATTCAAATTTTATATATCCGGCATCTCATTCTGTAGATCACTCATATAAGATAAGGAACATTATATTTCCTTTACTTTTGAATGGGTGCTGGTCAGTAACTTAGCCATTGTGAAATAAATTATGTCAGGTATAACAATAAATTTAATCCCGCAACTGGCTAAGTAGGAAATTTTGCCTTAAATCTAGCCATATCAAAGCAAGTTTAAAGGACTGGATTAAATTCTGTGGTTGTGAAGTGGTGTGCTGGATCTGTGGGAATTAAATATTTTTGATGCATGGATTGTGGGAAAACTTTGAACATCTTCAACAGTTTGTACAGTATGGCAGCTAGGCTTATTCTGTATGTTGTTCTCCTTCAATACCTTATTGTCTGTGGAGTGCTTTAGAGCGCCAGGAAACTTTCCTTTAACCTCAAGATTAAGAATAGATTCTGACTAAAATTAGTTAATTGGAAGTTAGGTCAAAGATTTCTTGATAATTCTGTGACCTGCTGAAATTTCCTTCCTGCCAAATGACGGATAACACCAAGTGCAGAATCAAGATGGTACCCACAAAATAGGGAAGGGGAGAGTAGAGTGCAGTCTGGGTGTGAGATTGCCTTTCATGCATGCTGGTGGAGAAATTTCTCACGAGATCTGTCTCTTTGCAAAGGCTGACTGAGAATTTGGGCAAATGGCTTTTACTGGCTTCTAGTAGTGTATTGAAAAGCATATCTCCCTTGGGTTAATGTTCCTTGTCTACAAGCATGTGTAAGAATAAATGGCTTAGATTTATCTGTGGGGTTTTCTTTGCTGTTAGGTGGCATCTGCGCATAATCATTTTGCTTTACATGAATTGCAGACTGTGCTGTTGGATTTAGTGGACACACCTGCTACAGTGTGCTGTCACTGCCTAACTCCAGAGCCAGCTGGGCAGATTGCTTTTGGCACCATGATATAAATTGTCCTGAAAATCTTTTAAGGATTTTTAAATTTATGGAAGAGAGGAGATCTCCTCCCTATTTGTAAAGCTGAGGAAGAAAAATGTACTGCTTTATTCCTTAATGATTTAACTGAAGGATGAGCTAGATGGGATAGGTGGAATAAGTGCTGTCTCTTTGAAAGTATGTGAATCTGTTGAGAAGATGGAAACATAACAGGGAGTAGTATTAAGTGATTAGCATGGGAGGTAGAGTTCTTTTCTCTTTGTTTCTTTGGAGAAGACTGGTGAATCATGTCGAACTCTTAAAAGGTGAAGGTGCTGAAAACAGGACTGGAGTTTCTTCCCCCTCCCTATGTACATCCTTGCCAGAGAATGCAATACTACTCTTTGAATTTGACCTTGACATCTTCCCTGGGTCACCTAAGTCAATCACCCATATCTGTATAAATTTTCTGTTCCTGCTTACTGGGTCCTAACAGGAGCTGGAGCTATGACACACCATGCCATGTCACATGTTTTAAAGTGGTTATATCCACATTGCCCTTTGGCTTGAACTCAAACCCTAATCCTGAGCTCTTCTGCCTGTCCATATAGTCCAACAGCACAAATGTGAGATGCAATGTGGGACTGGAGAAGACAATGGGCATATCCTGGACAGCCGTTGTACAGTGCCTTTTGTAGCTCTGGAAGGCCAGCTGTAGATTACCTGGCCTTTAGCCCCTGAGAGACAGGAAAAAAGCTAGTGCACAGTGCTGCGAAGACAAAAGATGCCAGGATCATGGAGGATGGAGTAAGTCTTAAGGACAGAAAGCTTCTGGCAGCTTCCAAATTATTCTTCAGTGGATGAGGTCTAGACTAGCTAGTATTCTCAACTCAATGTTGATGCTACCATCAACAACATGTATTATCAGCTTATCCAATGCATTTTACTTAGCCAAATCTAGCAAATGAAATTCAGAAAGAAAAAAGTCCAACGTAATCCTTCAACAGGTTGCTTTCCAAAGTCTTGATTTGAAACAATATGGCTCGAGGAAGGGGACTTACTTCTGACATGCACATTTTTCTCTCACAGACTTGTGCTTCTTTTTGCTCTACTTTGTAACGAGGGAAGCAGTGGTGTTTTCCTGTCCTTTAAGGAGCAGCTGAGCAGCCCTTAAGGAAGGGCACCTCTGTGTAGATCCTTATGACTGGGATAGAGTTGAGATTCTGGGTTAGAGCTGTAGTTCTTCTTGTCATGGAATACTTCATGGGCAAGTGCCTTGAAGCACCCATTTTGTCAGGGACTGTGGATTCTTTGAAGATCTGTGCAAAGTCAGGTAAGAAATTACTTTCTTGACACCAACATCTTACCCTTATTTCAGCAGAGACTCAGCTTAGGTATTGAGTGATAAAGGAGGAAACAATGTAGTCTCTCACTTTTCCTCGGTTAGCACATGCAGTCTGTGTATTATCTGAGTCTTTCCATGAAGAATTTTGCTTTGCTTGGCTGCCTACAATGCAAGAAGTTCTACAAGTGTGTGAGTTAGGCTTGGATACTGCTCCCTAGTATCCAAAAAGCACTGTCAAAGTCCTAAAATGTCCTTATTGGAAGTGTTGTATAGGTGCTGGCATTATCCTTTAATTTTGTCAGGAATGTGTTCCTATGTCCAATTGAGATTCAGGGTTTCCTTCACAAATATTACAATCTTAGTTAATTTCACCTACCTTCTTTTTTACAAGCTTTGAAATAATTTTTAAGCTTCTATCTCTGTGCATCATTCGTGCACAACCATTTCTACAGCATCTTTGTAAATTGCCATCTGGTTGCACATATCTTTTAAACAAAACTTTCAAATGAAATGCAGGAGTATTTTTTATTTATTATTAATAATACCGAAATATGTAGCAGCTGCACATGATTGTGGGCAAGATTAACCAGCATTAATCCATCATGAAAAGTAAATGTTTTCTTTTGGACAAGCAACTGTCCTGGACTCTGACGTAGTAGTGATGCAGCTTTGAGAGTTACGACTATCGTTAGGTAGTGGTGCAGCCTAGAGAATGCCAGTATTAGACAACTGTGTTGTCCAAAGTAAGAAATCATCTTCTACAAAGCTTGCAGCACAGAATTTAACTAATCCTTAGGAGATGTTGAGGTATAATGGGGCATAGTCATAACTGCAATATCCTGAATCCATTAGAGCTGCACAAGCCAACTGAGATTGGATTGTGAGACTTTGTGAAACTTCACTGAAAAGGTTCGGGATAGCAAATGAAGGGTATTTTCTTTAGCCCTTAGTCCTCAGTCTAAGGTGAACATTCAGCATGTAATTGCTGTAGAAATGCAATGAACCGGGAGTTCAGATAAGATCGGATTACATACAAAGTAGAATGAAGTTTTTTTACTGGTCTCTATAAAAAGTTTACTAACAGTTGGGCTAAGTGCGTTTTTCAGGAATTCAGCATAACTGACTGTCTTACTTCCTTGTCACTTGATGATAGTTCATACATTTTGAATCTTCTTCAGCAGTAGACATAGTCACTCTGTTGCAGGACTTTGAGATTTCTTTTTAAATTTGTCTCGTTAAGAGCCTTTGACAAAGAAAAAATGTGTTTTCATTTTTTCCACAGGATACTATGGTGATGGTCTGAATGCTATCATTGTGTTTGCAGCATGCTTCTTGCCAGACAGCAGTCGAACTGATTACAACTATGTCATGGAAAATCTTTTCCTGTGAGTGATATGTGAGCAATACAGAGACTGTTGAGTTAGTGCTTGTATTTATATGGTGAAAGATAACCTGTCTTTAATTAAGAGGTAATTTTTGTCATTAAAGGGGAGTGATCTGAATTACAGGGAAAATTAGGGGTTTTAGATAAACTGCTCAGTGAAGTATTAATTTGGTATTCTTTACCTAGTTATCCCCTCCAAACTAAGGCACATATATGAAGTCGAAATCTGACTATAATATCTCCCTAAATGTCAAGGAATGCAGTATCTTCAGTTTCTTGGACCAACAATCATGGCACTGTTTCACTAGTGATTTACAGCCCTTGTCCTTGCTGAGAACAATCAGGAGGGAATTAGCTCACCAGACTGGTGAGCTGCTTTTCACTGGTCGTTGTTTATTATATTTAACCCTGATGGATCATTGTATATCATAGTTTAATATACACTGTGGCAGTGTTTAGGAGTCATGGGAGGATTTTGCGACATGTTTTAAAAATACAGGATGAACGACAGTTGCTGACACAAACATCTCTAAGTATTTTTTCTGACTCCATCTGTTTCTGATTTGGTTATAAGTGGCAGGGGCTGTTGGACAGGACACAAATTTGACCACATGAACCCAAATTTATCACAGAAAAGTTACTCCTAATAGCAACTTGGTTTGGCAGCCAAAAATTGAGAAGGCAGCACTCCCCTAAAGTGCCTTCCACTTACAGATGTTAAAAAAACCAATCCTTCCAACATTTTCTGTGCTAAAACCCAGTAAGTCAATTTGCAGCTTACAAAGCACCAAAAGCACAGACCCAGCCTCCTTAAAACTCCAGTCCTTGAAGATGCACATGGTGATAGCCAGTGCCTTCAATATTGTGTCTACCTACATGTGAAAAACAAGATTAAGTGCCTTAGTTACAGATCAGACCAGCTGCTAGGATTTGTCTGGTAGAGTCTCTAAGATGCCCATGTCATCTACAGTAACTAATCTACACAATGCCCAGTGATTTAGAGGGGAGGAATTACTGCAGTGATTTTAAGTTGATAACTAGGGAGCCAAGCTCAGATTTTAACTACCATCGGGTAGTTCTTTGACTTCAGCCAGGACCCTTATTCATAGATAAAGCTAGTGGTGAATGGACCTTGCAGAGAAAGTCTTTTCAATCCTTAAGAAACTTTTCCACCTCGCTTGAGGACATTGCCAGAGTCAAATTTATAATTCACTTTTTTTTCTGAGGTAACACTGTAAGAGAGTGTTCTGATAGGCTGTGAACCTTCAGTTTATTTTAAGGCTTATAGACTCTTGATTCTCTGCAAGACAACAAGAAGGAAAATCAAATCACCCGTTTCAGCTGTAGGTCTATTAATTGCTTTGAAATAGAGGAAGTGTGACAGCTTACAACATATACAATAATTGATATATTTATATTTTTGTGATTTCTTTACTGTTGAATTATATAGGGGTCTGGAGAGGCCTGCACATCATTAAATCTCTTCTTTTTTTTTACGTGGCGTGCTTCTGGTAGATAATTGTGCACTTGTGGTATATAAGCCACTTCTAGTTTCTGATTGATGACTATCCTCAATTCCTCATGAGTTTTGCAGTTACTTCCCCTCTTGTATTCCCTTCACGGTTCTAGGTGCCTTGTTCCTATTTGTTACTGAGACTAATCCTCAGAAGAGTTAGGTTTGAGACAAAACTCTTGAGAGAGCATCTTCTACAGCACTTCTAGGTGATTCAGATTCACACATAAAATTCTGCTATTTCATTTGTGGCTGTCTTATACAGTCTGGAGATTATTTTTTTTAAAAGAATCATAGCTTGAAAAACACTTTTGAGACTTTAAACCAACACTTCTTTCTTTCAGAGCAATAGGATTGTTCTAGTCAATGAGAAACATACTGTCCATCTTTTTAATTAATAAATAAATTACCTTTATTGCCAAGTAATAATAAATATTCCAGTTAGGTAAGGTTTGCAAGAGAGCTCAGCATCCTTAAAATGTGTAATTCAACCCACATGTTGAATAAAAGTATGTGAGACAAGTGAGATCTGACTGAAAATCTAGGCTAGATTGCTTCTTGGTGTAATATTCCTGTTATTCCTGATGAGAAGTATACGTGATTGTTATTATTACTGATTATTCATCATATTCACAATTCTCTTTGCATGCAGGCAGGCAGACATCTTCCAGACTGTTTCTGTAACTGAAGGGCTTGTAGTGTTTTCAGAAATGCTTATGCACACTTCTCTGTATGTTTGAGTGTCTAAATGCCTTTAAAACACTAGATGTTTTGCCCTATGGGAAGGGCTAATTTCATAACCTCTCAAACAGTCAGTAAGTTCAGTTAAATTAAGCTTTTTGTGTAGTAAAGTCTGTACAACCCTGTAGTATTTTCCTGTTAGACCTGAGCCTTTACAAGTGTTAGGCATAAGCAAAGAATGCACAACTTCGAGGTGAAAAAGAGCTGTGAAAAACATTCAGTGAATAGTGATTTAGATGGGATTTAAATGCATGGAACTGGTCAGTTAATGGCTGCCTACTTTGTGCCCAGTTCTCTTTGAGGAGAACTGGATTACCTACTATTTTTTTTTAAAGAAACTGCCTCTTCAGGAATTTAAGAGTCAGATTAGATCATGAGTCATTCCCATACACCTGTGAAAGAGGCTATTATGCTCAGGAATAGAGCTGCCTTTTGTAGTGAGAGCACTCAGACATTCAGCTATTAAGGTGTGACTTGAGATTTTTCACTGTAGTTTTTACATAGTCATGCCTTAGGGCTGGGTAGTACAGAGAACAACCTGAACATTCCTGTGATAAACAACTCTCAAATGAGGTAGGGACTACTGAAGTCCCAGACAAGATTTTAAAGCTACCCATTCGTTTAGCAGAGTACTGTGCTCTTCCAGATAGGGTGAGTTTGGCCCCAAGAGCACAGTTCTATTTGAATTGTCATTGCTGAGCTGAGGAATTTAGTGAGTGTTTGGAGTGCTTTGCTCACAAAATGAAGCGATTGATGGGCAAGTTTTGTTAGGCTTGAAATTCAGAGTGTTTATGGTCACAGACTCAGCAGCAGTAGTGTGAGGACTACAAGAATTATAGACAAGTATCTTCTCCTGAGCCTGATGATTTTTGCGTTGAGCAAACATGACAAATAATAGTTAAGAGAAGTTTCTCAACAGCTAATCTTAGAAGCTTCTGGGAATTCTTATGATCCTGCCATGCTCTCCCTTCCAAATCTTATGATTTCATGCATTTTTATGAAAAACCAAAGTCACCTGTGAGATTTGAGAACTCACAATAAAACTGTAGGTTTTCACACGTTTCTGAAGATGCAGGTAAGACTCTGGTTTTCTAGTTATACATGTACAGGTAGCATGATGAGTAGTGCTAAAGGCTTGTATTGATTGAAAGGAAAAGAAAACACTGTCATGAATTTCTTCGTCTGCCTTGATTTATTCCTAGTAGACTAATTTAGTTTAGACTTAAGTGGAAAATGTAAAGTATGTGCTCACATACTTGTGTACTATTACCAGCTATGTAATCAGTACCTTAGAGCTGATGGTAGCTGAAGACTATATGATTGTCTACTTGAATGGAGCAACACCAAGAAGGAGGATGCCTGGCCTGGGTTGGATGAAAAAATGTTACCAGATGATTGATCGACGGTGAGAAGTATTTTCCATTCTGATCCACAGCCTTTTTCCATTACTTCCCTCTATGACAGTGTTCACTGCATATGATCTTTCTGAATGATGTGGGTTTTTGTTCTTCTTTAAGAAACCATTTATTTTTTACTTAGGTTACGGAAGAATTTGAAATCATTTATAATTGTTCATCCGTCATGGTTTATCAGGACAATTTTGGCTGTGACACGACCTTTTATAAGGTAGGTGATTTTCTTTGCCCGAAGAATACAGAAGCACCCTAAATCATCCAACATGGTTGTTAATGTTTCATTGAGAGTACTCATTTTGACAGTTGATGTTGAATTTCCTAAAGTGAATGAAAGAAAAATGTGAGTAACTAGTTTCAGATATAAAAGTCATGATGTTGTAAACCTGTATGTGTATGCAGAACTGGGAATTTAGTCCCTTAAATATAGGACTAAAGCTCAGATAAAAGCTGTGTAGAAAGGGAGTCTGCATGTAATGATAAACACGTAATTAAAAAATCCTGACTACAGGGCAAGATTAATCTGAAATTCTGGGTTTAAAAAAATTAGCTGGTGCTCATGCAAGAGGACTGGCAGCACCTTGAGCTGTTTCAGTGCGTAGAAGTCTGGGTTTCAGAGAAAGTTTTATGCCACAAAAATTAATGCTTTGATTAGTAAGAGCCTGAAGACCTCACAAGTTATTTAAGAAGATGAGCATGTATGCAGTTCAAATCCTAAGATCAGGGAGGGCAGACTGACAGGTGTAAGAAAGTGTTGGTTCAGCCAAGAGAAGAATCATCAACTACAGAAGCCACACAATCTTCAGAGAGGTCTGGCCCTAGGCTGCAGATGAGGACACTGGAGGTGTTTGTCTCAGGGTACTCTGTCCTGCCAGGATGCCATTGGGACTAGGAAGTGTGTGAGTTTTCCCATTGCTGCCAAAGTGCAACTCTCTTATGACTAACAGAGCTTCTTCTTTCAGATGTGGTGTCTTTAATATCAAGTAGAAAGTGACAATTAAAAATATCAAAGTAACAGGGAAAAAATACTTAAAATTATGAACAGTAATGGTGGAGATTTACTGAGTTGCATTTGGTATCTGGCATGTTTCTGTTGGCATTATATTTGCACCCAGAGGAAAGACAGGCAGTAAAAATTTAAAAAATCAAATATGCCATGTCTATTTCAGTTAATTAGTCATTTTTTTCAGAATGACTGTACTGAGCAGCAGTGACTAGTGGTTTTGCATTGCCAAACAGGAGAAAAGGTTCACTCTGAATAGTTTGTCAAAGCAAATTAGTACAAAACTAGACACAGTAGCCAATTAAAACTCTCCATTTCCATCAAGTAGACTGAGTGTCTGTGTAAGAAGAAGGTGAAATGCCAATGGGAGCTGAAAAAAGGTGGGCAGGCCACGTGACCAGTTTGACTTTCGTGAAAGATGATGTGATATATTTGCACCCTCACCAAGGACAGAGGAGCACTGCGAGAAATCTGAGTGAAAAAGAGGCGTGAAAAGAGAGAGTCCATTCATTAAAAGCAATATAAGGAGGTAGAAGCTTGATTAGACCGAAGGCTGATGGCTGTAGATTAGTTTGCTGGCCCTAAGCTCTTAACCAAACCACTGATATATACGGTAGGAATTTTGGAGTAAGAAGTTAATTGGTCCCAAGGCAAGCAGAGATTTCAATGAGATAGCTAAACATAAGCAATATAATTTTAATTCTATTTCAGCTGAGATGTGGGAAAAAAACAGTAGACCTCAAGGAAATGAGAGGCAACAGAATGGCAAGAGACGGTCAAGTCACTGAGGGTGTGCTACCATTAGTTCTACCTCAAAAAATGGCAAGGTCATTCAGTAGACTCTGGGACTCATCTTAGGTGACAAACACTAAACAGTTGTTTGAATACACAGGATGAAAGACATAGTGGTTGGAAAGGTAGATCCTAGATACTTTTTAAGGACCAGAGGTTCACACTAGAGTTCATCTTCGCTATGATAGGTAAGAAATCACATTGCTAATAGAACAAGTGCCTGTGAAAGATATTTGGCATTTGATGACAATATTTAAATAATAGGAAGTTTATCACTCTTGGCAGCATGTCTCCCCTAAAGTCTGAAAGAAACAAGGGCTTGTTATTTCGGTCGTGTGTTTGGGATGCCCATGCACAGATTACTGCATAAAGCAGTGGTTCAGAATCAGTCACTGGAGTGAATTAGGGAACCTAGGAGAATCCTCATTGGAAAAATTATGCTTGAAAGATTTTTAGGTTTTCTTCCTCCCCTCTCCTCTATTTTTAGAAGCGTCTGACTGTCTTGCAGTTTGCCAAGTTACTTCGTTATTTTAGCTGCAGTTCAGATATTGCAGACTATGATTAACATATTGGATAAAAAGCTAAGACTTACCTGTATGTTACTGTGGTTTTGACTGGACATTTGTGAGTGATTCGTGAAACTTAAAACATGACCATTGGCCTGCTCCAGTCTATGTGTCTAGTGATGCTAATATGGTGCAGAGATAGATTAACATGTATGAGCTTAAAAATCTATTCACAGTACCTTCCTGTATTCCTGTTTCAGTTGTCTCACTTTACCTTATTAGGACTATATGAATGGTAATGGGAGGGGCAGTAACCTTCTGGTGCGAGCTGTTTCTGAGGTTTCAGGTTATCTGACTGTAACTCCAAATCAGCAGTAAATAGAAAGAATATGGCCTATGCTTAAGAATGTACATTACAATGTAGTGTCAATGTATATTAGTTAAGTCAGTGTACATTAGTTACTATTACTGATATTAAAAGATTATCTAAATACAAGCACACCTAAATTTGAAAGTTGCTTTATGAGTCAAATGAGAAATTTCTCATAAGCTGATATTCATATAAAACAATTTAGGTTGGACAAGTGAGTCACCTTGGTTTTTTGAGTGTGTTTTCTGAACCGCTTAGCCTTTTTCTGGGTGGTCATTTCTCAAACACAAGAAAGAATCATGCAGCACAGCTGAAATAAACAAGGGAAGTATTTCCTCATAATAAAGGCCTGCAGTAAGAATATACATACACATACACAATCAGATCTGTACTCATCTAAACAAATGAGGAGGTTTAGGTTTATTGCATTTGATTGAGAATCAGTGTCAAATCTAAAAGCTAATTCATCATGATCACTTAATGTTAATTCATTGTAACCACATTAAGTGAATGCTTCCCATCTCTTTTTATATGTAAATATGCTATGAGGGATTTGTTTCTTTTCAGAATCTTAATACATGTCCTTCAAATTCTTAAACTAATTGTGTTTCCTAGGATGTAAGTAGTACAATTCATAATACTGTCCTAAACACTGTGGTTCAGCCTAAGCAGGGAACAGCAAAAGTTCTAGACTTGATTTCAGCATCACTGGAACTCAGGTATTCTCATGATCAGCTGAACTCTGTAATTGAAATATGAATAACAAAATGCTTATTTGTTTAATACATTGAGTACATGCCTTCTTTTTTTCTTAATGTCATAAAAGATTTTTTTGGGAAAGTCAATGAATATGTTGTTTCTGTGTGTCAGCTCTAAGTTCAGCAGTAAGATACAGTACGTCAACACATTGGCAGAGCTTCGTGAGATGATTCCAATGGAGTATGTGAACATACCAGACAGTATTGTCAAGTAAGTCATGTACAGTAAGAGTGTACTTGTTCTAATGGAGCCTATTTCCACAAATAATCTTTTTTCAGAGTCTCTAAGAAGAACAGAAAGCCTCTTCCTGTTACTGTTACAAATGCTTATGTGTTGTCCCACAAACCTCTATCAAACTCAGAAGAAGGAAAACATTGTACAATTGAAACACAAAACACTAAATATATATTGCTAGGGTAACCAGTGCTTATAGGAAGAGGAAGGTTGTATACTGGACCAAAAGGTACTGCTGCTAAAATGAAGAAAAACATTCAGGCTCAGAGTTCCTTCATCAACCCTATCACTATGTAATCTGAATTGGAAGAGATTATTCACTCCCTAATTGCAATCCAGAGAGAAGACAGGAAAAAGTTTAACCCTTCCACAGGGTTATGACCTATGCTGGTTTTCCATAGTTTTTACCATTACTGAAATGTTTTTAAGTATTAGTTATACAGAGCTTTGAACTGAAACAGTGATTCTAAGATAGCCTGTTCAGTAGAAAACCACTGAAAGTTCATAAATTCACAGTTCCTTATCTTGTTGATTTTCATGGTTTAACTCAGAACCACTGAAAGACGCTGTCTCATTTTTTGTTTCTTATATACAAAGGTTTTTTTAAATGCAGGTATTTCTAAAGGAAAGATATCTATTAAAAATTGTAGGAAGTTGATTTGAACTGCTCTCCTCAACTGGCTTTTTTTCAGACATGAAAAAATGGTATACCAATACCAAAACCTCTGGAAATCAACCATGTTTTTCATATGGTCATTATTAAAAAGGTGTGCTTTTCAGAAATGATTTTTTTATTATTATTATTCTTATCAAATGTCCTAGATTATCAACAGGCAAATGTTCTATACTATAATAGAAAGTGTTTTGATGCATAAATATACAGATACATCTTTTTCTTCTGGGTTATCAGTGGAACACTTCTTTTGGAGATGTCATAAATCTCTTCAGCCCAGGCGGGGCTTTTGAAACCTGCTTCTCAGTAGTTGTGAAAGCAGCATAACTTCGTTTGGGCTGGTGGTTGTTCTGATACTTCTGGTATAATTCCACGGAGCAAGTGAGAAGCTCAATTTGTGCAATGACATTTGTAAAAACAGTAAAATCCAGTCATGAAATCAGGGATCATAGGGGCTTTCACTCAAGTGTATTTGCTGCTGTAACTTCTTAAAAGGTAGAGTGATGCTAAGAATAAGGAGCACAGAGGATCTTGGTCACCTGATAGAGATGTCCAGAATGTTTTAACATTCCTAAATTTTTTTCGTCCTCCCTCCATGCCTTCTTCCTATGCTCCCTCTTTTTATTACTGTAATCATTTTACTTTCCTATAGTTCTCCCTGATGCAGATCTAAACCTGATAATTGAGTGTTTTTCTCTGTTCTTACTGTTAGACTGGCGATAGCAGTCCACACGTCTGTGTTACACACATCTCTTCCTCCCCATAGACTGAAAACTGTTTGGAAAGTCCATTCACCTCTCAGGCCAAAGGTGAAATGATCACAGCACCAGCACCAAAGAAACATCAGGACTCAGAGCTTAAGAAATTTTAGCAAAGTGCCTACTTCATTTCAGCAGCAGCCAGATAAGAGGTCATGATTTTGCTGAAGAAAAAAATTGAAAGATGACAAGTGTACCCATTGGTGGCAAGTATTTTCTAGATGCTGCAATACAAAGATTTAGTGGGTGTGTGCATTCAAGGCACTGTGAGTGGTTCTTCCCATGCCACAGGGAGAAGAGCAGTGTTCAGCTGATAGCTTCTGCTGCAAATTCCTGTGGCAAAATAAAATAAAATAAAATAAAATAAAATAAAATAAAATAAAATAAAATAAAATAAAATAAAATAAAATAAAATAAAATAAAATAAAATAAAATAAAATAAAATAAAATAAAATTCAGCTTTGTAATTGCTCCACTGTCAGGAGCAGAAATACCACTGTGGTCATGAGGAATCCCGCCTGTAGAAAGTACTTTAGAGTACTTAGGAACATGGGGATTCAATGTGCCTGTTCTATCATATGAACTTGTACATCTTTTCTCTTCCTTTGCCCATTCTTATCTTGTAAGGTATGATGAAGAGAAGTGTATTAAGAGAAGAATGAGGTAAAACTTGCTTTCTCGCCCATGCTGCTGCTAATAATGGAGTGAATCTGTGTGACAGCCTTTTACCTGCAGGCGACCTCAACAGCTGAAGGAGAGAGGACTTGCAGTGATGTGGAATCATATTTTCCCCTTCAAGCTGTTGAGATCAGCCTGTCTTGCAAATAAAACTTACTCAACTGTAAATGTCCTTGACTTGGCCCAGGCTGCAGCTAGTTTAATACTATCTCATAGAGCAACTGACTGCTTTCAGCTCTGTCCACTGGGCATGCCTCAGATCCCTGCTGCTTTTATGTTTCTGCCTCCAAAAGAGCTAAATAAGGAATTAAAAATAAAAGGTGGGCTAAGCACAAAGATAAATAGAATCATACTGGACTGAAGAGCTTTAGGGTCAGTGCATTATCCTGTGTGCCTGTTTTAGAGGCATGTACTATATTTATTCTTTGCTCTGCTATTGCTTTGCTTCTCTCTTACGCTCTGCTTGCTTCTTTGTTTTTTTACATCAATAACTTTTACTCATGCAGACTGGATGAAGAGCTGAGGGAAACTTCAGAAACAGCTAAGTAAGATAGCTTTCAGCTCAATGCTGGCATTATATTTATTTGGTTTGCAGGAATCGATTGAATGCAGTAGTGCATTATGTGTTTTGTATAGCAATTAGCTCGTAGTTTCAGTTACAGTGCAAGTTGCCACATTTGTGAATTGACTTCCCCCCTCACTGTTAGCAGCCTTCTTTTGTACTGAACGGTACTATTAACAAGTCTTCTTTTCTCCAGTTCTCCTGAGATTAGCTTTTCAAACAATCACAGAGAAATACCCAAAACACTGCTTTTTGATTCCAGCAGTTACACTGCCTCAGAAGCAATACATTCAAATAAGTAGTTATCTGATACCTCCTGAATATTTTGTTAAACAAAAGATGAGGCCCACCCAACCTTGAAATGCAACTTGTATTCCTTCTCTTCATACATTTTCAAATGCGTTGTAGTGTATGACAGTGAAAACTCTATGAAAACTGCTTTCTTGTTATTCCTTTCGTTTAAAAGTGCATGTTGCAATATAGTGAAAGGGGAAGTAAATATTCATATGAGGCATCACTGATTATTCTTCGATGTATGAAGTCACTGTAGTGCATTTCCCTTCTCCAAGTTAAAGAAATGACTAAAAAATTATTACTCAAACTAATTTGTGTTGCAGCCACTAGTGTTGCTCACAACATTAATATCAATAGTGTGTGTATTTCTTCTATATCGAAGAAACTCACTACAGTTATTGCATCCTCCACAATTGATGTACTATTTTAAAAGAAAAAGAAATAAACACAGAATAAATATTTACTACTACGCTTTTTTTCCTGTACCCAGAACTAGCTGCCTCTCAAATGATCCAGAAATGACTTCAATGGAGCAGGAGTAAGAATTTATGCCTAATTCTGTCATTACACTTACACATTATTTTACAGCCATGCTGCTAGGAACTGAGGCTGGGTAGACTCCATAAAGCTTTTTGGAGACCTGAGTGGTTTTATAATTATTTTAAGGAACTTAATTCAACATATACAAGCAGAAAAAATGCTGAAGTGAAGTTAGTTAGGATTTATATTTGCATTGCAGATGTGTTTTAAGTGTCCTCAACCATTTCCAAGCAGAGACAGATAGAATTCTTAGCCTGGGGTTTTTCAGGTTAAGTTATGTGAAAGACTGATAGAAAGCATGCAATATGATCAGAGTGAATATGGTCTCATGCATTATAGCCAATTAAAATTAAATTGGTAAACTCACCATTCTCATTCAGAGATTAAAAAGTCTTACATTTCACTTTGATTTCTGGGTTGTGCTCTTGGTGTCTTCCTTGTCTGTGAGGTTTTTGCTTCTCAGCTTCTTGCATAGTTATATCCCTGACTAGTATCTTCATGTGTCTTCCTTTCAAAGCTGGACTGGTTACCTTGGAAATGGGAATGTGTCAGTCTTCTGACATGCTGTTCCTCTGCCTGGTACTGTAACTGAATCATGCAAATGGAAAACCCTTCACTGTTCATGAGTGAGGCAGTTTGTAGGTGCCATGTGTCACACAGCTAGTAACAGTTTGTTGGTAGAAGAACATGTCAGGAGGACTAGCCATTGCATCAGAGTACGTATTCCTGGCCAGTGTGTACAAGGGAGGTGGAGTGGGAGCTTTGCTGTCCCTACCCATCCAGCCAGTATGCAGAACTAGCGTCTCACACTGGAATATTGTTGAGGGAATAGCACGTAGTAAACTTGATTCCTAAGTAAAAGATTTCATCAATAACATGAGTTTTAATAAACAGGAAAATAATTAGAGATACATGTAGCAAACATATATAAATAAAATGGAGCTTTTCTTGACACTTTTTTTTGAATAAAATTGTACTCTGGTAAACTTACCACAGTATTGTACCTGATGCATACATTTGAACCTTAAGCTAAAGTTCTGATTTCCAGAGCAGTTGACATAAAATCTCTGAGCATCTTTTTTTTGGTTCTCAGACACTGTTTAATCTGTTATGAGTCAATATGAGAAGTGTTTTTTTAAAGCATGAGAACAGAAAATAAATAACATGTTAAAGACTTTCTGAGTTTGCCCTTTCTACGGCTTGAACAATTTTCCTGTTGCTCTCAAAAGAGAAGCTGGGCAGCAAAAAGTATGAGAAGAGAATTCATATTTAATTTAAATATAGTTGAGGCCAAAAAATGCTTATTCTTGCTCTCTATGTTGTCTGCGTAAATACAAATCTGTCTTCAGAAATGGCAATAATTTTCCTGTGGTTGTATCACTGATTTCTGGAGTCATTTCTTCAGGAAATAGCATTTACCATGTAAATGGCTCCACAATGATAGCAGCAGTTTTATACAGTTTTCTCCTGTATGCTTTCTGCTGAAACCTCTCTGGAGTCTGCCCAGCTCTTAGTTTGCTTCTGCTGTCATTTCCATATCTATTTCAAAGTGTTTTGTCTGTTGTCATGCCATCTTGTGCTCTATTTTTTCAACTTCTTCCACTTCCTTGTGACTTTTTAAAAAAAAATCCATTATGAAATAATTCACAGTGAAGAAACTTGTGTGCGCTGTGACAGGTCATAAATGTTGAGGGTGCTTTAAGTAGTTATGTAGTCTGGGAGGAAAACTGTGTTTTGATGCAATGTTTATTATCACAACTTCTTATTCTAAAGAATGTTTCTGAAGTATTTGATGACATGTGCTTTGCACTCAGTGGCAAAACTGTACTCCTAGAAACATTTTTAGGGGCACCTGTATCTTGCCACACTGTGGTGTCATTCTACCGGTGGATCTTTCTGCATCTAGTGTCTATTTCAGATTGGAATTACTAAGATTAATTATCAATTTCAATACAACAGTAACTTACCTTATTAAAGCATGTATTTTCCACATATAGCAGTTATGATGTCTAAATTATTTGACATGAGTGCATTTAAGTAAATGAGAGATGAGGATGCTCAATACTTTGTGGGAGTACAAGATTGGGGACCTTGTAAATTATAACACTGATTTTTTTGTTGTTGTTGTTCTTTTGTGTTTGTTTTTTTTTTTTTTTGTCTTTAATATATAGCATTGACATGACTCTGAAATAAAAAGCATCACTGCCAGGCATTTGAAGAAGAAGGTTTGCTTGGATTTTCGTCCTCCGTACACCCGTGGCTCTGGTGTACAACAGGCAATTTGGGTTAATTTTGTTCGGTTTATGATTTTTTTTGTGTCAATTCAGCAATTTAAAAAGACCAAAAGAGCCACTCATGTTGCCATGGTAACGACAGAATTGTGGGTCTCATTTTTGTTGTTTTCAGAAGTAGAGTTTTCATAAGGAAAGCTGTATCATCTAGCATTAGTTTCTATGTGTATGTGCAATTTCTGTTTATCAACAGCGTGCTTCATGAACAAGTGGATGAGGATGTGGATTTGTGTTTCTTTCTTGTCTTCAGCATATTAAAGTTTATGCATAGTTGAACAGAATAGTTATTGTTACAATAAATGTTAGCTTGGTTGTGTCACAAAGCAGCAGCAACTTTATTGTTTAAAAATAATTCTAGAAATGATGCAGGACTTCCTTGAATGTCTCTGTTTCTTGCTGTCTGAAAATTCCTCCATGTTTGTTTTACCCTAATAACTTTTACTTGGTCACTGAGAAGACTGATACACTAAAAGAATTACTAATTAGTAATCAAACAGACTTACCAAAGGACAAATGAGTAACAAATTAATTTTATTTTAATAGTTCAGTTTAGTATCTTTATTTTCAAATAGTTTTTATAGAAGCAGCTAATCCTGTAAGTGATTATCGTATGTTCTAAAAGCCTTGCAGCACTAATTTGTTTTTGTTGTTTTTGAATCTTGTTTTTACAGAACTTCTTTTTTTGAGTTACACGTCTTCAAACAGCATCTTAACTCCAATTATAAAGCCATTAATGCTGTGAATATGAAACAAATACTTAGCATTTCTTACAAACAACTGAAGGTTAAATGTATAAATCCACAGTTGGGAGTCATACTTAATTGTTAGGAATAGGTATCAAAGTATTATTCAAAGTGTGTTTAATACACACACTTAAAAAGATAGTACAATTGACTTTATTTTCTGTGTCATAGAACAGTAGTGAAAACATGAAAAGGAAAAAAGCCCTAAATATTTTTGGTAAATGCTGTCCTGTATGCTGGCACAAAAGACATTGCAGTGTAACTCCTCATTCAGTGGAAAGTAATTACAGTCTCTCAGACCATTCTTTTGCAAGAGAGTTAATTAATTGTCAAGTGAGTTCTTAAGAAAACAAGAATCAAGAATATGACTAATGCTTTCTCTTCCCCTAGTGAGCACACGCATGCATGTCCGAAGCCTGCTAATGCACCTTCATTTTGGGATATCCTAACAGAAGTAATAGCGTTACATACCTTCTGAAATATTATTTTTATCTTCAAGAGATTCTCATATGCCCTAGAATCATATCTATAAATTCTCTACTTTGTCTGTCAATAAGTTCTTAGACATAACAATCCAATGTAATTTGCACCTTTTTTCCCTATGTGTGCACTTAACTCCAGTCCTGCTTCCAGTCCAGAATTATTAATTAAAGAGAAGACAAGGGAAAGTTTTAGTGGGGATAAAAGTTTAAACAAAACACAGGGCAGCATGAGCCTTGATTTTTCATTAGGATCTAAACTGAGAGCAAAAATTATATTCTATCCTTCATTTAAAAGGTTGATATTTTTTTTCTGTTGTTTGCACATTTCAGTCTGTCAATTTGTATTTTGTATTTGCAAGGTAGTCTGCAGAAAGGAAGCAAACATCCATCTCTGTGTGTGCAGTTGTTCAGCTCCTGTAATGAAGAGTGAGAAATCATCAGAAAGGCAAGAACTTGCCAAATGCTTTCTTATCTGCCAGCATCAAAATTGAAATATCTGCACCTCTGCAGTCCTTCCTCTGTACTGACAGGCGGTGCATTTTGTACATCCAGTCTGGCTGGTCTACTGTATCGCATCTTTCTGTCAGTTCCTGTTAATTTTCATAGAGGAAGAACCTAATCCTGCTGACCATTGTTGCTGCTCTATAACCTTTCCCTGAATTAGGATCTGATAGTTTCCACCCTTTCTCAGATGTTTGAATCTTGGCTTGTGTCTGCCTTATGAAAGTGCTGTCACTTAGTATATTGGGGATAATGTTTTATGTACAGATTAATATTTGTATTAACTTCCAGATGCTAATGAGACTTCACCTAGATCTAAACTATTAAAAGCATTTAGTAGCATGAAGTCACATCTTCTGTAGACCTGTAGTTTAAGCCACCTAGAATGAGACAGATGGTTTGTGTTATGCTATAGGTGAGAGAAGTATATGCTAAAAGAAAAGTTCACCACAAAGCAAAGGTTCAGCACAAATCTTTATATGTTGTTTGAGACCTAAGTGGAATATAAGAAATTTGTGATCTTAGGGGTGGATGTCAGCTCAGAGGTGAGTTTAATTCTAAAGGATTTGTGTGAAATTTCTGAACAGCAAAGCTATACATGAATTAATATGATTAGCATGGTTGGATTAATAGTGGTAGCCTGTGATGGAAGGAATTTGTTTGAAGACAAATTGGGTTATTCATGTGATGGTGCAAAAATAATTGCAAGATCAAGGTGTGGTTATCTTTGCTTATTAATATATTTTGAAATGTTTTTTAATATTATGATATGGCAATTCTATATTATACTAACAATATCAGTATTAATGAATCAGTAGTTTGTTGAAAGAGGAATATAGTATGTATAATTGCACAGATATAATCTTTTATATACGGATTTTTTCTACTGTGTATCAGAGTGCTCAGATAAAATATAAATCAGTAGTTGCTTTTTTTTGTTAAGAGACCTGTGCTGACTTGAATTATAGATTAAGCAATACAAGGGTATCTAATATCATTGTATGCGTATTCATGCATATGAATCAGAAATAAAGAACCTGCAACCCACCACTGGAAATATTTCCTTTCAGCTTTAAGGATTTTTCTTTATTCCCTGCGTGCATGGAAACACTTGACCATTTCAAATAAAAGTTCTTTACATAGTTATGAATATTTTTTCTTCTGCTCTCTACCTGTCCTTCCAAAAATTGAGGCTGAGGCAGTTCTGTGTCTCCAACTCCGTGTATTCAAATCCTTGCTTCGCTGCTACTAGCTATTGGAACTATTGCTCCTGAAAGAAAGCAGGAAGACCTCTTAAAATTGCTCTCTAGTTTGCATATATGCTGTTATGTAAAAATCAAGTGCATAGATAGTCTCAACTCCACCTTGACATAAAACAGAAGCTATGGGCAGAAACAAGCTGACTGTGAAACCACCTTATTGACTGCAATGAAGGAAGATGTTAGTGATGGATATTCAGTCCTCTTGCCTTCCTGGTGCCATATGCCCGTGTTGTTCCAATCTACATGAATGTCAAATTGGTTGATTTGTACTGCTGGTACTTTATGTAAACCTGTCTGACTTTTGGATGGCTAACCTGGGGCGCTGGCCAGTGAGGCGTCAGATATGAGCTAAAGGGGATAACCTGTGGCTTCTTAATTGCCACTCACCCGCAAGCAACTCTATGAATTCTCAAGACCTTTTCATTGTAAAGCCAAAGAAGATGGGTTAAACTAACCTGTCATGCTTGTTGAAAGTAGTCTCCTTGATTTTTGATAGGTTTGAAGATTTATCAAATCATAGGGGTTGATAATTTAGAGCTTAATTTGGGCATCAGAGGCAGTCTTAGTTGTATGGCCATGTCATATCAAAGAAATGCTGCTGGGTTTCAGAAATATTAAATTGCGTTTTAGTTTTGATTATATTTTGCTAAGTCCTTCCAATATAATTTAATTACAGTTTAAATGTTTTGCTGGCAGTTATCTCCAGTGTGCTGTAGTGTGGTATCACTTGTACCCGAGATCTCAGAGGCTGTAATGGCTGTTCTTACATCCAGCTATAATGCCCTGGCTGGGATTGCTGTGGGTCATCCTAATATCATCAGTTGTTGTAATGAGAGCTCAGATATTTTCCTTACTTTCTGGGTGCCTCACTACCTGGAAGTTTATGTCTTCCAGTAATTTGACTAATGTTTTCAGAGTGCTGATTAATGGCTTTTGGAGCTGGGAATACTGGTGCAATAGACACAGCTACTTATACAGGAGGCACTGAAAATGCAAGTGAGTAGTAACAAAGAACTCTTATTTTCAAGAAAGCAAATCCTGGTATAGTAACTATTGACATCTTCCTGTTCTCTGGTGGTGTCTAAGTAGTCATTTTGTGAGGGACATCTTAAGGTTCTTCTCAAGAAAAAGGTGTAAAAAGGTGCATAAGTACTTAAACTGTATGTTCTGCACGTTTACTGTTTCTTCAGGAGTGTAAAAAAAATATTCTTTTCTCAGATTTGCAGTGGAGGGTTGTCATGAAGCAGTTCTCAGCACAATTCAGTGGTATAAAATAAAATGTATTAGCTGAAAGGGACACCTATTGCCATGTAGTAAGTTAACACTCATTTCCCAACTGTGTTAATTTTCTCCCTCTCCGCTTCTACAAGATTTATATTCCTATTATCTCAGTCTTTCAATCTAAAGCAGAAGTTGATGACATGAATTGTTTTCTATATGGGAGAACTAGTTTAACGAGCTGAGTATAAGATACGAAAGGAGACGATATTTATTTACAAAATCTCAGAGTAAGTTGATCTCACCAGCTAACACTCATCCTCTCATAGGCTTCATTCACTCTCACTGTCACACCCATAAGCTCAAAAACACCAGGACACTTGTTGGCCAAGGAGGCCTGACCATGAGCACAAAGGAAAAGAGCACGTCCTTATCATGTTTCTGGTCTTTTTTTACTGCAGACAGTAAAATTCTTTTCAGTGTGAGGATTTGAGTCCTTTGTACATTGTAGGAGACAGTAGCTATTATTTGATGGTCCTTTGCTTTGGAGTCATGTTTTTCTTTTGTTCAAGGCATGTGCTTATCCTCCTGGTGAGTTATCATCACATGCATTCAGCCTGTATGTGACATACTGTATTCTGCCACCCTGCTGGTGTTAAGTGACGGGTTCTTCCACTGAAAGCTTCTGGCCTTCTCAGGGTGCTTCGAGTCTTTTGTTGTGATACTGACATAAAACACAGATTCCTCGATTTTACTGCTGGGATCAGTGTCCTGGGAAGTGTGTTCTGGAAATGATGGTCTATGTTATCGGTCTCTGCTGTTCTTTTAATCCTTTTTCCGCTGTATTTCCAACTGCATTCACACACATGGATATTTTCTTTCATATGGCATTTGTACTGGTGTCCATTGTTCTGTTATAGATTTCTACAGCTTTGCAGGACAAAGAACCATACTTATATTGTAATTGGTAAGTTAGGAAAATGCTGTTGGTAGAGTGGTTGGAATTCATCACTGCATTAGAATAAGTACAGAAAAAAGAAAGGAAATCTTTCTGTTAATGAAAGAAAGTATTAAAGATTCTTCAAGATCATAGAATTGGAAAATGGGAATTAGTCCTATACTATTATTAGTGTCATGTTAGTTTGAAAGTCATTGGATTGAATGATCCAATCTCTACTTTTAAATTACTTTAAAAAGTTAGAATGGTTTGGGTTAGAAGGGCCTTGAAGATCATCTAGCCCAACCTCCACTGTAGCCCTCTTGAGTGATCAGACATTTAAGATGTGAATTGGAAGTGTTTCTAAAAAATCTAATGAAAGACTTCCTTACCATTTTTTTTGAAATAAGCGTGCCCTGGATGGATTTTTTTAGATCCACCTGATTTTGGTGTGTCGTGTCTCCTCTCTGAAGCCTTTCAGCTTGTAAAATTGCATCCTCTAAAATTTAAACATATTAGAGTTGAAGGCTTGTGGCAGTTCTGGCACTGTGTTTTGTTAAAAACTACAAAATCTACAAATGCAGGTTTTCAAGTTTGTGGTATAATCTTTTGTCATTTTTAAGTAATAGAAATGCCCTTCAGTTTCTTGCTAATGCCACTAAGTGGGAATGAAAGACAGGTTTTGGATTGTATCAGCTGTGTAGCTATATATTGTTTTTCCAGGAGACCAGAGAGGTGTCCTCATATTACCTGGCACAAGTGAAGCCAGAGGAAATTCACTGTCCTATTCCTCATTCACTATTATTTTCCTCCTGACATGCAACCCCTCTAGCACCCTGTTCCCATTGCAAAATACAGCTACCATAGAGGCAAGAATGTGACAATTAATGAAGTGGTTACAAGGCTTTAAAATAAGGGCCTAAGTTCATGAAGTATCTCATAAACCACTCAGATCCATGGGGGCTTGCTGAGGGCTTCAGACCAGTCTGTTGTTACTGTAAGCATTTAATTTTTTCCAATGCTTTCTTTGGTGCAAGCTTACTCTCTAACACTGTTTTATTTTCCCTTCATGGGCTTTCTTTCTGTGCATCAGCACTTGAAGTAGGTGGAGGTAAACATTTATGACTTAGATGTTTTGTTGGAGCTTGTTCTAGTTTATAAGCAACAGCTGCTGATCTGTCATCCATCTGATTGATCTTTCTTGATTGCTGTTATGTTTGTATTTCATTTTCACGTTTTGTCATATGCCAAGTATCACCATCATTTAATTGTAACCAGGAGCCTTGTGGAGGTGAAAAAAATCCCCAAAACCACTGAAAAGAACCTTTATTGAAGAAAGCATTTCACTTTACATATCTGAAATTAGGAAAAAAAACCCTAAAATGGTTTCTAACGTAGTTGAAATTTATTTTAGAATTGCCGCTTTGTTGAAAGTAATATCTAATGAAGAACAGATTATTACCTGTTTTACTTGTAGGTGCTCTTCTGTCTGATAATCTGCCTGTGCTCAGGGGGAAGGTCAAGGAATGGCACTATTAAGTTAAAATGTTGGCTGTTCCTGTTTACACTGTTCTGGTTTACAGTTCTGCAATCTTTGCATTGACAGTTGCTCAACTACTGCAGAATATAAACTCTCACTCAAATAAATTATTTCCCAAAGCCACTGAACTCTCTTTAAATATCATGTGCTTGGTTCTTATGTTTTTTTCCTGGAAAAATCCACCCATTTAAGAAGAAATGATCACTTGCTGCTTGCACACAGTGACTTCTGTCAGCAGTCCGTTTAGTGGCTCTGGGTTTCTGCATTCAGAAGGAGCAATGGAGTTGCCTAGGCTAAGCTCTGCCAGATTCAAGAGCCTGAAACAAAATGACGCCTTAGCCTACTGCCTCATATTTCTTCCTCTTTGCTTTCCTAAGCTTAAGAGAACCATATTTAATAACAGCTTTGTGAAAGTAAGCCAGAACACCTCTCAAGGCTTATAGTACATAGTAATATATTTAAATGTGCAGACTGGCATAGGCCCTTCCTGCAGTGATTGTTGTTAAGGAACAATGCAGATGACTGACTGATTCTACAGATACACTTGAAATCTCCTCATTTATTCCATTATGGAAAATCGAGTGTTTTGATCTTTTAGGCAAGACAGGAACAAGAAGGAAATTTTTTTTAAAAAAAAAATAATTGGATACCATTATTAGATTTCATCTCTTTTTGAAGAAAGAAGTGCTAACAGTAATTTCATAAGTATTATTAGAAAAATATAGTTTCATGTGCTAAAACATACATACATTAGCATTGTTAGCAAGGTGTTGACTTCAGTGCACGAAGATTTTGGTCTTAAATCCAGAATTATGTTAAGCATGAGAATGTACTCTATCATGTTATTACTATATTATCACTATAGTTTGTGGTAGTTTGTACTCTACCATATTATCACTATAGTTTGCCTAACCTTTGGGTTATAAGCTTAGAAGGAATTACATTTGAAGCCAATATTTCTGTGTCATGAACAAGTAATTTGAATTCAGAGCAGTACTATTTCTGAATTACTTTTAAATGCCTTGAGGCCACAGACCAATAGTCCCTTCCCTGTCATTAGCTAGTAACCTATAAACAGTCTTGGAAGTAAATGACAACTCCAGAGAAAGAGGTTTCTTTTGTGTTTGAGATAAATAGCTCTGACCTCAGTAGTGAGCTGCTGCAGGAAAAAAAAGGTGCACTGTGTCTGCTCATACAGTATCTAGTCTGTCATAAAATGTATTAACTTTAATGCTGTCAGGCCACACTGTTCAAAGGAATTAAATTCAGGTGAAGAAGTAAAAAGCATAAGCTCACTTCCTAGTATTATCTTCACAATTTACTACAAAAATAGAAGCAGTTAAAAGAAAATTCAAATCAGAAATGTCAGAACTTTAGCTTCTTGCCTCACTATTTTGTACTTCACTAGACAGCAAGAAAAGCAGCCTCCAGCAACAGCAGCAAAATAATCAACAGAGTAATTCCCACTCTCCAAGGCCTGAAATGTAAAGCAGACTCCCTTCATAAGACAGTGAGTCAGAAAGAAGTGTTAGCTTTATATGAGACCTAAATTAAGCCATCAAGATTGTAAAACTTCATCTTTGTTTTCATCCCTTTGAAGTATGAGTAACAGTGCATTAAAAAGTCAAGCGAAGGAACACAGAGAATATTAATGTGAGATTTGGGCTTCATAACAGAAAAAAAGGAAAAGGAACACAGCTAAAATTATCAGTCTGGGAAAGGAAAAACAGGGAATATAGTACAGGTCAGGGGAATGACCAGGGAGGAAGGTAGCATTACAGACATCTTTCTGATTGGAGCTCCAGCCTTCTTCCCAATTTTGATTTTCCGTGGGGATAACTTCTGAAATACAGTAGACCTGTTTGTCTGGAGCTTTGAGTCAAAAGAAGTGCAAGTCAGCTCTATCCCAAATGTTCTTTTTTTCTCATTTAGAGAAATAGTGGAATCCTTGGAGACAAGTAGCTTAATCTGGCTTTCACTCAGTGTGAATAAAACCCTCTCAGTCTTTGTGTACACAGCACACAAGAGGAAGCTGGAAAAATTGGGAAATGTTGCAAGAATTTAGAAAGACAAAAATGTACATATTTCCCAGTGGCTTTTACAGAATAAGCATGAGTTGGAAGACGTCATGAGTATGAATAAGGAAAATAATTAAATATAGAAAGGAAAGAACAAGATGCAATAGTGGGGCATATGGAAAAGAATGTTCCAGAGCGGAAAATAGCTGCAGGAAAGAAATGACAGAATAAGAGATGAACTATGCCAAACAGGAAAACAGAGACCAAAATACAATGTAAAGAAAAAACCCCAAACATGCTAATTGCCTCAGAATAGAATTCCTGTGCTGTTTAATGAGTCAATAGAAGTGTTCAATGGAGAAGCCACCATCTCCTGAAGATGTCTTAGTGGTGTATGATGGTATAAAGGTACACAACAATAAAAGATCTCAAGTTATCCATTCAACTGCTCCCTACCCCATCACCACTGAAAAAGGAAATAAAATCAATGTGGTGAAAGGAAGTGGAATTAATACTGTGCAAATTTTGGGAGCAAGCACGAAAATGAGTGAGATCTTGCTGATCCACTAAAGTTGATCTGATGTTCTTTAACTGGAAAGGTTGGCTTTGGTGTTTTTCATAATTCCATCATTGATATGACCATACTTCTTGAACACACACAATTCATAGAACTTGTTCCGCTACCAAAGTAATGCTATTCAAATGGTATAGCATTATATAGCATTATAGCATTATAAGTTGTATTCCCAGAATGAAAAATTCATAGGTCCTGGCTGCAGCAATTTTGTCTGAAAATAAATTGCTTTGGAAAGATTTCCTTTTGAATAATATTTTCTTCAATTTTCAGTAGTTGTGGATTTGGAATTTCTATTCTGTCTGTTAGTCTGGAAATGTCTGTGAGAAATGTCTCTCATTCACAGCAATTGGATGGAGAACTTTTTGCTTTTCTTACTCATCTCGCGCATGTTGTTGATTAGAACTGGTAGTCAGCTAGGCTCCCCCACACCCTCACCTGCTCACTCCCTGGAAAAGAATAGGGAAGAGATTTGAAAGGGTAAAACCAATAAAACTCAGGGGGTTGTGATAAAGGCAGTTTAAGAAACAAAGCAAAAGCTGTATGTGCAAGCAACTACTTCGCATCAGCAGGCAGGTGTTCAGCCATGTCCAGGAAAGCAGGGCTCCATCACACATAATGTTTACTTTGGAAGACAAACACACTAACCATGAACATCCTTCCATTCTCCTGCTTCTCCCCAGCTTTTATTGCTGAGCATGATGGCATGGAATAACCCCCTGGTCAGCTGGAGTCAGGTGTCCCATCTCTGTCTCCTCCCAACTTCTTGTGCATCCCCAGCCCACTCGCTGGCATGGTGTGAGAAACAATAAAGACCTTGATGCTGTGAAAGCATTCCTCAGCAATGAGACGTTGGTGTGTTATCAACATTGTTTTGGTCACAAATCCAAAACAGCACAGTACAAGCTTCTGTGAAGAAAATTTACTCTGTCCCAGCCAGTACTAATACACTAGAAGATTAAACCAGGTCTCTTCTAACAAGTCCTGGAAAGAAAAAGCTATTCCATTTCCTCCCTGCAGAGCCAAATTAGACAGGTACAAAGCAGGGTAAAGTACCCGTAGAACCACCCTTGTGAGGCTGTCTAGACACCCTTCTGTTTTTCCTCTGTGATTTCAGCTGCTGTATTTCCTAGAAAGCTGGTACTCCATTCCCCTCTCCTGTGAGTGGAAACCATGAGCAAATGAAAAAAATTGGGATGAGATCAAGCATAGGGACTGTTTTGACAACAAAAATGCAGAAGAGGCACTCTGTTTATCATCCCTGATTACCTACCCTTGATTTTTCTCTGGTTTGTTTAGCCTGGTTATTTTTTTCATTTATTCTGACTACTCCATATTAGATGTTGTTACTTCTGTATTGCCATTCACTAGCACTTCCTTCCATTGATAAGCTTCCTAACTTTACACCAGCTTCAAGTAAATTATTAATACTGATGAAACGCTTAGTCTTTTCATATTTCTAATTCAAACAGCACTGTTTTGTTAGTTGTGTTCTCTCCAAGTAGGATTGTCATTCAATGGGAATCTCAAGGATCACACAGGAAGGTTCCTTTGGGCCTTTATTGACATGAAGTTCCTGGACAACTCACCTAGGTGGATTTGATGTATCAGGGATACAGATACACATGGATGTGTAGATGCATATACTTATGAGGGAAGTCAGAACTGAGAAAGATTATATTGCATTCAAGATTTAAGGAAACATCTGCAGGTCTTCCTCTACTGTCTGATGCTGGTTGTTAAGTTAGCTGTTCCAGGGATTTAAAAATTAAAGGATCAATTATTTCAAACTGCTTTCATGTACAACAAATTAATTGTTTTCTAGAGAGAGCATCAGTGAGTTGAAAGGCTCATACTTTGAAGTTACAGTATCAAATCATGTCATGAGGTAATGGGTAACATCAAGCTTTCGACATCTTAATTTTTTTTATTATTTTCCTGAGTGTGTTGCAGTATTTAGTTTCCTGAAAAAAAGATGTGATCTGCATATAGTTCTGACTTCTAGCCCCTAATGTGAATTAGCAGTGCTTGCCTCCTTTGCAAAGTTAATTCAAACATTAAACTTTTATGGTTTTCCCTGAGTAATTGCTATCCCTATGCACAACCTTCTCCTTAGTTGTGGTTGTACCACTCTCTAAGAGTGGCCCTAGATTGGGCTGGTTAAACCTTAGGTCAACAGAACTTGTCAGTTGCTAACAGGATGTCTTCGACAAGAGACACTGGATAAGACAACAGCTGTAAGAGGAATCCTCCAGCATCTTGTCACAGGGCTTTTCCCTCTCATCCAAAGAGGCAGGCATCTTCTTCCAGAATGGTTTGGTAAAGGATCCAGCACCTGCCTCTGTGTATGGCAGACCTTGTAATTTGGAGGTTTATTACAGGAAGTGCAAACACCCCTGACATCAAAGTGTAGTGCAAACATAGGCTTGCTCTGTGGCTGTTCTCACACGAGCTGAGCTACCCAAGTTGAGGTCTGCTGTAAGAGCATGCTCTTCATTATCCTTACATCCTAAAGGATAAGACTAGAAATTTTTTTAGGTACATTGCAAAAATGCTAATTCTGTGGTTTTAGCTTTAACTTTGTTTCATTGGTAATTCACCATCTGGAAATGCAACATCTCAGTCCTACTTACTGTCTCTTATTTTTTTTTCTTTTTCCTTCTTAGCGTGAATTGTAAGCAGATTTTGCAAACAAAGGGGAAAAAAACTATGCAAGGAGCTGCCTGTTTTAGTTTTTTTGCACTTCCACACATCCAGATCTGGTTGATGTGCTTGGTTGGTTCAAGTGCTCACAGCTGCCCCCACGATTTCTGTGGGACTCATCATGGAGGCCATAGGGAAACTGCCTCATATACTGGTGGCTGGATCAACCAACTTGACTTTTCATACCACTAAATGTCATACACATTGATTGAGCAGATGTGTGCCAGAGTTATTGGTGAAGAGAAACTTGTGAATATTCCTTCAGATTTTCCTCAGGATCTTCTGCCTTTCCAAGTGCACTCACACTACTGTGCCTGGGTGGCATGCTAATTGAGAAGGTGAATTGAAACTTGTTGCCCTGGGCAGCAACATCATGTTACCTTAATTATTCCCATTCCGTCAGAATGTTATTAAACCATGTATTTTAGCTAAACTCATTCTCAGCCTGTCTTTCCAAAACCAGGTATGTTGTACTGAATACTGAGAGGGACCCAAGGTGTGTGTGAGGGGTGATATCTGTATACATGATTAGGAATATTTAAATATGTAAAATATAGTATAATGACTAATAGCTCTGCTACTACATAAGTTCTTTCATTTTCATTGTATACTGTTGATAGAGAAAAAAAAAATTACCTGTTTAAGGTGTTTTTTTTTCTCTTCTAGGACCTCAATGAATAAACCAAATTTTGAGGTGATTCCTCTTTGTACAGAGTAGTTGAGTTCTAAATGATGGGAAGAACTAGCATCTCAGTTTTGGAGCAGGCACACTGCAGACAGGTCTCCCTGTGAGTTTCAGGTTGGTAAGGTTTATGACCAAGCAGAATAGCTCTTTGTCAAGTAGGTTATAACTGCTCAGCTGAAGATAAATAGAGATATGCAAGTATATGAGAGGGAAAATTTTGAGTAATGTGCTGTTTTTACCTAGGACTTCGTTTTTTTTAAATTGCTGAGCCTGTTAGGTGCCTGGACACTTTGTCTCCATTAAAGAAATGCAAATAAGGAAGTAAACACAAGTAGCCTTGACTACATTTGATAGAGAGGAAGGACATAAAAAGAGAGCAAACAAGTCTAATTACTTTATAAAGAAGGGGCAAACCAGAAAATATTTTTAATGGATTTAGAAAAGAAAGCCATAGATTATTTAAATGTCCTTCTTGAGTTCAATATTCAGTGTGAATAACTTTGAACTTCTGTTAGTCTCCAAAGGTGTGTCCAAGAGTTTAACTCCACATTCATGCAAAAGTTACAGGTGACTGTTCAGTGCCTCCATGGGGGAAACACAAGTGTTTGAAAGTAGTGTAACAGTGGTCATCAGCAGACAGGTTATTCTTGGGGACATTACTCTGTCAGCTCTTCCCAGCTCACTCAGGTATTAGAAACTGATCACCTGTGGGGAACCCAAAATATAAATTGGTCATTTGGCGATCCAGGTTCCAAAGCTGAGATCTTCCTGAGTATATTACAAGAAAAATTTAAACCTGACCATGTCTGTCTGCTGGTAGATTCTTCACATAGAGCCAGATCACAGTTTAAAGTTTAAAGGTGAATACATGCATTAAATACATTATTTTTTTTCTATTCTTAAGAAGAATTGACCCTTAAGACCCTGCCATGGCTCAGAGCACCAGAAACCTCCCTTACTCAGTTCACAACTTACAGGCAGCAAATAACACCTTCCCCTTGCCACTGCTTCACTAAGGCCAGGCTTGGGCTATTTCTGCTTCCCAGGGTAGCCTGCAGAGAGGCTGTTGCCCAGAGTAAATATTTCATCTGAGGACCCTTTTTACCAACTGCCAGATCTGCTTCTGGCTCTGCACTGCCTGGCTACTGCAATCTCAACTCACACCCATCCCGAAGCTCTCCTCCAGCCTCCTGCATGTTCCAGAACATTTTCTTATCTGTATCACCCGTCTCTTCTTGCATTTCTGAGATTGTATGTAATAGGTTGTGACTATTTGTGTAGGTAAAAAAATGGTGTAGTGCTGGTACACTTACACACGTACATTCTCTAGCTCTTACATTAACAATGCAACAGTCCGCTGCAACTATAGTGAAATCTTGGGAAGATTGTTATTGTGGTGCTCCTTAAGGAGAAAACTGCTACCAGATAGACACTAATTCTAGACTGGTGTGGATGACACAAGATTAGTCTGCTACCTAATGAAAGTGTTGCAATACTTAATTCTGAGACTTTCTTACAGACCTTTGTTTTGAAACATTACCCACTATCTGTCAGCTCTTGTATTTAGCTCAGGAAATAGTTTTAATAAAAGTAACTGAGCTCCTTTCAGCTGACGGTTTCGCTGAGCTGTATTTCTGTCTGGGACAAGCAGGTCCCAGGAAGATATAGTGAGTAACAAATCTGTGGTAGCTATTGGCAACACTATTGAATTCAGACTATTTTGCTCAATTTCTAAAGCTCTCTAAAGCCCCCAGGAAAAATCTGGTTGCAAATTTTTTCTGCCCTTCCCCAATGAGACTTTTTTTTAGTTTCAGACATCACACATCTTAATACTGGCTACATAGTTTTCCAGTTTGCATTGCCTTTACTTTTGCTTTATTACACTTCCTATTAAATTACTTTTCACATGCATTTTACTTCTGTTCTGTGGAGAGGAAGGTTTCCGTAAATAGACCTCAAACCCAGTGGCACTACTCAGCCTGTGAAGACCTCAATGTTTGGTAAACATTAGGCTTGACATCCTTTGTAGGGTGGGTAGGTCTGTGGCTGTTCTAAGAGAAAGTATATTTAATGTAGTGCAAATGAAGTAACACAGCTTAAGCCAAGGCCTTTTAAACATGACTGTACAAAAACATTACAAGGCTGTAAGAATGAGAAAGCCTGTCCCATCACCCCTATCTCAGACCTTCAGCAGGATGGACTCCTCCCCTTGTTTTCCTTGAGGTAACACTTCAACAATGTTGGAGGAAAAGTTCAGATAGAAAATAAAGCTAAGCAACAGATGGATGCATTGAAAATTATAAAACTGTTATTAAAATAATAAAATTAAAAATAAAATTATTATTAAAATTATATTGCTATAATTTCTCATAGCAATATGCTCATTCATATGTTTTACTAAGCTTGTAAGCAACAGTACTGGTTGTACCTGCCTTTGGTGCTCCTTAGTGTAACACTGTGTTCTAGTCCTGAACACATACTCACTTTTGTGCTTACCCCTAGGAGCAAGGGTGAATTAAGTAACATAGCTCTGTGCTGAGCACCAGATTAAATATAGTCTGGATAAACATACTGTATTTCAAGTTACTTTATGATTTGAGTGCTCATTTTAGTGTCTTTTAAAGAAGGAAATTCTTCCTGGAACAGCCCGCTCAGACTCCTTTAGCTGGAAGATGAATCACAATTTTATTTTTCCTTCCAGTCCCACTGCAATCCCCTAACAGTTTACTCATTAATTTTATTGTTAATCCTGCATTTCAGAGGTGAGGATGAGCTATCTGTTACAATAGTTATTAATAGACTTAACATGCCCCAAAGTGTTTACTAGTATTTACACTACTGTTAGGAGGGGGGTACCCTTATAAGGAGAAAAGCTGGTATGTGGATAGTCATCTTGACAAAAACTTTCCAGAATGACTAAAAGCAAATGTGGACAGCTAAAAACCTCTCTCATTTCCTAAAATGTGAACACCTACATTGGTGAGCAGAATTCTATATGGATGCTAATGTGAAGCTTTGCTTTGTGTAATACATTGATTACATTTGTGGTTTTGTTTCTTTCTTGTTTGTGACTTTGACTATATAATGAAAGAAATTTAATTTGTGAGCACACTGGTCATGAATTTGATTTCAGTTGTTCTGAAACGGTCAACTAACAACATTTGAATATTCCTAAATACAAGTGAAAATTTAAATACACCTCTATGGATATCTGTGTAGAAGTTTCAGAGAGTTATGAGATGGCATCAGTAGTGTCAAAACAGAATTATACAATCCACTTTGGGATTTCTTTGCAGTCTTGGGAAATTTCTTATTTAAATACTAACTTCCATTTTTGGAGGGAAGGTGCCATGTGTGGCAAAGTATAATTTTAATATCCTCATGTTATTATGAGGTATAAATTTGTATTTAAAAATCAGCAATATTCTAAAAGGCACATGCACTGACTTGGAGACAGTGGCAGGAGGGTGAGCCTGCTGAGTCCAGCTCATTAGCATAAAGGCAACTCCAGCTGGCTTACTTATCTCAGTACCTGCCTCGAAATATCCTCAGTAGGTATGTATTTCCAAACAGGTGAGCCAGTTTTCCCTTCAGAGATTTATTGTCTTCTGTTTGTTATTCTATTAATGAAATTTGGAAAGTGTTTCTTCAAATTGTCAGATATAATAACTCTTTAAATCCTCTTTCATTGTCCTCACACCAAATCAATATATGATACTAATCACAGACTAGCTAAAGCTTTTACTTCAGAATAAGAGTAACTGCTACTTAATAATAGTGTTCAGCTATGTTGAGAGTGCGTAATATTAATTTGGCTCTATATCAGTTTCAGTTGCTGCAGTCTCAAGCTGAGAATAAAAGCCTCATTCACTCAAATAGTCTTATTTATTAGTCTCTTAAAAGTTTCCACTAGAATGTGCTCAGGACTTTTCAACAGAACTGTTATTTCTCTCTAGTTTTACTCCTGTTCGCATTAATTCAGGCAGGAGCAAAATCAGTGTCACTGTAGTCAGGCATATATAACTATTTTACTTTGAATCCTTATTCCTAGATTAAAGTAAATAGAAGTGACTTCAGGATCAAAACAGCATTGGGACACTTTTTACCTTCAGTGAATTCCCTTCAGATGGATATAGAAGTCAGCTGACTGAGCTAAAGTTTCAGCCTTGGAAGAGCCAGGATGTTTACAAATGTTAAACCTATTTAAAAGGGGAGATACAGTAGCCTGTATAGTAGCTTATTCCCTGAAAAAATACAAGAAGTAGTAATGGGAATTCCCCACTCAATGTGATAAGCATTTCCTGAGGATTATCTGCTGTAATTCAGAGGGCTTGCTGTGAACTGTGTGGTGATTCCAAGATAAGGTGGGTTTGCATCCTGAGGGGATGAGGCATGGAGAACTCATATTCCACCATAAATGAAGAAGAAAAGAAAGTTGACGAAATGGTATTTCCTCCATCCAAACATCAGTTTGGCTAACCTGTTTTCTTGAAGGGATCACAATCACAGCATGCTGCAAATATGTGCAGACAGAGGACTCTGATGGGACACCAAAGTCATTTAAAAAGATGTAATTGCTACCCATCTTTTCTTTGGCAAATCCTTTACAGGAGGAATTGTCCCTAATAAAATAGTATTTTTCCTCTGGGAATTTACAGTTTGTTGAGAAAAGACCTGACAAAATAAAGGGCAGCCTAAGGCTTAGACTTAAAAGTAAAATAAGGTACCCATGAAAGTATCTGCAGAGACACAGGTCAGTTTTCAAGAAATCTAGGAAAGAAAGTATCAAATCTAGATACAGAAACTTCTGCAACTCCATGGTGTCAGTGAATAACCCAGAGGACACCCCCATCCTTGAAGAGCACAGTGTTTGCATCTTGTTTACTGTAGTTGTGGAAGAAATAGTTACCACTTTCTATAAACAAGTGTATTTGAAACCAGTATTGTTATGCGTTCTGTCGTGTGCAATTCATTTCAAAGTCCGTTTGCAGCTTGCTGGATGCTACCTACATTATTCTGATTATAAGATGAATCAGAACAGCTCTTGATTTCATCCTGAAGTTTAGTTTCATTCCTTCCTGTGCACTCCTGCTGCTGCTATGATCCTCAGTTCTGCTAGTGTCCATTATTTTCCTCCTGTTGCTGGCATCACCAGTGCCACTGCTCCCACTGTCCCTCCGGCACACCTGCCATTGCTATCCCTGAGGAAGATCAGGCAGGAAGAGATGAAAATGGAAGCAGTGCCAGCAGCTGTGGCTACAGGAGTGTCAGGACAAGCCTGGAGAGGGTTACATAACCAGGAGTAATTTGGTGGTTTTGAGGCTGTCTGCTGAAGTGACATCTTACAGTACTAATGTTGGGTGACGTTTTTAGATGGGCATTGTTTTTTTTCCTTCCTTGTCCAGAAAAAGAGCCAGTTTGTAATCAGGACAATAAAGTAACTTACAATGGTTTAAAGATTAACACCTGGCCACATCCAGCTATCCTGTTGTTATTCTGCAGTCAGCATGTTTAGCAGCATTCAGAAAAGCTGACTAAGGAGTACAATAGCCTACTACATCTTCCCAGCACTGAGACTGAGTTTATAATTAAAGCAAATTCATTGTCCATAGAAATATATATATAAGTAATTTTAGACTGAAAAGAAAATCATCCTAGGAAGAAGGGTGCTCCGTGAGAACTCAGATCAATAATGTTTAAGACTGTATACACATTTCCTTAGCAGTACCTCAGTGCTTTTAGGAAAGTTAAAGACAAATGTTGTTTAATAAATGTGAAAAGCTACTACATCCGTTTTAAAGTTAGGGAAGTTAAAACAAATACAGTGACCTTTGTGACAGTGATTGAACATCTGTGGAACTGGAATTTCCTAGTGACTCTAAGCTTGTATCAAACTGAAACTTACAAAATAGGTTTTATTTCTTTTTCAAAACTTTGTCTGGCTAAAGAATTTAAAGGTTTTTTTTAATAAAAATTAATTTCTTTTCTGACCTCTTTTCTCCTATGAGCCTTAAAAGAAACGATGCTTTGTTTTCTGTGGGCTAAACTAGTAACCAAATGGCCAGCTAAGGAAATCAGTTGTATCTTGGCTTTCATTAATGAGGTTTAATGCAGGAATTTGTTTGGACAGGTGCTTTTCTGCATATGGCTAAATGGGCAGTGGAGTTGTACATTGGGGATTGCTGCAGGGAAGTTTCCATTTAAAAAGAAAACAATAGGAGAAAAAAAAAATGGCACGGAGCTGATTTCAAGAAAGACAACTCTGGGAAAAATCTTGTAAAGTGCTAAATAGAAGTCAGATATCTCCAGGAAAACTTATATAGATGGGAAGTAAGTCGCCTTTCTTGATATAAAGATCACTGAAGACTTTTTTTATACTACAAGGAAATCTTCATGGTGAAATTCCAGATGCAAAGTAATGGAAGAATTAAGAACAAGCAAGAAGAATTTCTCTCTGATTTGATGTAGTTAACAAACTTTCACATCATAATTGCCTTTGATTTTTTTTAATTTACTTGTTTCCAAAGTATTCGTAGTTATTTGCTGCTATCATCTTGGGTTTTTTTTTTTGGTATAAGTAATTCTCTCTGTCTATGGACACAGCAAACTCTGGAGAATACGAAGTACTGATAGCTAGCTGGAGCTACTCAAGGTATTGATCTCATTCCCTGTAGGCTGCATCTGAAGGTCTCTTTCTTTATACATGATTTATAAACAGGACTGGGATGACCTAATATATCTACACGAGAAAAAAATCAATCTTTACTCTGTTCATTCTGCTCCTGTGAGTGCGAGATTCAGTGTTGAGCCTTAAAAGATCTTCAAACAAGTCTTCAGTCATTATAACAAATTATGACTGGGTAATAAACATGACAAAAACTCATAGGCCCCACATTTCCCAAAGGTGCTGCAACTGTTGATGTGACTTTCCATTGTTTATTAGCAGATGAAGAGAGAAAGGGAGCTGTATATAGGCCAATGTACAGCTCTGTGGAAAACGAAATTAAACCATGCAGTGTTCTTTGAGGCTGCCAGTCTGTCCTTTCAAAGACAAAGCAGGAAGATGCAAAGCTGCAGGCAGGTTGAAGCGAGTGGAGTTAGTCCTACAGTAGCATCTAGGAGACCAAGCTGGCATAAAGCCCTCTAGTGCACCATACTATAGCCAAACACTGTGACTTTTAGAGCCAAAAAGGCATTTCAGTTGGGCTCAATGGTCCTAAAAATGTGATGGGTGAGATGGTGTCTGAGACCAGTTTGTTCCAGACAGCTAGTTTCTGCATTCAGAACAAGACTAAGAAGACTGGAGAAACGTGAAAGGAAAACATGCTTGATTGAATTAGATGGAAGTTGCTAATTCAATAAAACTAGGAGAAAACGACATGAAATGCTGCTATGTTCAGGTTCATATTTCTTCAGAGGACTGTTAGTCCAGCCTTGAACTAGATCCACTAAATGATGTGCACAGGTAGAACAGGAGTCAGGCACTTTGTTGCTGAATAAGGCCCAAACTGCAATCCATTCCTTTTCAAAAAAAAAAAGGTCTCAAAAATAAAACCCACTGCTCAGTTACTACCTAAAACTACCTGAGCCTGAGCTACTCAATACCTATTTGTTGTTTGAGTCTAGCAAGGATCCAGACACACGGAAGACAAGTAAAGCCCTAGGGATGGAACTTAAGATTTTCTTTTGCATTGATGTAACTGGACCGTCTTAATATGCAAGCTTCAGTGTGTGCTCTGTGAACAGGATATTAACCTATTGTCGTGTTTTAACCCCAGCTGGCAACAAAGAACTATGTATCTGCTTGTCCCCTTCTCCCCGCCAGCCCCTCTCCCCAGTGGTGGGATGGGAGGAGAATTGGAAACAAATAAGGTAAAACTTGTGGGCTGTGTTAAAAAGCAATTTGATAGGACAGCAAAGAAGAATAAAAACAGTAGCAATAACAATAAAAGAACATATACAACAACTTATATACAACACAAACCACTCACCTCCTGGAAGATTGATGCCCCACCTTCTCCCCATCCACAGTACCAAACCATGTTCCCAAACCATGCACCAAGCCATATATTTGAGCCACGAAGCCAAGCTATGTAGCTGAGCTGCGAAGTCTAGCCATGAAACCAAGCTGCCCCTAGATAACTACTCCTTATACACTGAACATGACCTTGTGTTATGGAATATCCCTTTGGCCAGTTTGGGTCAGCTGCCTGGCTGTCTTCCCATGGATTCTTGTGAAATTTTGCTATTCCAGCTGAACCCAGGACACCTACAAATGTACTTCTTGGGCTTTGAGCATTCAGCTTTGTGCTTCTTCCCTGGTAGAATGTTCTCACCATTGAGAGAAGCTTAGGTGCAGGGCAGCTCTTCTGTCAGTCTTGTATGTGAAATCAGATATTGCACATGAAATGCAAAGCAGCGCGGGGGCCATGAGGGAAAGGATTGCTTTCTTCCTGTAATTTAATCCTTTCCAGGCTTTGTTAACAAGTAGTATGACCATCTCTGGCATTTGAAAAATTATGTCCTGTACAGTGTAATGGAACCTCTCTTTATTGCCAACACATTGTGTCTTTTTAAAAAATTTTTGTCTTTACACAGGTATGCATCTCAATATCACAAACATACATTGCTGTACTTCTCTTCCATTTGTCTGTTATGAAGACAGTAGTGCTATTTAATGGTTTAATTTGTAAAGATAGTCCAGTTTTCTTCTAGCAGTGCAGAATTTTTTAAAATTAACTTCATAACGCTGAATGAAGGCAAAAAACTGTATTCATCGGTTTTAAGTATCTAGTGAGAATAATGTTCTATTATATCGTTAAATATTTAACTTCTATAAATGGCTGACACTGCAAATATTGTGCATGTCCACATATGTTGCTACATCGTCCTTGGAGGACTGGGACAGAGAGAAAATGGAGGAATGTAAGAAAAATTTAGTTGCAAAAGAACAGGTAGATAGGCAGCTGGTTACTGTTAGCTAAAAGGCTTCCATTTAAAGATTGTCTGCTACTGTTAGACTGTTAGACACCTATTTGTCTCTGTTGTTGTCAGTTAGTCAGCTAACACTTTCTCTAAAGAAAAGTCCTATGGATTTTAGCATTTCTTTACCTGTGGTGACAGGACTAAATAAATACTGTGCTATCTTTCTGCCAATGCTACTGTTAAAGGCAAACAGTGTAGCTAAAAAAAGTAACATTTGATATGTAAAATAAAATAGGCCTTTAGTGGCTTAATTTGCTGGCAGTAGCTGGCTGTAACTAATCCCTACTGTTGTCAAGCTTTTCCATTTTTGGTGAATAAAAATTATTTTAGCAATTACACTAATTCTGAAGACAGCTGGGATTCTCTGGTTTTTAAATCTGACATGCCTTTTTTGGAGTGGAGGTGGGGAAAGTGCTTAACTTTCACATCAACACAGCATCAAGGCAAACAAAATGTACGGCACTTTGTTCAGCTGATTCAGTGCCCTCCTGCTCCAAACTGCAGGATGTAGTGAGGTGTCTCTTGTTTGCTGTCCCCTTCAGGCACAGCCTGGGACCAAGGCCATTGTGTGTTTCTCCAGTGCTCATTAGCCCTGAGTGGCCACCACCAATCTTGTGTGCAGCCCCAGAAAACCACCGTGCTGGGAAGCAGCCTCCTCATCCAAAGCCACCTAAGACTAAATCTGCAGGGCTGGCAGTAGCAGGAAGGCTAGGGCAGTATTGCCCATCACCATGATTCTTCCTCTGTCCTGCTTTGCTATGACAAGGTCCATTTTCTTATGCCTAAGTGATAGGAAGAGATTTTGAGACCCAGACCTCCTGCGCTGATTTAGGCGTTTGTTAATGCTGGGTTTATGCCCTTGCAATGCATTAACCTTGGATCAACATCTTGAAATCACCCAAATGCTGAGGATACACAGAATAAGATCTTCTTGCAGTAGACTGATTTTCATGTAGTGCATATGAAGAGCCTGGAATATATTCTAATTGTGATCAGTGTAGTTTTCATGAAAAAATGTTTGGATTACAGTGTCTCATAAGTCACTATAGTAAGCAGGGTGTGTACTCCCAAAGGAAGAAAAGCAGTCATAGCTGTCTGGTAGTAATAAACCTAAAAACTAAACTCATTTTACTTTTAGGCCTAGAGAAAAGCCTACACAGACTAGATGAAAACCTATTATGCAGTGGGTACTAGCTGGCTTCCTGCCATGATTTAGGCAAGGTTGTGGATGCAATGTGAGAAAGCATTAGGATATGACTTTGTAAATGGGTAAGAGATATACCTCATTGTTCAGTGTGATTGATGTGTGATGCTTAACTTCCTTTCTTTCAACTTCCAGATGGAAGTGAGTGTCCTGATCTTCACTATTTTGTTTGTGGCATTATCTCAGCTTTTTTTGTTTATTAAAAGTCAAGGGGGGTGGCCCTATTTGCATTTTTCGTTTTAAAGTCAAGAATTAGATGAAAAAAAGGGAAAAAGGCATTATTATGTTGAACTAATTTTCCACAAGGAGATATTTTCCAGAAGAGTTTTTGCATTTTAGGTAAGGTAGAAATCTAATTTTCTTGGGCAGAAAAGCTTTAAGAGTCTCTGTGAGAGTTTTATTTCCATTTCCTGTCAAATCTTCTGGCATTGCCTGATGTCATTCACACTGAATGCATAAGTACTACACTGCAAGAGGGAAGAGATTATGTCATTTGTTCTTCCGAGAATAATATAAAGGTTTTAGCTTTACTATGTTTTAGTTTTATTACTAGATGCTGGTTTTAACTCCTTAGAGTAATATTAATTTACGCTTCTGGTTTTGCCCCAGGAGGTGCTGTTCCATTGCCATCCCAGTAAGAAAAGTGCTCCAACTCTGTGAAGTATCACTCACAATGCTATTTATTAGAGCTAACACAATAAGAAGAGAAAGGCATAGATAATCTTATACCCCTTGATCTGCCATGCAGATCCCCTTCATGACAGAGAGAGCAAGTCATCCTTGCTAGTCATTCAAGTTGTTGTAGGATTTCCTAGCAAGAAAGCAAATCTATTTATCATTTCTACTGTCAAAAAGGAAAGGTGTTCTCCAGAGAACTTTTTGCTGCACTGTTAAAGACAAGGTGTTATCAGCCATGCAGAGTGGGGTCTGGCTTCAGGCTCTTCCAGCACCATGCAAAGGCTGTGGCCAAGGACGATGTGTGGCTTGGCACAGCAAGAACTCCCTGCTGGGCATGCAGCGCCTTGCCAGGTCAGCTGCAGTGGGTGTCTCTGGCCCCTAAAGGTACAGTGGTCTCCTGGTTAGGATCACAACAGCTTCTGTTGCCAAGAAGTTGAAGATTTAAATACTTCAGCACAGTAGCATAGCCATAGAATGGCTAGAGATGAACAGACAGGATGGACAACCTTTTCAAATGTCAAAACTTCATTACAATAGTTTCTTCCACCATTTCCTACCATTTTACTGTCATTGTCCTTTGCTGATTTTTCTGTCCCTCCCTTATTGCTCTGTCTCCTTTCATTGGCCTTCCTGTTTTCCTGGTTTTCCCCTTTTTTTGTTCTATTCTATTTTATTTCACATTATTTTCTTATTCTATTTTTGTCAGTTTAACAAAGTATATTCTTTGTCTCACTTGTCTTTTAATGCATTGCCCTGTGATATTTATAATATAGGTCCTTTGGAAAAGAAGTTTTTATAAAGTTACAATGAAATCAATAACCCCTTGATATTTTGCTGCCTTTCATTTCATCTGGACAAGTTAATATTTAACTCTAATAAAAGCCATATTATGACTAACCTTTTTTTTTTTGGTGTCTCCCCAGTATGTGTCCAGGACTCTGTACAAAGTTAATGATTCCCTGCCATTTTCTTTTTACAGAATCACAAAAAATCACAGAATGCTTTGTGTTGGAAGATACCCCAAAAATCATCCAGTTCCATCCCCCCTACCATGAGCAGGGACACTTTCCACTAGATGAGATTGCTCAAAGCCTCATCCATCCTGGCCTTGAAAAACTTAAGGGTTGGGGCATCCATAACTTCTCTGGCAACCTGTTCCAGTGCCTCTCCACCCTCACCGTAAAAATTTTCTTCCTCTAGTATCTACTCTAAATCTACCCTCTTTCAGCTTAAAACTATTACCCCTCATCCTATCACTGCACTGCCTGATAAAGAGCCTCTCCCCAGCTTTCCTGTAGCCCCCTTTAAGTACTGGAAAGTTGCTATAAGGTGTCCCCAGAGCCTTCTCGCCTCTAGGCTAAACAAGCCCAGCTCTCTCAGCTTGTCTTCATATGGGAGGTGCTCCAGTCCTCTGATCATCTTTGTGGCCTCTGGACTGGCTCTAACAGATCCATGTTCTTCCTGTGCTGTGTTCTCAAAGTTTACATGGCCTTCCCTGGCCACTTCACTTATCCACACATTAACAGTGAATGCTCTGTCCCTTCTTACCATCTCTCTGCTGTGTGAAAAAAGCAAGTGCTTGTGCTAAGCAGAGTCTGATTACTGGTTGTACTTTTCACAGCTCATTTTTAGGACTCTTTTCTGTCTACACTTAATGTAGACAATTTCAATTTGCCTAGAAGTCACAGTGCTTTCTAAACCTGCACTGATGCTCTTTGTCTAACAAAAAATGTACTGTGTGAACCCTCTCATAGTGCACTGTAGAGCATGGAAACTGCTTTACAGAGCTTCCAATCTGCCCAGCAGCTGGCATCCTTATGGTAGGAATAATGTGAGCAAATGAGGGCTGAACAGCTCTGAAGCCAGGATTTGCATCTTGAGCTGCAGCACTGGAATTAATTCAGTGAGACAAACATGCCAATGGCCCCTTGAAATATACTGAAGCATTATTTGACAGTGTTTTATCCAGTAGCCTAATCCTTTTCTGCAGATTGCCATTTAACACTGCCACTTTATTCTACCTGCTGCTTTTTAAATAAAGGCAAAAACTCTTCTATCTTGTAATACACGAGATGTTTAAGATGCAGAGTAGGACAAGGTTTTTTTCCTCCAGCTGAGGTTCATTTGTGTAAGCATTTTGAAGTTGATAAACTTTTCTTTCTGAAACTATGCAGAGTCCAGGCTACTGTAACTCGGATTGTTTTCTTGTGTTTTCCTGACTTCTCTGGTCTGGCACTTTTCAGATGTCAGTACTTGAGATTTACCATCAGTCTGAGTTACCCTCCAGGCCTGGTGGTGTGCCTCTGATATTGATTGGTTTGTACCTTAACCTCAGAGAAAGATACAAGAATCCTGACATCAGATTAATAGAGCTATACTTCATCCTTTGGGCTTACGAAGTGTGAATAGCATGCAGTATCTCCACAGAGATGTGCAAACATCAGTGAAGATGTACACGTTAGGCTGCATTTACAGACAACATGTAAAATGTTTTTCCAAATGAATGTTGGAAGTATGTGACAGATTCCCTTATTCTGGATTTAAGAGCCAGGCTCCCTAGAGAGCATGAGCAAGTGGCACAGGGAGTTATCAGCTGCACAGGGCTGGCCAACGTGATAATATGGAGAATGGCTTGTCTTTAACCCGCTTGTCTCTGTAGAGCTGGTGACTTCTTTAGAGAAGAGCCCAAATTCCTGTGTAGATAGGCACAAGTATTTCCTATTCTTTTAAAAAGCAGAAGAAAGGGAACAAAACCTTTCTGAATGTGCCTATAGTAGAATGCCTTTCTGCAGACTTAAAAATTAACTAGGTGCTGAGCAATGCTGCATGAGCCAGACAAGGTGGAAGGACACATATAGATTTGCATGTTTTGGTAAAGCATGAAAGATCAAAGGTAAGAACATGATGGAAAGATGATGCCTCTATCTTTAAGTGAAGTGGTCAGGGATGTAATTCTGGACATAACTAACCACGTTCCCGCATTAGGTGCTTTCAGTTCTTTTTGAAAATTGGTCAAGGCTAGAAAGTTGAAATGCAAATTTTATCATAGTTGTTTACTGCAGTTTAGGCAATATCAAATATGGGAAAGAGAACAGGAGCCAGTGCTGTTAATGTAAAAAAACCATTTCATGGTCACTTTTTGTGGCTGATATTTTTCCTTCCATTATCTTTGCCAACAAATGACACAGAGCACACAACAGAAAGTGAAATCATTTTGGTAGAATTATTTGTTCTTCTTTCTTTTTCCAGCAATTAAAGAGAGTAACACTTAACAAACATTAACCAAATACTTCCTTCTGCCAAAAATAATTATACTACTATAACCCCAATACCTATATATAAAGATTAATACTTCCATTGGTGTATTCTGATTCCAAGTCAAGATTTTGCATGAGATTTTTAGACTACATATCAAATATCTCATTCCCATCAAAGGCACACATTATGTGCTTTCTGTCTAATCTGTTCTAAGTACTCGCTCCCGTCTAAAGAGATGACAAGCTACACAGTCACATACATCTAGCCTTTTATAGAGTAGTTTTTAAAAGTGCTGTACAACTTCTGACATACAGCACTTCCTAGACAAGAAGGAACGCATATGAAAATGATTACACAAATCAGACTTGCTTTCCTAAAGTTCATCATTATAGCTACCTTTATAACAATCTTTAAATGGCCAAAAATCCAAGTATCTTCTTAGAGCAGCACATAGGAGAAGACTGACCTGATTGTGCAGACTCCTCTTCATGTCCAAAAGAGGCCTTGCACAAGCACAGAATGATTTTCCTTCTGACAGTAGACCAAGAAAAAAGCAGGGAACCATCTCCTATCATCCTATTGTTATATCACAAAAATTCATAAGTTTGTGGCTTCAATTGAGGGTGTAGGCAGAGCCAAATGGTGAACACAATAGTACCAGAAAGTGCAAAGTGTCTCGATTATTTCCCAGTAGGTTTTGGTTGGTTGATTGTTTTTTTGTTTGCTTGTTTTAATCACTATTCCCGGCTTCAGCTAGGCTCATTGATCTTCTGGAATACAATTGCCAGTAAAGGCAAAAGAAAACAATATGTTTGGTCTTTGTGAGGACTGGTATTTGTTGAGGTGACAAAGGGTATGTGTACAACATCTGAAAATGTGTTAAAGCAAGCCTTGTGTATTACATGTTATTGAAAACATTCAGTTCATAAGAAGACTCTGGAAAAAATCTTCATCTTTCATACCTCTGGAGGAATATAGAAGAAACGTCATATGGGCTGGTATGTATTGTGAGGTGTCCAGTCCAACCGCCTGCCCAAGGCTGGCTTAGCTGTGAGGTCAGACATGGTTGCTCAGGTCTTCACATGACCAGGGCTCGAAATCCTCCAAGGACAGAGATGGTGTAGCCTCTCTGGACAGGCTGTCCCACCCAGTACTTCATGATCCTACCATGGATATTCTCACCTCTACTTCCTCTAGCTGGAAATTCTCCTGTTTCCATTTATAGCCACGATGGTAACCCCCTTGTAGGTAGACAAGGCACCTCAGAGCCGGCCTTCTCCAGCCCAACTCTTGCTGCCTCTCCTCACAATGTCTCTTGAAGCCTTGTTCATATACATCTGGATCAACAACGTCTACTGCTCCCCCCTCATCCAAAAATCCAGTCATTTTATCACAGAAGATCATCCATCAGGTCAGACATCATTTAGCCTTGGTTAATCCTTGCTGACTATTCCCAATCCATGTCTTCTCCTTTGTGCACTCACACAAAGCAAGAGATTGTGCCACCCGTGATTTTCCCAGGGACCAAAAATGAGGCCAACCAGCTTGTGGTTCCCCAGATTACCCCATTTGCTCTTCTCTGAAGACAGGTTTGCTTTGGTCTGGCCCCTGGGGACCTCCCCAGTCTCCATGATCTGTCAGAAATGAAAAGGAGCAGCCTTGTGAAGATGTTGGATAGCTCCCTCAGCATGCCTCAATGCCACATAACTGGTCCCAGGGGTGTGGGTAGATGAAAAGCTCATTTGAAAGCCACCAAGTACCTCAGTCTCTGTTATTACATCACTGTTTCCCATCCAGCTGCTGGTCCAAAATATGGTGTTTAACCTCCACTGCCTGAAAGCAACTGGTGACTAGTGCTGAACCACTAACTGTAGCAGCGTGTCAGGCAGAGCTATGTGAAATATTTAGATATGTTGATTGTCACTCTGTTCCATTGTGACTGTCACTTTACAGTGTTCTCTGCTCTTGACACACTCCTAATTTTTTGAGAGACCGTTTCAGCCTGTGTCATTCATCTTCAGCTGATGAAAAATAGCCTTGTGGAGGATTTTCCCTGTCATTTAAAAATTTCCATGTGTACATATTTTTAGTGCTAGAAATATGCCTAGATGGTGGAAATTTGTTATGGTTTCATGCAAAATAACTAAAGTATGTGGATTATACAGCTAAGTTGCCAGTTTAGCACATTTAATACTTTCTGAGTATTCTTCAGGCTACTAGTAAAAATTCAAACTGCAAAGCTCAAGATGGGTGAAAGCCCACTATATTGACTGCAGATTTTGAAATATGAATTAAAAAATATACAAAATCCTAGTGGCATATAGTTCAATACTGTTTCAATTAGACGTGAAAAATATTGAGCCTGTGACTTTGAGGCTTTTGGGACTACTTCCCGACAAAGATAGATAGATATTTAAAAATTGCCGCTCTTTCCCTGAGAATTTATTTTAATAATTCTGATGAAAACTGAACTTGATTGTTGCAGCTGAGGGTTTAATTTAAAAGAAAACCCTGGATCTTTTTAATTATTCTCTGACAAATAAATGGCAGCCATGTAAAAGCAATTATTCTTAAGATGGTTTAACATTCTGAATTAATTAAAAAAATTAAACTAAGAAATAGCTACCAAACTGAGAAAAAAGGCTACCATTTACATACAAGATCTAACACATTTTCTAGGTCCCACTTTCTCTTCAGCAGTTGCTCCCCTTCCACAGAGTTACTGAAGCCTAGACTTATGGTGAAATATGGATGAACTGATTCTGCTCATCCTTCCTAAATGAATGAGTATGCCTCTGAGTTATACAGCAGTGTGGAAGTGACTGTACTCAATTTTAAAATATTTTGGTTTGATTGCTTTTGATGGGAAGTCCTAAGAAATGTGTTTCATGTGTTGTGTTGAAATAATGAAAATTATTTGTAAATGAAGGAATTTAAACTACATTTGTGGTTCAAATTTCTATTTTATACTGAATGTCAGTGCATTACTCTGACAAATAAATGCAACAAAATTGCAAATGCGATATACAAGTAACTGTTATTTTGAATTTTAATTCATAAAGGAAAAAAGTGTTTGAAAATTTTTATGATTATGAAGTACCTAGAAAGATTTAATCTACTGAAACAAATTAATTCCTTGAATATCTGAATATATATGAATTGTATCATGTTAGAAAGAGTTTCAGATTCAGTGTAGACTGCAGAAGGAAACTGGACAGATGATGCACTAAAGGATTCTCCTGCCTATACATAATTAAAGGGGACTTGCACCATATTTTTAGTCAAGGTATCACTGGGACCTTGAGGGCTGCAAAGCTGGCAGGGGAAAGACATCCGTCAGGACCACATCATGGCTTCACAAAGGGCAAGTCCTGCCTGATGAACCTAGTGGCTTTCTAAGATGGGGTGACCACATCAGTGGACATGGGAAAAGCAATGGATGTTATCTATCTGGACTTCTGTAAAGCCTTTGACACAGTCCCCCAGAACATCCTTCTCTCTAAATTGGAGGGATATGGATTTGATGGGTGGATTGTTTGGCAGATAAGGAATTGGTTCGATGGTCACATTCAGAGAGTAGCAGTCAACATGTCAATGTCCAGATGGAGACCCATGACAAGCAGTGTCTCTCAAGGGTCCATACTGGGACAGTGCTGTTTAATGTTTTCATTGATAATATAGACAGTGCACCCTGAGCAAGTTTGTAAATGACACCAAGCTGAGAGAGGCAGTTGTCACAGCAGAAGACACAGAGGGACCTGGACAAGCTGGAGAAGTGGGCCAGTATGAACCTCATTAGGTTCAACAAGGCCAGGTGCAAAGTCCTACACCTGGGTTGGAACAATCCTTCCTTTCAATACAGGCTGGGAGATGATGTGATTGAGCCCTGCGGAGAAAGACTTGGGGGTATTGGTTGAATATGAGTCATCAATATGCACTCGCAGCCCAGAAGGGCAATTGTGTCCTGGGCTGCATCAAAAGACGTGTGGTCTGCAGTTCAAGGGAGGGGATTCTGCCCCTCTACTCCACTCTGATGAGACCCTACCTGGAGTATTGTGTCCAGTTCTGGAATCCTCAAGATAAGAAGGATATGGAACTGTTGAGGTGGGTCCAGAGGAGGATCACGAAGATGACCAGAGGGCTGCAACACCTCTGTTGTGAGAACAGGCTCAGAGAGCTGAAATTGTTCAGCGTGGAGAAGATAAGGCTCCAGCAAGACCTCATAGCAGCCTTCCAGTACCTGAAGGGGCCTGTGGAGGGACTTTTAAAGGGCAAGTAGTGACTGGACAAGGGGGAATGGGTTTAAATTGGAAGGGGGAAGACTTAGATTAAATGTTATGAAGAAATTCTTCATACTGAGGGTGGTGAGACACTGGCACAAGTTGCCCAGGGAAGCTGTGGATGCCCCCTCCCTCCTCAGTGCTGTTCTTCCAAATTGTCAGAAGAAAGAATAAATTATTTTCATCTAACTGACCCGAAGCATGATCACCTGGTTTTGCTCCAGTATAAAAGCAAATCTGCTGTAGTCTTTGGGGCCCCTGTAAAAATAGGAATTGAATATGTCAGGATGCAAGGCTTACAAGTGTGGAACAGATGCTCTTAGGAGTGTCTCCTTGCTCTGCGTGCCCAGCACAGATGTGCCATGCAGGCAGTTAAAACAGCACTGCTTGGTCTAGAGTCAGTGAACCCACTGGGGTCATTTGGGTTTAAGAGCCCCATGCAGGCAGGAGAGCACCTGGGCCAGCCAGTGAGAATCAGTGTGTTGTTAACAATAGGTTTGTTGATTTATGCAGAAGGATCAATCTGTCTTAAAATTTAAACAGGCACAAATGGTGGCTGGGATTAACTCAATGTTAGCACTAACGGCATTTCAGCTACTTCTTGTGGAGGAGATTTTACTACATCATCCTAATCATCTAGAGCAGGGGTGTCAAACTCCAGGCTGAATCTGGTCCTCCACCTTGTTTTATCCAGCCCTCTGCCTTGTCTTATCAGGCCCAACACTTTGTTTCTCCCCAGTGGCAGCGCCGAGCTCCTTGTCCCTGCGCTCCTGCCAGCGCTGGTCACGTGTGCAGTATGTGACGCGCATTACACTGCAGGAGCAGGAGAACAGTGGGACCTGTGAGTTTGACACCCCTGATCTAGAGGTTCAAAGAGATAATTAAGATTTAACTGCCTGATGCAAGCACCATGCTTTATTAACGTCAGTCTGCTATTAAATGGGATTATGAGCATTACCTACTGAGAGGCAATGTGCACTTTTCCAATATGTTTACCATACAAAACTCATTTTACATCAACACTTGGAAATTCTGCTTTCCAAGCATCACTAATGCAATCACGCAGCTGATGCCAAGTTATACTAACGACTCACCCATAAATGCTGATGATAAGCCACAACTTCCACTTTCCCTATGCCCCACCAGTTGTTAAAATATATGTTGAACCTAAATGACCATTTTTGCTTCCCACCTCCATGTGAAGCAAAAGCAATTTGTTTGAAAGGAAGAGTGATAAAAGCTTTTGATGTAGAGAGACTAATTCCATTAAGCACTAAACATTTTCTGTTAGGATTTCTGAAATACTGCTTGCTTAAATTTGACAATGAATGTAGGGTCAAGTCCTTGCAAAATAAGAAAATATAAAGATGTTAATTATGATTAATATGATTTAATGGTACAGAATGAAAGATCATTACTTGTAGGTCACTCGATCACCCAGTAGGCCTAGGTTCCAAAATTCAGAGGAAATTATTTCTAAAAACTACAGTTAGACCAGTATATGTCAGAAAATTTTCCAGTATCTTGTCTTGGAGTATGCAACGTGGATTTTAATAGGTGACATCTGGTCAGGGCCCATCCTGACATGTTTTTCTTAATTGAGTTTTTTTCTATATAAACTTTTTTTCTACACAATCTGTTCTGTTTTGGGGGGGTAAACCAATATATTTTTCAATACCTTGGTTTGACTTCAAGGATTTTGTTGTATTCTTAACTTTTTCTTGGCAAGCTCTAGTATGGCTGTAGAAGACAGACAAACTAGAAGGAATACTGGCAGATCTAGAAGTACCCAACCATGTCTAATATTCCAACAGCAAAGCTCTGTTTCAGAGCCACAGAACTTAAATGAGGGCACTCAGCAAAATATTTCCTTGTCTGAAGATATTATAATGTAAGGTAAGGCAAATATGAAGGACCTGCAGGAGATTAATGGCTGATCCATAAAAAAAAAATAAACAAGAAAAAAACCCCAAACTATTATTTGTATGCAAATGGTAAGAAGCTGACTCATTTCAATTATGAATTAGAAAAGCTCAGTATGCATATGAGGAAAATAACTTGATAAATCACATTAGTGTGGATTCTTGAAAACTGAGTAAGAATATCTGGAAAAAGTTGAGTGACTTAATTTAGAATAAATAACATAACCTAAAGGATATTGTCTTTTTATGCCTGAGGTCTAAGGCACTGGGAAGGCTCCTTGCCTGTCAAAACCAGGTTATTCTTAAATTGCAACACTGGCCTAGGGAATTAAAAACTCAATTAAGGAAACTGATCTACTTAAAATAAGAGAATTTGAAAACTATGGAAACTCATCTACTACAGTATTGAAATGTTAACCTGAGGGGGGGATGGTAGTGCTAACTGGAAATAGGAAGCCACTACATAATACAACTTCCCATGTTTGAATTGACTGAAAAGGTACTCACTACAATATTAGCCTTTTTATATATTCTATATTCTATAAGAATATATATTCTTCTATTCTGCAAGTGGTTAAAAGAATCCATTACTAAAATTTTCAAGAGTAAAAGAAGCTAGAAATTAAAAGTGAAGTATTAAAACAGGATTTAAACTAAATCACATTTATTATTTTTAAAGCCTGCCCAAACCATAGCACTGAATCTAGAAGAAAGGATGGTGTAAGTATGGCTCCTTCTTTCATTCGTATCTTCAATGCATTCATGTTATAAACCAGGTCAATTTTTAGTTGTCAGGCCATCATTAATGGTGACCATTACATCAAGTAATGGTGAGCTTGCTGACAATATTAATTATAACTGCAACGCTCAACTTTAAGGTTTCCTGTTATTTCCTGTTGTGCTAGATAGAAGAAGCAAGAGAGCCAAATACGCGCTTCCTGTCAAACCAAACCTAAAACCAGAAGGAGGTTTTAGATGAAAGCACAGTTATTAGGTTTCTGGGATCAAATCAACCATTGAGCCTAATGGCTTTCAGTGTGGTGACTCTTAATGATATAGGATACTTGGTTACCAAAATTGTTATCACACCAAGTTTTTATTATTAGGGCCACTCAAAATGCTTATGTGAAAGTGGGGACTGAACTAGAGCAGTGCCTTGGATACACTGAGATCTTTTAAAAAATGTAGCTATGGAAATTTCAAAGACAAGTTAAGGGATTTTGAATAACATACATATTACTTCAGGACTGGTTTCATTGGCTACTCATTCCTTTCCAACAATGGTGAGCTGGACTGAGAAACTGAACCAGCTTTATAGCATTTGGGCTTAGGGGCAGGGAACAAAAACGTTACTTGGTGGTTTCCTTCCTCGCTGTGCAAAGAATGATAAGGTCACGGTGTGAAGGTTGGTATAAGCTGGGTGCATGCAGTGAGAAGTGAACAAAGCGGTACTCTGAGTGTCCTGGGTGGCACTGCAGCTGAACCCACCATTATGGCTTTGATTTTAACTGCTCTATCATCTGTCCAGCTTCCGAGTTAAATCCTGGAGTATGTCAGTGTGCTGCCTTCTTCCCTGAGAGGGAACCTGAAGGTGATCAGAGTAAAGCAGCAGTTTTCTTGTATTAGAGCACAACTGTATTCAGTTAATGGTTGAAAGGGTGATGTAATATTAAGCTTTTAATTTTTAGCTATTTCTAACAAAAGCCCAGCATCTTCATTACAGTATCAAGATTAGTTTGTTGCTGCACTATCAGTGAAACATTTTTCTTTCATGTTTAATCAGGCTAGACTTTTACTCTAGTCCTCTAAATATCTAGTAGAAAACTGAGACAAGTTATGAAAAACTGCTGATGTTAGGGAAGGGATATAATCTAGATTTTATTTGACTTTTGTTGGTGCCACAAAGTTGTTTCATTCTAGGATGATGACTGATTTGGCTAAGTTTCTTGGCAGATTCAGTGAAATATTAATATAAGTTAGATTGCTTTCTCTCAATGTTACTACTGGCTATGGTGTCTTTTCCATATGCCTAGCTGCTACATTTAATTAATGTATTATTTTCCTTTGCCACATTCAGTATTTGTTCAACAGATGAAGAGTTCATTAAATTGCCTTTCTAAACCATTTAAAATCTACTAGATCAGGGTGTCTCTTCTACAAGTCAGTTTAGGGAGGTGGTGGGTTTTCTTGTGATTCACTTTCACCAGAAAAAAAAAAGAAATTCCTCCTTATCTTAGAGAGAATGTAGGCTGAACAGCAATGTTCTCCTATCTTTCCTTCTGTACAGGACAGAACATACAGTCAGTGTACACAGGATCTCTCTTGACTCTAACCAAAGCAGTAACTTCTAGAGCACAAAGTCAAGTAGCATCTTCATTGTTTGTCTATAGCAGCAGTATCATTAATGACAGAGGTATTATGTATTATGTAATGGACTCGGTCCATCCTGTGCGGAGAACTTCTTTATCACTTTTAGAGTCTATTTGAAGTAGCAGTTCTAGTCTCATAGAAAGTATTCGTGTAGCTTGTCTTTAGGTGGAAATTCTTAAAACCATTTTCTTTACTGGTAAAAATTTAACATGACACATGACTTTCTGGAATTTCCCAGTACTACACGCAGAGAAGTTACACCTCGTTGTAGCTTGTGCAAAGGTGGTAGAACACAAATATCTACAAGAACATTCTTGTAGGAAAGCCAAAGGGTGGGGAAGACAGGGTATTTCCCTTCACTACCGCAGCTCACAGTCCTTAATTACCTGTTTATGCATCATGTGAGAGTCTCTGAAGACTTCAGATGGTTTTGAAGTGGGGGTTGGCAAGAATAGGCCCTATTTCAGTTTAAATTGCTTGCCTACCTAGCTGTTTGCATGATCAACAGTAAGCAGTTCATTATATTAATGCCTGAGTACTGGAGCACACCTTAGGAGAAACTTCATGAAAAACTATCTTGGTAAGAAACAAATGCTGTCATCACAGCAACAGTTCAAGAAAAGAACAACAACAAAAAAAATCAGTCTATTCTGCCATTTGCTAGTGGATCTAATGAATTCCACTGTCATCTCAGGAGTAAGATGAGACACCTGGCAGTAACTATGCATGACAAACTTTAATTTATATGGAAAGAAATGATATAATCCCTCATACTGTCCCATTCTCTCATCAGCATGCTTCTGTGCCACATTGCAGAAGCGAAACTAAGCAGGCACCTAACCTTAAACGCAACTCATCCAGATTTCCTCCTTTCCCTTCCACCAAAAGAAGCAAATAAATAAAAATCAGTTGCAGCAGCTAAACCTAAACAAGCACAGGCACGTGAATGAATTAACATATGGGAAAAAGGTAGGAGTGGTCTCAGCTGCAGCTTCAGTTCTTTATGGCAACCTACAGTAAAAACAAATTTAAGGTCTTCCCAGTCAGGATTTTTTTTCATGCTTTCGGAAGGTCTTCAATTGCAGGAAGAGGTGACATAATTTAGAAAAATAACTTTATTTTTGCATACTCAGCGTTAAAAGAATCTAGAATGCAAGTTGAGCTTGACAGAATGCAGAAACCATCAGTGACATTTAGACACTACTGCAGTTCTTTTAAGTTTTTGAGAAACTTGAGTAATTCTGGATGCAAAAGCAAGACTCCTGATACAATAAGGAGAGTAAAATTACAACTCTAACTCTCATCAGGCACAAAACTGAAGTTTCCCTGAGAAGATGTAATTACAAACTAGTGTATAAAATTTATATCACATTATCAGGATGCTTTAAGAATACAAAAGCAAGATTTGCCTACAAAAATTTAAACACAAGTCCTTAATACTCCATGCTGAAGACTAAATTTTCAGGAGCATTAAGAATTACATTTTATAGAACTACAGCAATCAGATTTAAGTTAATTATAACAGCTGGCTTTGGTATATTCCCTTTGCTTAGTTTTCAGATCAATTCTAATGTTATTTTCCTGAGATCTTTCAGTACTCATTATGAAGTCAGTGCAGGCCAACTGCTTTTTTCCCCTTTTTTCTTTCCCCTCCTCCAACCTTTCCTTTCAGCAAGCACTACATCCATGGGAAAAAAAATGAAGAATGACAATGAACAGCAAGCATTTTCCAAGCCTTAAAACAAATAGTTTAGCAAAAGGAAGTCCATTAATTACAACTTTGAGATAATAAATATTCCAAATAGTTGGCCTTCCAAAACTTGCCATCTTTGATTTTGTACGCAAAGCTCCAAGCTTCAGTGTGCAACAAAAAGTATCCCCACATTCACTTCAGATATGTCTTCTCTCCTTCTTGATGGTGGACAAGGCAGGGAGGACATCATAACCACCTTATCAACATGGTAAGAATCTTTACACCCATTATCACCACCACAAACACCGGTGTTCAGTGTTAAATTACATAGCAATATGCTACTTGTTGCTATGTTTCATTACAGAAGCATACAATATTTCAGTTCTTTTGCAGATACAAGGCTTTATGTCGCAGATACTCTTCCAAACATTTCACTGCAAAAGGGTCAACATCAGTATCGAACTTATTAGCGAACAAGTGGTGATTTCGTAACATCCAGTTCAGGTCTCCTGCCCCGAAAACACAGACAGAGCGAATGTGAATGCCACTGCATGGTGGGTAGGGTGCACCTTTAGACACGTCACCTTCAAAGTACTGCCACTTGACAAACCTGGCCAGTGCATTCATGTCAGAAACATCATATTTGTCACTAGAAGAAACTGCACCCGGGACTTCAGGGATTCTCTGAATTGTTGCCCACAGGTACTCATCTGGGCTGTAAGTGTCTTTTGCCCACTCAATGAACTTAAGTATTTTACTGCTTTCTAATACATATTCTACAAATCTTCTGCTAACTACAAAATAGGCACTACCAGAAAAAATTGGAGTACTGAGAGGTGGTAGTTGTTTGTCTATGCCCGTGTTCTTTATTTTACCATCAATAATCTCATGGTGTTTTTTCCACCTTACTTCTTTATAAACAGGCATTTTTTCTGTTTCCAAGCTGTTTTCACCTTTAAGGGCCTTTAATTTCTCTACTATTTCCTGATTGGTCTTTATAGGAAAGTCCATGCCACAGAGGTTTATTAGGTATTTCCAGTTTGAACTTCTTCTGTAGAGATCTTTCATGCAGTTAATATCTGCCTGCACCCTGCTCCATGAAGCATATACAACACTCTCTAACTGGCTGGAAATAAAGACATTATCAAAACACGAGACTATTCCCTTCACAGCAGCAAGAAAAGATTCTGGAGACTTTTTGTCAACATGAATGCAGTAAAAATTCTGAGGGGCGTAGATTGATCTTAGAAGCCTATCAAGCATCTCAATTTTGTGGTAAACCACTATTGAGTAAGCGATTGGAAATTCTGCTTCTTCATTGCTGAGAGGTTCCATGATGTATTTCCTAGTCTTGGTGAAGGAGGCACAGTCTGCTGTCATGTTAATGTAATCATTTGTTGTTAGTCTGGGGCGTTTCTTAAAAGACACTGACAATGTCTCAAGCTTTACCTTTTGAATTTCTTCTATATCCCCCTCTATAATCTTGGTGCAGTTAATATTGCCAACAGGGTCTTCTTTTGTCAGCTCTAGATGTCTCCGATTTAAGAAATCTTGTTTCTGGTTAACTTTCAAAACCGAGATGATTACTAAAATAAGAGTTAGACCCAAGAAAAGCCTGAACCGTGAATTGTGGCAAAATCGTAATTTCCTCTTCAGCATTTCAAATACCAGGTAGCTTTGCAGGGCTAAAAAAATTGCCCTCCACTCTGCTCATATCAACTTCAATAACTTCAGAAAAAACAGCTTGTGTTTCTCAGGAATTTGGTGAGTTTGTCAGGAAGATGGAAGGAAAAATCCTAAAATAAAATTAAATACAATTGTTGTTCTGATACTAAAAGGATCTTTAAAAAAATTACGGATTAATAATTACATTGTTATTTAGTGACAGTAGAGAAGTAAATAGTCCAGCCAAATAATTTTTTGAAAATTATAAGCTATTGAAATTAGTTTATTTTTCTACAAAAAGATTGGAAGAGGTAGACAGTTTTCATGAGACACTATTTCCTGTCTTCTACCGCTAGTACTAAGAATACAAACCAAAGTTCAGTAAGAAATAAGCTTACTCAGCTTCAAATGACAAAATTAAATCCAGTAAGTCAGACATGTTGCTGAGAAGCAAGTGTTTGATGTTAATTCGTGCTTTGGAGTTTAACAAGAACATTTTAGATTAGTTTCAACAGTGACACAGATTTAATTATAACTTACCATTCACTTCCTGGATGCCAGTCATGCAATACCTTCTCACCGAAAAAGCAGTTCCTGAAGGCCCTCAAGATTTTTATGTGAGATACAGTTTCTTCAACATCCTGCAGATGAGCTTAGAAATACCATCAAGAAAGAGCCAATAAGAAGAGGAGAAATAAATTAGTATAGCATAGCTACTCAGCATTCAGAGTAGTGAGAACAGCTGTGACTGAACTGATGAAATACCTTTTTAAGGTAATAGACAATACCTATCTCTAAAGCAAGTTTGTGTTAAGTCATTGCAAATGCACAAATCTAAGAGAACTGCAGTGTTGTTTGAACACACTTGTTTTTATGATTCAGCAATTGCTTTAAAGTGGAAATGTACAGCAACACTGAGTTGCAACAAGATTAATGTATTTACCAATCTTATTCTCATCTTTATTTCATAGGCACTATCTTTTGTTTTTGTTAGTCCTGTTTTCCCTTAAGCATCTTTTAGTACTCTGTGAAGGGATCATGGCAGAGTTATGCAGCTGCTACAGCTGTAGCTGTTGAGAAAACTTCAGTCTAGGGCTGGATTACAGTATTGGGCATATTTGTTTGTAAGTACTACCTCATGCAGGTAAGCTGCTCAAGAACAGGATATCCTTAAACAATTTACTTTCCTACTCGAATGCCATTTCCACTCACAAGTTCCTTGCATAATAATTCAGTGCAGGTTTGAATTTCAAATCAACATCTAATTGCAAAAGCCAATATGGTTTATAGAAAATGTCATCCAAATTGTAATCTCTAAGTTAAATGGTTAATGAAATATTGAAGTACTTGAGAGTTATACAGCTCCTTGCATTCTGACTACTTTCAAGAAAAATCTGGTGCTTCCAAATAATTTTCTGAACAGTTCTAAGAATAATCAGTACTCAAACAAACTGGTAAGAAAATCAAGAAAAACTGTTTAAGAAGTGTGTGCTCTGTCCACTCTGGGCTTTGCTGTAGGCTCTTCAGCATAAGATTTTTCTTCACCGTTCCATCTCCCTTTCTTTTCTTCAAGCTACTCCAGTATCGTTTTAGCTTTCAATTCTCCAACTGTGGCTTTCAGCTGCGTACTTGTAAATCTCAGAATAGGTACACATAAGAAAGCAAGGCCTGTCATCAGAGTTCTTTGGTAGTAAAGCTGCCACTGGGATGCACTACACATTGGGTCCACCACTATGCCCACAACATTGCAAACTGACTGACGATATTGATCCACGTGTAGTAGGTGGGGGGAAGGTGCAGATCACTGCACAAATGTCTACAACAGCTACAAGGATCAGCAGTATTTGAACCAAGTACTATAACCAAGTATTTTGTAATTCAAGCCACTAGCAGGAAAAGACCACAAAATATTTGTGACAGCACTATAGAAACAGCTCATTTACTAAAAAGTGTACTTACACCTGTAATTATTTTATCCTGCATTTCTAATTTATCTTAGGGAAGTGCACATTTATTTCAAGCCTGGTTTAGGTGTATAGTGAAGTCAAACAAACTGGAAGAAAATTTTAACCTTTAAGGTAAGTGGCCAGTTGAACTAGTGTGCAATTGCAGCTGAAAGCATAGAAGGGTACCTTTGAGGTATTAGGTATCACATTTTGATTTTGAAATCTAAGAAGAGAAATTCCACAGTTACCAGTTTAGGTTGCGATGTTGCATCAAACACAATGACAGCGAGTTTTAACATGCTCAGTAACTTATCACATGCTTGCTTATTTGATGTCCTGCTACTTTTGACTAGTAGATCTGATCCAATAATAGTAATATCCATCACATATGAAATTAACAAAGAAAGGATACTATCTATGAGATAGTCTTAAATACATGTCAAGTATGGATTTCCATAGGATGAAGCTTGTGATATTGGTCACCCTTAAATTACTGTTTTCTACCCACTTAGAAATTAAGATTTTTTAGAACTTAAAATGTGCTTCAAATACCATTGTATTTGTCAAGCTTCAGCTGACAGAAGCTATAATAATTTTTTTTAGGATGAGAGCTAGCACTACTATTATAGTCTATTCTCAGTTTTTATATGAGTACTAGCATTGTAGAGTAACACACACTTCATGAGGATTGCCACCTCCTCCTTGTTCTTTAAAAGGCAGAGAGACAGAGTCTTAATCAAAAGCTACCATTGCAGTCTTCATCTTTATTCCAAAGAATAAAGCTTGCTAAGTAGTCGCTCCTGTTCTTCAATGAAACTTAGCTGATAGCAGTATAAAGAATCACTTTCAGAAAGGCCTTTTATACCCAGCTGGGTGCAATTTCTCTATTGCTCTCAGCTGAGAATAATCAGGCCCTGCATTTCCATTATACTGAAATGACAGATCTGCAAACATTTACACATTAATGTGGCTCTTATCTTTAGGTGGAGGCTTTCCCCCACAGTCAAATTTCTCTCGCTGACATGCTGCTTCCTCTGAACAGTCTTTACAATAAATTACTATTTGCTTATGCTTGTAATTCCTTTTCTAAAAAGTCTTAAAACTTGACCATATCCCATTCTTTGCGAAAACTGAGCTTTACAGGATAAGGAAATATTAGGTACATTTCATTTAATAATATAGCTGTGTTTTGTTTTATAAAGTTTCGTGAGCCTAGTATACTCATTAACATAGTTTTGGACTGTGTTCAGTAAAGCTTTTAACATCTTTTTCTCAAGCTCTGCATAGCTGTAGTGTGCATGCTAGAGAACGTGGTGTCAGAGGCAGCACTTCATGCTGTATGAGAGCAGGAGTGAGGGTGGCATAACCGCAGATGAAAGACTTTATGCTGCAGCTTTGGTCTTGGTCTCAACTGAAGTTCAGTTTCAGAAGTTATGCATTTGGCCTGCTTCCTTATTTTACTGATTCCTCCTCAGAATACATCCCTTATTTCTGATGCAGTACTCATTAAAAGGGGAAACTTATAGCAGCTGCTGGTATTTGAAGGAGTTAGTACAAAGATTGAGTTAGCTGCCTGCTTCTCCTTTTCCTGTCAAAATTATTCTTCACTACTGTATACAAACCGCATGGTCTGACTAAACACAAACCCAAGATAATTTCAACTTGATTTTTACTAGAGACTAGTGTTCTACATTTAAATAAATCTTAAGGGAAGATGGATTCCTATATCTAGTTTAAATCTCCATTTCTGGCACATCTTCTGCACCAAAAGGCAAATTACTTGGATCATCTGCCTCTTATTTTACTCATTGGTGAAACAAGTACTCACTACCTACCTGGCAGTTTGGGAGAGATCTTGGTAAAAGTCAGGTTCTGATTTAACTTTTATATTACTGTAAAGGTGCTACTGTAAAACAGCTGATTTCATTAACAATGTCTTTACATGGCTACTATATAACTTGTGCTAAGTCTACATATGAAATTAGAAGTCTGACCCATGGAACAGACTGAAATGAATCAGCAATAGACCACACAAGTACCTATGCCAAAATTGCTGAAGGATAATGACCTTCACCAAAGAAAGGCTGTGGCCACGAACAGGAGGGAGCATCACCCTCTGAGCCCTGCTCAACATGTGATTTTAGCTAAATTCAGCTTAACCCATCCTTAAAAATAAACAGAAAATAATGCAAGAAAAGTAAGCCTTCAGAGAAAAAACGCAAACAAAACACTTTTACAAGATTGTGTTACTGTTGGGAGGGGAGACCAAAGTTTGCATGGAGGTTTTATACAGACAGGTGGGAATGGAGCTGCAGCACGTAACTGCAGTGCTAGTAGCAAGGACCCACATATCTACACCAGGGTCCTGGTCCTAAGGAAGAGGGTTTTTGCAAGGGCAAACCCAGGAGGAATACGACAGCAGATCCAAACAGCCAGTTTCTGGGGAGCTCTTTGTCGTCAGGCCTTATGGTTGCTGGCAGGGCCCAAAGGTATTAACAGGCCTTGATGGCCCCAACTAGCAACCTCCAAGTTCCCCCATGACCCCACTTCAGTCTCCCGAGGCTCCCAGCTCCTGCCCCAGTGGTACCAGAGCAGGGCTGGTCGCCAGCCCCCACAGCCTGGCCATGGGCCCTGACAGGCTACGCTCAAGTCCCAGTCCATCATCAGCCTGTCCCTGTGCCCAGGGAGGTGCCTAATGCCAGGGCTGCCTCCATGCCTCCCAGCTGCCCTGTTCTGGGCTAGTTCAGTGGGCTGCCGGGCTATGGTCTGACAGACCAACCATGGAGAGCCGCCAGCCCTGCAGTGCCCTGGAAATCTCTGCTCACACCGCAGTCCAGCAAACCCAGGATCCAGGTTTTAAGCTCTTGTTTGGATTGATACAGCTGAGTGCAAGAGATGTGTCTTTTCCTAAAGGTTAAAAGCAATGGCAGCCTCTAATCAGTGTTACACTAGCGTGGCACTACTCTCTGAGGCTATTCGTTTTGCCCAAGATACACCATCAGGATTTGGAAAACAGGATTCCTGGTTCTTGGGCTTCACAGGGTCTCCCTTGTGCCAGCTCATGTAGAATGCATCACCCTCCTCTGTCCTCTCAGAAGGAGCTTAAAGAGCAGAGTGAAACCATAAACTAAGTATATATTTTATGTATTTAAGCAATTACCATACATTTTTATGGTAAGTATATCTCTACCTTGGAAAAAGCAGTTAGGGCTTGCTGTGAAAATGGTACACAGACTCATCTCATGAAAAGGTGAAAACCACTAGGGGTTGGTGCCTTAATTTTGGCATTTCAGTCTTTTCTACTTCAGTCTTTTCTCACATCAGTGGAACAACTGTTGAGGCAAGATATTAAACACCAATTCAGCATCCAAAAGGAAGCACTGTAGCCTCCGAAATACACCACAGGAGAGTATTAGCATTGTAAATTCACAAGGTTGAGGATAAGAAATTACTTTGGGGTACTTCAGCAGGCTATAAATTTCATGAAAGACTGACAGAAAGGCAGGAAAGAGCTTGGAGTTAGGTAGCATCATGGAGGCTGTCAGGACGTCAAAACCAGTTATATAAAGAGCAGGGAAGATCTGACAGGTCTTGCAGGCTTAGTGGCAATATTCTGGTGTTGGGAATCTCTCAGCCTTGTGGGCTGCTGAACTAACATGCAGCCGGCTCCCTCCTTCTATTTTTCCTCCTATTCTGCTTCCTCTTGCAAATACCAGAGGAAGTAAACAGTAATGTTCATTCTTTTGTAGTTGCTTTGGTGACTTTTGGCATGCAGCTACCGTGGAGAGGACCCAGCAACACGAACATTATGCAGGCCTCTATTATATGTCCACAGACACATTAGCTTTAAATCAAAGCTTTACAACACATACCTGAAAACTTCCTGGCAGCTGCACTAATGGCCTACAACCATTTCTGGCAATCCAAGGGTTTGGTTTTTTTTTACAGAAATTTTATGAAGAAAAGCCAAGTGGAAAATGAAGTGCTGAGTACGCCTACCTCTGAAGTGGTAGTTGGAATGGGCCAGGAGACAAGTAATCATTTTGATGGGTGGGGAGTTGAGAGTCAGAACTGACTTATTTTTCCCTTGCCTCAGAGGGAGGGACGATATATGGAAAATTCAGCTACAACTGAGAATAGTAAATGAGCAGGTGTTGACCTTGCTATTCTGTCTCCCTATTCACAAATTCTACCTGAGATACAAAATTTTTCTTCAACACTTCAGAAGGATGTCCTCCACTAAAGGTAGATTTGTTGGCAAGTCCTTCAGTTTTACCAGTGCATATCCACGATGCCTCAAAGCATATATGTCCTGCATGCAGTTATTAGAGTTAACCTGCTTCCAATCAGGTTCAGTTATGCAGAACATTTGATCTGATAAGGAAGTGATTTTTAAAGTTGTAAGCAGCTTGCATAAACACAAACATGCATAAGCACAAAGACAAACTGCAGAGACACAGGGTTATCGGCAGAGATCTGCCAGACACAGAGTGGAGTCACCCAGTGGAACAACCTGAGTATTTGTATACATTGGCTACTTCAAAGTACAATGTGTATCTGTTGTTTTCACGTTATTCTGAAGTGAGAATTATAATATCACCAGCGATGGAGCAGTTGCTGCACTCCTCATGCCCACCTCCAGAATTTTGCTACTCTCCGTCCTGCAACAATGGTACATTTCAGAATGGAACATGCTGGCTGCTTCTGCTGCAGCAAAGGTAATATGTATCAAATCACAACTAAAGCTTATGGGGGGAAGGAAGAGGCTGTCTAATAAAATTTTAGTACTTGGATCCCTCTTTGAATCATAGAATCAGAGAACGATTTGAGTTAGAAGACACCCTAAAGATCACCTAGTTCCATCCCCCCTGCCATAAGCAGGGACACATCCCCCTCTTCAAGTGCAACATTTGGAATATTTTGCTGAGAAGACTTTCTTCAGTCCTGTGTAGAAGGCAATGTTTTAAAGCCATGCCTACAGTTACAGTTCATCAGTGAGCTGAAGGACAATGAGTACTGGCAGCAAGAAAAGAACAGACGTCTCTTGTAGTTACAGGACTAACAGCATCACACTGAGATGCACAGGTTTAACTCGCTTGTGTAAAGTCAATAATACTTCCTACTTTAAATCTACAGCTTATGAGGTACTGTGTGATCTTTTTGTTGTTGGTTGTCTCCACTCTCCACTCGGTGAGATAAGTTTAATCTGATCTGCAAGACAACTGCACATTAAAAAACCCACAGCTCAAAAATACAACTTTTTGTTGACAAGGTAGCAGATACTACCTTTCCAGGTAGAAGCTATTTTCCAGTAGGTTCTGTTGCAAAGGACACAAAAAGACAGCCCTCCTCCCACCCACATTGTAGTTTATAGTGCTGCACGTCATGTATCATCAGCAATGGGTAATGTCCACTGCCACCACGTAAACTTTATACTGGGTGAGAACCACCACCTCTTATTCCCTCCTTTACAGGATTTTTCTGTAGGAAAATAGCCTAATCCTCCCACATCTCAAAAAGATGAGCAAAAGAAGGCTTTAAAATCTAGCTGAGAATGATTCTGATAGGAGAATGCACACCTGGAAACATTTTTGTAACACAGTTACCAAACACAGTTTTTTCCTGTGATTTAAAGTCTTCTTGCCTAGGGGTGCAGACAGCTTTCTGAGATAACCTGTCACAGTTTTCTGAGATGCAGTGAGGTTTCTGCTTGTTCCATTAAGCCTCTGTACTAGTGCCACGATTATCCTGCATATAATGATGCTTCACAGTGTAAGAAGTGGTGTCCCTGGAGCTATGAAGTAAATCTAACAGCCCGTGTTATTTCAGTTATACTAGTTGGGCATGCCACATTCTTGTTGAATTACCTGTTTTCACCTTCCCTAAGACAGAATTCTATGTTGATTAAGTTAAGTGTTTTCAGGTTTCAGGAGCGTATGAATCAAACGAAGTGGAGACCTTTTAGATTATGATAGAATCCAGAGGAAAACCAGGAGGAAATTATTAGAAGATCAAAATTAAATCTTTTCATAGGGTAGCAGTGGGTTTCCCACTGTGGCAACAAACAAACAAATCACCATATTCTTAGCACAGCAGATTAAATCTTGAGCTTGTGTGTTTCCCAGTGCATTTTGCTTAAGCTAGAATAAAAAGAACAGAGTTGCCTAAGGTATCAGTTTTTTTAAGTAGCTCCTGGCTCTACTGGCCTCACCTCAGGGAAGAAGTATCATGCCAGAAAATTCAGATTCATAGGAAAGAGATGATGTTGGTTGCTATTGTTTACTATGGGCAGAGTAGAGATTGATTGAGGAGAGAAAATAAAAGTAGTATTTTCTTTTGTATACACCTACTTTAAAAAGCAATGTGCCATTGTAACTAAGTTCCAGACTGAGATACAATTACTGCATTACTTTGCACAAGAAGTTTCAATTTGAAGTCGACAGACTGAAATGCTGGATTTGTCCCCTCCTCTCTTACAATTTCTGACCATCCTTCTTGCCAGATCTGAGGTCATCCACCTCATATTCTATCAAAAAATATATTTTTAAATTGCGGGCTCCAAAACAGCAGCTCCCTCTGGCTGCCACTCCTCCTTCTTCCCACAAAGAAATCTACTTTTCTGAGTAACACTGAAAGGAGGCAAAGTGCCAGAGCATAACTGAGCCTCCTGTCAGGCTCCTGGGTCCTCCCACCCAACTTGGGCCACAGAAATTTACAACGTTTTGAACAGTTTTGCTGTTCTGAGGGGAAGGGTAAAAAAAAGCAGTTTCCTCATGGTTTTCCCAGTTCCAGAAAATCTAACAGAGTGGAAAAAGAAAAAAAAAAAAAAGGCACATCCCAGGGTTGCAAAAGCTCACGAGCATTAGACGTTCCCTGAATCCTTGGTCAGGAACAGATTTCACACAGATCTCACATCAACCCATCACACCCGAGGCCAACAGCCTGTCCCAGGCTCCTCTGCGTGCCTTGCGGGCTCCTCTGCGTGCCTTGCGTGGGCAAAGGTAAAGGGAGGGAATAAAGACAGATAGAAAGGAGGGAGGGAAAGAAGGAGAAAGTGGAGAAGGAAAGAAAATGAAGACAAAGACAGAGGGGAGGAGAGGATAAAGGGAAAAGGAGAACGAAGGAGAGGAAGAGAGAGAGGGAGAGAGGAAGAGAGAGAGGAAGAGAGAGGGGGAGAGAAAGGGGGAGAGAGAGGGGGAGAGAGAGGGGGAGAGAGAGGGGGAGAGAGAGGGGGAGAGAGAGGGGGAGAGGGAGAGAGGGGGAGAGGGAGAGAGAGGGGGAGAGGGAGAGAGAGAGGGGGAGAGGGAGAGAGAGAGGGGGAGAGGGAGAGAGAGAGGGGGAGAGAGAGAGGGGGAGAGGGAGAGGGAGAGGGGGAGAGGGAGAGGGAGAGAGGGAGAGGGAGAGGGAGAGAGAGAGAGGGAGAGAGAGAGAGGGGGAGAGGGAGAGAGAGAGAGGGGGAGAGGGAGAGAGAGAGAGGGGGAGAGGGAGAGAGAGAGGGGGAGAGGAAGAGAGAGGGGGGGAGAGGAAGAGAGAGGGGGGGAGAGGAAGAGAGAGGGGGGAGAGGAAGAGAGAGGGGGGGAGAGGAAGAGAGAGGGGGTAGAGGAAGAGAGAGGGGGGGAGAGGAAGAGAGGGGGGGGAGAGGAAGAGAGAGGGGGGGAGAGGAAGAGAGAGGGGGGGAGAGGAAGAGAGAGGGGGGGAGAGGAAGAGGGGGGGGGAGAGGAAGAGAGAGGGGGGGAGAGGAAGAGAGAGGGGGGGAGAGGAAGAGAGGGGGGGGAGAGGAAGAGAGAGGGGGGGAGAGGAAGAGAGAGGGGGGGAGAGGAAGAGAGAGGGGGGGAGAGGAAGAGAGAGGGGGGGAGAGGAAGAGAGAGGGGGGGAGAGGAAGAGAGAGGGGGGGAGAGGAAGAGAGGGGGGGGGAGAGGAAGAGAGGGGGGGGAGAGGAAGAGAGAGGGGGGGAGAGGAAGAGAGAGGGGGGGAGAGGAAGAGAGGGGGGGGAGAGGAAGAGAGAGGGGGGGAGAGGAAGAGAGAGGGGGGGGAGAGGAAGAGAGAGGGGGGGAGAGGAAGAGAGAGGGGGGGAGAGGAAGAGAGAGGGGGGGAGAGGAAGAGAGAGGGGGGGAGAGGAAGAGAGAGGGGAGGAGAGGAAGAGAGAGGGGAGGAGAGGAAGAGAGAGGGGGGGAGAAGAAGAGAGAGGGGGGGAGAGGAAGAGAGAGGGGGGGAGAGGAAGAGAGAGGGGGGGAGAGGAAGAGAGGGGGGGGAGAGGAAGAGAGAGGGGGGGAGAGGAAGAGAGAGGGGGGGAGAGGAAGAGAGAGGGGGGGAGAGGAAGAGAGAGGGGGAGAGAGGAAGAGAGAGGGGGAGAGAGGAAGAGAGAGAGGGAGAGAGGAAGAGAGAGAGGGAGAGAGGAAGAGAGAGAGGGAGAGAGGAAGAGAGGAAGAATCGGCGGGAGGGAGATAACCAGAGGAAAAAAAAAAAGAAAAATAAACTGTAATAAACAGGGGAGAGGAAGAAAGGAAAGAGAGAAAGAGGAAAAGAAAGAAGTGGAGAGGGGTCCTCCAGCGCGGCACCTGCCCGGCAATCGCGGGGCTCCCGGAGGATCAGTGCTGACAGCCCGGCGCATCCACAGCACCCACCTGCGGGGCCGCGGCTCGGCTCGCTGCGTGGCGGCGGCGCGGGGCAGCACTGCGCCCCAACAGTGCGGCGCGACAACTCCCTGCAGCACCTCCGCTGCCCACGATCCCGGCACCGCCCACCCACCCACCGGCCCGGCGCTCCCGCCCCTGCCTCGCCTCAGTCCCGCCCGCCCCTTCGCTCCGGCGGTGCCGAGCGGTCGCCAGGGGCTTTTGCAACTGCCCTTCTTTAGAATCACAGAACCGCTTGGTTGGAAAAGGCCATTGAGATCATTAAATCCAACCGTACCCGTCCACTACTAAATCACATCCCTAAGCTTCATCTACCCGTCTTTCAAACACGTCCAGGGATGGTAATTCAGCCACCTCCCTGGGCAGCTGTGCCAGTGCCTGACAGCCCTTTCAGTAAAGAAATTTTTCCTGATGTCAAATGTGAACCTCCCCTGGTGCAACGTGAGGCCATTAAGCCTTTTCTCCCTTTTCCTAAGGCTTCCCCTGGCAGAGCCGGTAGCGTTGAAACCACGCAGGACGGAGCCGCGGCAGCAAAGGGGCTTTCTCTCAGTTCCCCAGATCGTGTTCCAAAAGGAGCCTCCAAAAGGGCTCGGTTCGGCTGCAGCAGCCGCGCCTTTGCGAGCGGGGATCCGCTGGTGCCGGGTCCCCGCAGGTGGGGATGTGCAGCCCGTCCTGCAGCGCCCACCTTTGGCGGACAGATGTGTTTTAAATGGGCCGGCGGTGGGAAAATCGAGAGGCGGAAGAGGGAAGTGGGGTGGGAGGGGAGCAGACCTGGCTGGGTAGCCGGGTACGAAGCCGTACGGCGGTGAAAAGGCAAGCATGTCTAGGAAGGGTCGGAGAAAGCCTTTGATTTGTTATTCACGTTGTCCTATCAAAGGTCTGCCCGACGGTAAGCACACTGGAGAGGGTTTGCAGAGCCGTGAAACGTGAAGGTGGAGCTTAGAGGCAGGCAGCTTCTTAATGCATTACCAAAGTACTTATAAAGAATACAGAACATTAAATTCCAATGAAATAAGAAGTTCAAAGAAAGCATCTTCCTCATTGCAAAACCCCAAATGCTGCAGTGTGCAGCAACTTGAACATCGCTTTCAAGTTTCCCCAAGAATATCTGCATGTTGGCATTACCTGGAGTGCAGTATGATTTGGCAGATCAAGGCGTGCCTAAAGGACTCTACAATCCTTTCCCCAACCCAGCTGTGAGTTCCCACTGGACGTTCATGCATCTGCACAGCAAGCAGGATCATGGGGCTGTAAGCTGATGAGAAAATGGGAAGATGTGGTTTGGAGACTGTCGCTAGGAGACACTGCCAGGAGGAGTGGGAATTGTGTCCACATGTCATCACTTAGGTCAGGAAGGTGAATCAGGGAATGGACCTCAAGTTTACATCATCATATTTCCAAGAAAATTTTCATTATACGTATACCTTCTGGGTAGAGAAGTAGTGTATAACTACATGCTAGTTTGGCAGTCCTCCCATTTTTCCTGATAGGTGCTGGGGAGAAAAGGGGCCTTTCTAGTATGTCTGGTGTTTGTAGGACTGAACATTCGGTGGAGCACCATGCTAAAATGGATTTTCCTCTATAAACTCAGTCAAGGTTAGTAACAGAAATTTCCAATGGGAGTGAGAAATATGGGAGGAGGGGCCAAGTTTTCCTACTTGTTATTCCTGTGTAGAGTAATGGTTTATGATTACAGCTGATGGCAGTATCTTCTTGTTCTTACATGTGAATTAGAAAAATAATTCACAGGTACCGTAAATTTAGTTACTTGTGCTCTTGCTAAACTGGCTGCAAAGCATTGCAATATTGCCACTGCAGCACAAGAAACATTAACTGTAGAGCTAAACACCAAGTATTCTTAAGAGAGTGAATTGGGTAAGCTTTGGGTGCAGATGTTTTCTTCCATTGTTTTTCATTCATCCAGCCTTAATTACTTGCACAGTTACAAATGCAAAGAAGTGTGTTAGATCAAAATAAACAAAACACCAGAGTTGATATATGTTGCTGCAGTAACAGAATGTAAACTCTAACAACTACTTCCTGCAGAGAGAAAAATAATTTTAAAATAATTAAAGTAATTCTGAAAGTATTTATCCCAGGTAGACAGCTGACTTTCAGAAGTCTGTTATTCTCTAACTTTTGTTCGGGTAGAAAGTGAAGTTTTGTAGGCTAACATGATTAGAGAGATTGTGATCCTTGGCTGACCATGCTGGCAAAATTTCACAGCTTTATGAAATTTCAGGGACTGTGTTTCAGTTATGGCTCCTTTCATGGACAGTTTTTGTCAGCTGATCCTGAAAGAAAATGAGTGAAGTGGCTTTTTACCTGTTTTTTTGTCTTCTGTCCCTCAGGCTGGAATATGAAGATGATATAGTTCACAAGCTGCCCTTCAAGCTATGTGACAGACCAGTGCGAGGTGTCTGTATGGCAGCTGTGAAACAAAATAAAGTAAAAAAAAACAAAAAAAAAAGTCATTCACAATTTTTGAAGTACTGACAGAGGAATTAAATAAAACAATGGAAAAAGCAGAACTTAGAGAAAAAATGCAGTAAAAATAAACAAGAAAGCAAGTCACAAATATGGGAAATTTAAAATATGTAATTGATTTTGTTGTAAGTCTTGTCTTGTTTGCAGGAAATAAATTTGTACATGCATATTTGATAACGTCCATTATGATAAGACCAACAATCTGGTGAGAATGAGGCATACAAATAACATAAGTTTCAAGAAACATTTTCTGTGCATGGTTAAACTTGCACAGTTATGACGCAGGAGAATAGGGCTTAAATACACTTTCACTATGAGGACACCTGTCTCATAGGTATGCTTGCTCTAAATTGATAGTGTCTTATTTGTCATTTGGCAACTTCTTCCAGGTTTTTAGGCTTAGTTTTTCATGACCTGTCAAAAGTTGGAGCTTAAAAGAATTTTTTAAACCAATACTTACTGCTTATTCTTGTATTGTCTCAACTTTACCTGTTTTAAGGAAGCAGAAGTTTACCTTTTCTGAAAAACCAAACTGGTCTAGCATTTTGTAATGTTAATGACTTCTCTACTAACCTTATCTGAAGATTGCTTGTCTGAATGTTTGTATACAATAAGTGTAACTCCAATATCTGTTTCTCATGATAGTTCAAACCTAACATCTTAATATCTAACCTCAGTTAGACAGAGAATCTTAACCTGAGCTTTGAATCCTACCAGGGCTTGGAGTTTTCCTAATATGGGCACTGTGCCTTCACTACATTAACCCTCTCTAAGGAAAGAGTTGCTACAATCCAGAAATTTGTATTTTCTTTTCTCTAAGCAATTCCCTAGGTATGAGACTTAATGCTCTTGCCTAGATCTCCATGCTCCTTGCTCTGTACCTGGGTAGGGAAGAAAATAATCCTAATCTTCGATTTGCAGAGAAACTCCTGAAAGTTGAACCTCAGCATGTCAGGAGCAGAGGGTGCCAGAAATGCAAACACTGTGTGCAGAAGAAAAAAGGTCTGAAGAAGATGATCACAGCTGCCAAAACCACTTTAACTTAAAATCATTGTCTGACAGAAGGAGAGTACCCCACCCCATTTAAGGAAATATATTTTAAGTACGTTGTAGCATACTTCTATTAGGAACAAAGTGTCTTCTGATATGTGTGTGTATTCTTTTGTTGGGAAGAGCATGGCTGATGCCTAAAGTTAGTAAGAGAAGGTTGTGCTTTCTTCCTCAGAATGTGTAATACATATCAGAAATACTTCTTCATTTTACCCATTGTGTGTTTACACAAAATTGTCATACTTTTTGAGAGGCACATTTTTCAGGTAAGTTTAAAATAAGTTCAATATAAATAAACTACATCAGTACTGCATGCTCAAGGCCATCCTGGGACAAACTTCTTCTAAGACTCTGACTGGCAGTTAGTACTAATTACAGAATCAAATAGAATGGAGTGGATTGCAGCCTTGAGTTGCCAAAATTAACTGTAAAACATATACTGCGTAAATTAGGGGCACCTCATTGTACCACTGTGGTGAGTTTGACCTTGGCTTGCTGCCAGATGCCTGCCCAGTAGCTCTATCATTCTGTCTCCTCAACAGGAAAGGGGGCAGAAGTAAAATGTAAAAGCTTATGCTTTGAATAAAGACAGGAAGATTGCTTACTTGAAACATATTCAACCTTGCTTTAATTTACTACCAATTAAAAATAGAGTAGAATGGTGATAAAGACAAAACAAAACCCACCTTCCTCCTAGTCCCTTTAGCTTCTTCCCAGGCTCAATTTTACTCCTTTGTTTCTGACTTTCCCACCTCCTTTCCTAAAATGCAAAAGAGGATGAGGAATTGGAGCTGTGGCCAGTCCAAAACAGCTCCTTCCTCCTCACAGTATTCCCATGATCCAGCATGAGTCCCTCTAAAGGATAAAGTTCTTCACGAACTGCTCCTGTGTGGATCCTTTCCACAAGGTTCAGTTCTTCGTGAAGAAGAGTGTTTCCCCTCTGGGCTGCAGTTCCTGCCTGCCCCTGCATGGGCTCTTCACAGGCTGCAGCTTCCTTCAGGGCATATCCACCCTAGCATGGGGTCTTCCATGGGCTGCAGGGTGGACATTTGCTCCACTATGGTAATGCATATGCTGTAGGTGGACAGTCTGCTCCACCAAAGTTTTGTCCATGGGATGCAGGGGAATCTCGGCTCTGGCACCTGAAATACCTCCTCCCTCCTTCTTCACAAGTCTTAGCATCTGCAGGGCTATTTCTCCCATGTTTTTCTCACTCCTCTCTCTCACAGCTACCATGCAGTGGTTTTTACCCTTTCTTAAATGTTATTACAAAGGTATCACTGATGAGCTCAGCTTTGGCTGAGTTTTGGAGCTGTTTACAAAGGGCTGTGTCCAGCACAAGGCATCCCTTGGCCTCTTCTCACAGAGGTCATGCCTGAGGCCTCACATACTTGACCTTGCCAAGTAAACCAAATAGAACCACTTAGGTTATTTTTTGTTTACTCTGATCCAGTTAAAAATTGAGACTTGCTAATTGCACTGAAGAGATTAGAAGCAGGCCTGACACATCTGCCAGGAGGATGAATGACTCCTCTTGCTGGTTTAGCAGAGGAGTTGTGAAAGATGAGTCTGGCATGGCCTGGCAAAGCCAGTATTTTAACCATAAGGAGAATCAGTGAAGCTCCTCCTAAGACATTAACAAATTAGAAAAATTTCAGCCTTTCCAACTATTCCAAGTTTTATTTATTAAAAGCATAAATCATCTTGGAAAGTCCCCTCTCCCAAAGTAAAAATAAATCAATAAAAATATTATATATAAAAATGTAAACAAATACATACATATATCCATACATGCATGCAGACATATACATATGTGTATGCACACACAAGGAATTCTGAACTAATGTCCGAGTTGGTTTTGTTTCTGCTCTATGCTTTGGCAACATTTCATGAATTTCAGAGCCTGGTCTCACAATTGCTCTAAGCACAGGCTTCTTCTGAAAGGATTGCAATCCCCTGTGTCTTCAGTGCTCTTCTCAAGCCTTTCCTTTGATTTCCTGTCATCTGTCCATTTAAGTTCCATGCCTCCTTCCCCCTTTGTTGACAGTCATCTGTTGCTATAGGTGTGAGAAACAATTCCACTCCAGTTTTATAGTCTCTCTTGCACACATTTCCTAGATAAACATGTATTTTCTTTCCGCTATAAGTGGTTAAACTCATGTTATCCTACATCACATGAGAAGCATCTTTGATTTAGTTATAATTAGTTGATATTATAATTAGAATTTAAATTATATAGTTATTAGTTTTTCTATGACACAATGTTACCATCAGTTGTTACATATACTGGTAGTCTGGTGCTGAGTTTCCTATTTGCATTATGCTGATGTTACAGACTTCAGAGTTGTTGGTATAACAAATATAGCTAATATGATTTCATGCTATGTGGTCTTGTATCGTTACTTGTAAACAGGAGGAAAAAAGAATTCCGTATCAACACTTTTTTTCCAGTGTATGTAAAAAAATTACTGCCTGCTTAGGGCCATGAACATGAAGTTTCTTTAGATTTCTTTGTATGCACAACATTAGCTTCTTACCTTTACTTTGTTCCTTCTTTGTCATCAAGTTTTCAACATCTGCTCAGAATTTCACCCTGTTGTTTTCCTTATGACACTGTGTCTAATTCGTGTAAAATAGGCAGTACTTTTGTTATTTCTTTATTTTTTTTTTCAGTTACATTTTCACCGTACTTTATCTGTTATTGTGGGTTCCTTTTAATAGCAGGGTTGCTCTGTTACCTGGGATTAGCTGAAAATATTTCAAAAGGTAAACCACTTTTTTTACCATCATTTGCTCTGCTGGGAACAAAATGTCTTGCTCTGTCCCTCTGGGCAGTCAGTCTCTCTGTACAACACCTTCATAAAAGTACCCTATGTGTGATTCCTGAGAAACTGCAAAAATATGAGATCTGACCACATGAATGTTGCAGTGCCTCTGTGGGAGTTCTATGTCAGTTGTGAATAAAATTTATAGATTGATATTTTTCATTACAGGGCTAGGTGCTCCATTCTCTAAGAAAATCATAATCTGTGTATTTACAAGTGTTGAGAGTTGTTAGGATTAATAGCCTTGCTTAGCACTTGAAGCCAAAGTACTTGAAGCCTTAGGCTGCAAGAGCTGAGAGTGAATTTTTTTCTGTTGAAACCACAAAACTAACTGAAACTGGCAGATGCAAGCAGAACGAAGAAGATAAGAACCAAGGAAATGGTTGTGAGAGAATGTGGTAACTTCAGAAGGTGACCAGCCCAACGACCAAGAAAACCAATTAGAAATCAAGAGACCGCTGACCAGAATTAAGTGATTGGACTCGGGGATCAGGTAACAGTTGGTATGTTCCAGGAAACCTACAAGGGTGTAACTGGGGTGCATGATCTGAAATGGGGATCTGTCCTTGAAGGCACCTAGCTCAAGCTGCTCTGCATGTTCAAAAAATAAACCATTTATTTACTCAGCAGACTGGCAACTCATCTTAAAACAGGAATCTAGGGCCAAGCCTTGTTGAAGTAGCCTCCGCATAATTCGTAATAGAGACCAGGTGGTGGCTGCACAATTTGTGTAACAAAAGATTGCCTTTAGCTCTATATTTAGTACATATGAACAAATAATAATGATTGTCCCCTGGTATATGATATGATTATTGCCTGTTTGTAACTTCACTGTAAGATTAGATGCTACATAATCATATAAATGGCACAATATTATAAATCACAATGGGTTTATCCTTATTACTAGATATAACTGCCTTTTAAATCATTCCTAGAATCAGCATGTGTGTACTTGAGAGTAAAAGCATACTTCCATTTTTATTAGGAATTTCGTCTTTGTCCACAGGCTTTTGTAGAAGGCTTAAATTCTTAGAAATGTAGCAATTTCATCAAAAGGATATATTTTATTGCACACTTTACAAAGTCTTTCACAGTTCCCTTTCCAAACTCATCCTATTGATTTCAGTTTCTAAATCTGTCTTGTTTCTTTATGTTCCCAGGAGTTAGTGGTTTGTTCTGCTCTGGAGGGCAAATGTGCAGTCCTAATTACAAGCTAGTCAATTTACATTGTGCAATTCATCCCTTCTTACTAGTCTGAGTTTAAATATATGTTCTATATAAACATCATACTCAAGTTAGAGTGTCTCAATGTCTGTCACAGATAGATGCTAAACTAGGAGTTCCCTGAGACTTTAAGACTGCCTATAAAATTGAGGTCTTTTGTAGGAACTTCCTAAGTTTCCTCTTCATTTTAACTGCTTCAGACTTTCTAAGTCAAGAATATTTAGTACATTTCCTTAGTACAGTCTGATATAATTATAATTTCACTTATGTATCAATTTTAAAATAGACTTGAATATTCAGGACAAATCAGTTTTCTTCTCATATTTATTTTCAGCAGCTTCATTTAGGCTTCCAGGGGGACAAAATTTCTGCTTGGTCTCTTTGAATTTTGTCCCTTGGTCTCTCACTTCCTAAGCCCAGCCTTATCACATAGTGTTTATAGGTAGGTGGTGGTGTTCTGTGGCAGAGGTAAATATTAAAAAAAAATCCAACCAAAGAAGCAGGAGGCATTTACCTCTTAATGATGAGTTACAAGTAAGAAATTTGTGAGAAAGAAAGAGTTTAATTTCTTGCTCTCCGCTTTGCAGTAAGTCCTCAAGAACACCTCTGTTCTCTTAAGAGGTTTTCATTTCTTTAGAGAACAAGACTTTTGAGAAATACCATACCTTCTCCCTTGTCAGCAGTCCAGAGGGATCTTACGCTGCTGCTAACTTCTTGAAACAGTGAAACAACTTTATGTAAGAAGAGATCTGTAAAATAAACACACAAAAATACCCCCCGTGCCTGATTTTTAAGCAAAATTCAGAGTTTTGCACTATAATGTAAAAAGTTTTAGTAGTGAAAAATTCTATAAACAAATATTCTGGTGTGGTTTTGTGTCCCAGCTTGCTGGCACATGCCTAAAGTTAATCTCTGTAGCTCTGCTAGGAAGTAGGATTGTTGCCACCCTGAAGAAAATATTTCTTCAAGATAAACATATATAAATGGGAACAGCATCCTCAAAAAGACTCCACTGATCAGCAAATGCTTCCTGGATCAAATATCTTCATTTAATCCTTGTATTTGACATTTTGTTAACTCTTAGTGCTTGATCTGTCAATTGGCTGATCTCTGTACCTTAGGATGTTGTTTGACCAAAGAGTTTAGACCAGCACTAGAAATCAATGGATTTAGTTTTAATTTAACAAGAAGCCAACCAGTGATCTCGGGTGGTGTTTTCCTCCTCATGCTGTCTAAAGTAAGGAAAATGAAGACCATAAGTAAGTGTGCTTCTAAAAATCTCTGTTCAACCTGATGCCAACAAGCTGTACCAATATAAATCGGTATAGTGGAGAAAATCATTCAAACAGATCACTGTTCTTTCAGTAATCTGAAGTGAAAAAGCTGTTCTGTGAGAATACCTGTAGCCTTTTTTTCTCTAGCAGCAGGCCAGAAAAGGAATGAGAAAAAAAACAGAGGTTACCTCAATCTGAAAATTTGCTCTTAATTAAGTACAAATAAGCCTTTCTAATAATGGAGGTTGACACTGTGCTTTTGCTAAAGTGTGCTTCTAATAGAAACCAATACTAAAGAGTACTAGATGTATGGATTTTATGGTATCTGTAGTTTCTTAATTAAATAAAGAGGGCAGGATTTTCTACAGTGAATTATTTTCAGGTTTACTCATGAAATGTTCTCCGTCAATGTAGAGATTTTGTTGCGGCAGTCATTATGACTGTCCAGCCCTTTGGCAACCTTTTCTTCTTACAGCCACCTTCCATGTAATATCTCCAGATGTGTTCAAAACAATTTATAATCTGAGCCAAAAACATGTAAATATTCACTTAAAGCTCAGAATGAAGTCCAATGTTGACAGTTTTGTTTCTTTGACAAACTACTGCAACTTCCTATGCAAAGAAATTTAATGTACTGATAAACCATTCTGAAAATCTGGCCTGGTGTTCTCACAGAAATGAAGAAACAACCATGTATCATTCGTGTTCTTGCTCCTCTCTCCTATAAATGCATTACAACAGTTATGTTCAAAGCAAAGTAAAAGGAAAAAAACATTCTCATTCCTACCACAGCAAGATATTACATTGCATGTTCTCCTCATGAAGAGGTGTAAGATGAAGTGGTAGATGTTAATCATATCAGTTAAATCTGAACATACTGGGGCTCTGCCAATGAAGCAAGATCATGTTAGAGACCTTTTATGTATCACATATGAATCTTCACAAAATAGTTCAGGAATAGAATTTGAACAAAAATCACTGCATATGTAGTGCCAACTAATGTACAGGTAAAAATTGCCTTAACTTTGGAATTCCTGAATAAAAATCACTTAGATGTTTCACTAATTTAAAATTTAATATAATCTATATTTCTGATAAACATATAGGAACACCCAGATCATATAAGTAAAACTGATGAGATTCCATTGCACTGCAAAGAAGTAACGTATAGAGTGAGACTCTTTAGTAATTTAGTTCTATTTAATCCATTATAATTCAATTTATTTCAAAGGATCTACTGAGTATTTAAACTGAGGTATCTGAAACCAGAATTTGGCTTGATGTTTAAGCAATCTTTTAGATCAAAGTGTTAGCAATATTCTATGGCCAGAATTTTGTTTTTAATCATTTAATGTGTTGTAATATTTACTGAGCAATGTTCACAAATCTTTCAAGATCATTGAAGTGCTCTTAGGCAAGTGAGGCCTGTGAATGCACTCATGATCTGACATGCTTTATGAAATCTTCAAAAACTATGTACAGGGTAACTGATACTAATATATTTAGCAGGAGTGCCTGTCAAAAAAGTAGAGGGTAACCTTTAAGTATTTGTCTAATTTAGCAGTATTTTAAGTACTGAAATGGAAGGGCCTTGAAATCCACGTTGACATTCTCTTTGTTTAAACATATTGTTGATATTCACTCAAAAACTGGCATAAATTGGCATAAACAAATTGATACAAACTTGGCAGCATTTTTGGGTGCTCATGTAAACGATTGTCTTCTGTTAGCCTTTTCTCAATTCACTAATCCATGCCCTTGGATCAAGTCTATGAGAAAGCTACAAGGAAAGCACATAGAGCAGTTTATTACATTCCTACACAGAAATGCCAGAACATAGAGGCACCTATCTTCCTTAAACTTCCAGGTTCAGCTCTGTGTATTTTCCTCCTGGCTGCAGTGAGTGTGAATGGGAGACAGCAAAGGCGATATTGTCATTCACACTGACAAAAACTTGCACAACTGAGTGAGGCCACAAGCTGTAAACTTGAAGCTTACACATGCAAAGCTGCAAGATGAACATGAGCCAAGAATGTGCCTGGCAGCCAAGAGGGCCAACCATATCCTGGGGTGCATCAAGCACAGCATTACCAGCAGTTGAGGGAAGGGATTGTCCTGCTCTGCTCTGCACTCGTGCAGCCCCACCTCGAGTGCTGTGTGCAGTTTTGGGCACCACAGTTTAAAAAGGACACCAAACTACTGGAGAGTGTCCAGAGGAGGCCACAAATCTGGTGAAGGGTTTAGAGGGGAAGTTGTGTGAGGAGTGGCTGAAGTCACTTGATTTGTTCAGACTGAAGAAGATGAGACTCAGAGGGGATCTCACAGCTGTTTACTGCCTTCTCACAAGGGAAGGAGGTGGAACAGGTGCTGATCTCTTTTTTCTTGTGACCTATAATAGGACCAGAGATAATGGCAGGAAGATGTGCCAGGGGAGGTTTAGATTGGATTTTAGGAAGAGGTTCTTCACCCAGCAGGTGGTGGAGCACTGGAACCGCTCCTCAGGGAAGTAGTGATGGCACCCAGTCTGCCAGCATTCAAGAAGCATTTGGACAATGCCCTCAGTCACACGGTGTGAATGTTGGGAATGTCCTGCATAGGGATAAGAGTTGGACTCAATGATCCTTTTGGGTTCTTCCAACTCAGGTAATTCTATGATTCTATGAACCAGATGTGGTCATGGGCTTTTTTATTACTGAAACAAAACTAGATATAGTCACACCAACCAGCCCAGGAAGTCGTATTTGTGCTTTGCCTATGAGCATTGACCTCAGATTGTTTGCTTGCTTGTTTGTTTGTTTCTTCATCTTTAAATTTCATGTTCTGGAGGATTATGCGTTGCCTATTGAGGTGTTATGTGGAGAGTGAGCTGCCAGGAATAAGGCAGTTTGGTAAACCAAAAGGCTAGAAAAATCTTAACTGCAGTTGCATTTAAAATGTTATTTCATAGCTGCTTCTTAAAGATTTTCCGGAATATATTGAACTTCTGAGTAATTTGGCATTAAGTTCCTCTGAAAGGCAGTAGGTTAAAAAAAATGTATTCTAGTCAATAGGACTTACATGGACAGTGAATATTTATTAAATATTTAACATGAAAACAGAAGTGTAGTTCAAAATAGATTTTTGTACAGATTCTCTTCCATGACTTCATTTCTCCTTAAAAATAGAACAAAATTTGAGTTTGCTCAGTTTTTATATATTCTCCAACATGAGACAGAACAGTTTGAATTCTTTTGTACCACTTCCTTACTTACCTCTAGAGACAGTCAATGACTGTTGAAGACACTTGTCTGATGTGAGAAAATACTGATTTGAAAACTAAAAAGAATATTTCTTCTCCTTTACCAAAGGAGGAAGTAGTAAATTATTCAAACCACTCCAGAATATAATGCACTTTTCCACTCACAAGCAAATCTTTTATAATATCTCAGAATATCTGTTCCATGTCAGTATATGCTGGTTGCCAAATACAAGACCTGTGTTGCTGAAGTTCACAATGGTATATAATAATCTCTGATTTATATTTAGGCAATGAAAGATTATTTGAGTCTATTACACCTATCTGATTCTACATTGATGATAGCTATGAACAAACATGAGTTTCTGGGGGTAATTCATTCTGTACGGTAAAGCAGACTCTGGAGAATCTTGTTCTACCTGTTTTGTAGTATAAATTATGGGTTCCAACTATTCTATTGGCTATTTCTTTTCCAAGGTAAGTAATATGGGACAAAATGAGCAATCCAAGTGCAGGAGGTAGTGATATTAATAATGTAGAAAAACTAGTTAAAGCATCTCCGTATTAATCTAGTAATGATGCGCTGTTTTGAACTTCTGCAGATAAGGGTACTCTTGAGAAAGTAAATGGAATAATAGGTGCCCTAATGGTCCTAATATTTTCATTTAGGTTGTTTTTTTTTTTTTGGCATGGAGAAGTGATTTTTAATTTAACTCCCAATGACCAAAATACTCATTTTTTTTATTTCTGATGGATGTAGCGTAACTGAGAGAACCGACAGTGCTTCCACAATGACATTAATTCAGCCACAAATAAACCAGCTGCATTATTCAGACCATGCAAGCCTTGCTGCTCTTAGGGCAAGACAAAATGACCCATTAGCAGCTTCAAGATCAGCTCTGTCAGACCTCACATGTGGCATATGATTTATCTTCCTATATTACTATCAGCAGCCACTTTCCTTCATCCACCAAGGAACTCACTGGAAACAAACATGCCATTTGCTGTGGAAGGCAGAGCAAGCATCATGCTGTAAGCAGTACTATGAGACAATTTGGTGAAGCAAAAATGAACGTAGTAAGGCAAATATCCTAGTTACAAAAAAAGCTGTTTCATACAAACTTCCAAGTAAGAATGTAACCTTACTTGCCATGCTTGAGCCAAAGGATGTGTTTTCCTAATTTGCAGCTCAGTGTTGTTGCCTTCCACATCATCAGATCCAGCTCTTTGGCATATGCATCACTGCCATTTTTGCAATGTTATTAACAGAGTAGGTTGCATGCTGCTGAGAAAAAAGTAAAAAAACCTGCAGAGAAATAAGAAAGTAAATATGGTGAAAGGATTTGAACTTCAAAGAAGCTGAAAGGAGTTACGTGAAGAAGTGAATCCAATTTAACTGTTTGATTTTAAGTATTGTAGTAGGGCTACTTTCTTTAACTTGCTTACTGACATGGGTGATAATTGTTTATTACACAATGCATATCCTAAATGCATGATGGGTTGTGAAAATAGATCCGGATATGTGGATAGAATCACAACCATTTGTTAGCAGCCTTTTATCTTTTCATATTTAGTGTCTTTATACAATTAGATAGCACATATTAGAATTCTGATTGGTTCAGTGTTGGGGTAGAGTATTATTTAGGAAGAACTAAATAAGAAAAAATGACTTTTACTCTAGTAAGAATTTACCTTTGTTGGAGGGAAGAGCTGGATTTGGAGGAAATGCAACTTGATCTTGTCCATGGTTTAAATCCATACAGAGTGAATCACAGAATCATAGAATCATAGAACCACGGAATCATAGAATGGAAGGAACCCAGAAGGATCATGAATTCCAACTCTTATCCCTGCGTAAGGGCATTGTCTACGTGCTTCTTGAATGTCGTCAAGATTGGTGCTGTGACTGCTTCCCTAGGGAGCTGTTCCAGTGCTAGACCAGCCTCTGAGAGAAGAACCTCTTCCTAATATCTAACCAAAACTCCCAGACATATTTGCCTGCCATTCCCTTGAGTACTATCATGGGTCTCCAGAGAGATCACTACCTGTTCCTCCTCCTTCCGTTGCAAGGAAAGAGTAAACATCTATAAGGGGTCCTTTCAGTCTCCTCCAGGCTGAACAGATCAAGTGACTTCAGCCGCTCCTTATGTGATTTCTTTTCTAGACCCTTCGGCAGCTTTGTGGCCTCCTCTGGACACTCTCCAGTAGTTTGATGTCCTTTTTATACTGTGGTGCCCAAAACTGAACACAGTATTCAAGGGGGGTTGCACCAGTGCAGAGCAGAGCAGGACAATCCCTTCCCTTGACCGGCTGGCAATGCTGTGCTTGATGTACCCCAGGACATGGTTGGCCCTCTTGGCTGCCAGGGCACACTGTTGGCTCATGTTCAACCTGCTGTTGACCTGAACTCCCAGATGACTTTCCACAGGGCTGCTCTCCAACTTCTCGCTCCCCAGTCTGTAAGTGTATCCAGGTTTTCCATGACCCAGGTGCAGAAACCAGCACTTGCTCTTAAACATCATGGGGTTTGTGATTGCCCAGCTCTCCAATAGAAGCAGTTTTAAGCTTTGTCTAGTTTATTACAGTGTTTGTGTTTATGGAATCAGTATTGTTGCTATCTACGCTGTGTAATCACTGGAAAGAAATATTTTTAAGAAATAGCTTGAGGTAGGGTCACGATTTTTTCTTCTTCTTTTAACTCAAAGATTTTATTTCCCTCCCCTAGCCCCTAAACAAAATAAATCAGAAAGTGGTCTTGTATTACTTCTGGGTTTCTTCTTTGTATATCTTTCTTGTATTCATAGCTTTGGTTTGACTTTGCAGATGGCTAGTGCAGCACCTGGCCAGGTTTACTGGCAAGGACGAGTGACTGCCGTCTACCCATAGGAAGGCAACTTTTGGGAGACTGATGCAGAGTAATCGTTCTGTCCACAGCACAGATGGGTCTCGCACAGGACACTTGCAGGAGTACAGGAGTTGGCACAGCAATTGGAATATAGCTCAGAAACAAAGAGTGGAAATTATGGCTAACGCTTTCCCTTGTTGCTGTGCAAATATTTCCTGTGTTAAGAAAACACGAAGTTGGAGTCAAATAGCATACATGGAGAAAGATCTCTTTGCAGTGGCAGGTACGAGTAATGATTTGGCCTATTCATTCAATAGGTAGCAGAAAGCAGATCACTAAATAAAAAGTAGTTGTTTTATATAGATGGCAGTGCTGTCACAAATGCAATCATGCCCTGCATATGCTTGTAAACCAGCATCACATACCAGTGATGGCAGAACTATTATAAACTCCAGGTTCATTTTAACAATTAGAAATTTTCACTAGAATCTTTATTATTTGCTCAGCTATTGCTTAGTGTATGAACAAGGCTGTAACAGGAAGCTGAGGGAAAGAAAAAATAAAATTATCTTCAACATCGATAATTAGGATGCAGGGAAAAATACATTGCTGTCATTTCCTTCATTACCTCCTCCCTGCAATGTCAGTCCCGAGGACAATAATTTTCATTTTTTGCTCCTTCTGATGTTATTGTGTAGGTGCAAATGTTCCTGCTATGTAGCCTGAGAAGTATCACAGTATCACAGTATTACAAGGTTGGAAAGGACCTCTGAGATCATCAAGTCCAACCTATAACCCAACACTAACACCAACACTAACACCAACCCATCATCTAAACCATGGCACTCAGTGCCTCATCCAGTCTCCCCTTAAACACCTCCAGGGTCGGCGACTCCACCACCTCCCTGGGCAGCGCATTCCAATGGCCAATCACCCTTTCAGTAAAGAACTTTTTCCTCACATCAAGCCTAAACTTTCCCTGACAAAGCTTAAGTCCATGCCCTCTAGTTCTGCCACTGGTCACCTGAGAGAAGAGACCAATCCCTGCCCGACTACAACCTCCTTTTAGGTAGTTGTAGAGAGCAATGAGGTCTCCCCTGAGCCTCCTTTTCTCTAGACTAAACAGCCCCAACTCCCTCAGTCACTCCTCATAGGGCTTGTGCTCCAGCCCCCTCACCATCTTCGTTGCCCTCCTCTGAACACATTCCAGTATCCTAACATCTTTCCTAAACTGGGGGGCCCAGAACTGGACACAATATTCAAGATGAGGCCTGACCAGTGCCGAGTACAGGGGGACGATAACTTCTCTGGTCCTGCTCACTACACTATTCCTGATGCAGGCCAGAATGCCATTGGCCTTCTTGGCCACCTGGGCACACTGCTGGCTCATGTTGAGCTTCCTGTCCACCAGCACTCCCAGGTCCTTTTCTACCTGACTACTCTCCAGCCACTCTGTTCCCAGTCTATAGCTCTGCATGGGATTGTTATGCCCAAAATGAAGTACTCGACATTTGGACTTATTAAACATCATCCCATTAGAATCAGCCCAGCTCTCCAATCTGTCCAGGTCCCTCTGTAGGGCCATCCTACCCTCTAACAGATCAACCCTTCCTCCCAGCTTGGTATCATCTGCAAACTTGCTGATGATGGACTCAATCCCTTCATCCAGATCATCAATAAAGATATTAAACAGGACTGGACCCAACACTGATCCCTGGGGGACACCACTGGTGACCGGCCGCCAACTGGATGAGACACCATTGACCACCACTCTCTGGGCTCGGCCATCCAGCCAATTCCTAACCCAGCACAGAGTGCTCCCATCTAAGCCACGGGCTGCCAGCTTCCCTAGGAGTCTACTGTGGGAGACAGTGTCAAAGGCCTTGCTAAAGTCCAGGTATACCACATCCACAGCCTTCCTCTCATCCACCAGGCGAGTCACGTGGTCATAAAAGGAGTTCAGGTTGGTCAGGCAGGACCTGCCCCTCCTAAACCCATGCTGGCTGGGCCTGATCTCTTGACCGTTCTGCAAGTGCCGCATGATTTCACCCAGGATTATCTGTTCCATGATTTTACCTGGGACCGAGGTCAGGCTGACAGGTCTGTAATTACCTGGATCATCCTTACAGCTCTTCTTATGGATGGGTGTCACATTGGCCAACTTCCAATTTTCTGGGACCTCTCCAGTGAGCCAGGACTGTTGGAAGATGATGGAGAGCGGCTTAGCAAGCTCATCCGCCAGCTCTCTCAATACCCTAGGATGGATCCCATCCGGCCCTGTAGACTTATGAGGGTCCAAGTGGCTCAGCAGGTCTCTAACTTCCTCCTCATGGATTGCAGGAAGGCCATATTTCACCCTGCCCCCATCAACCACTTCAGAGGGCCAACTATCAAGCGAGCTGACATCCTTGCTGTTAAAAACTGAGGCAAAGAAGGCATTAAGTACCTCAGCCTTCTCTGCATCTTTGGTTACTATATTTCCCTCCACATCCAACAAGGAGTGGAGGTCGCTGCCGCCCTTCTTTCTACTATTGATATATTTATAAAAACTCTTCTTATTATCCTTGACGGAAGTGGCCAATTTGAGCTCCAGCTGGGCTTTTGCTTCCCTGATTTTCCTCCTACACGACTTAACAACATCTTTGAACACGACGTGGCTTATGTCCCCTTCTTTCCATCAACGATACATCCTCTTTTTCTTACTTAGTTCCTTCAGAAACTCCCTACTCATCCAGGTCGGCCGTCTGCCCCTATGACTCTTCTTACAACACATGGGGACAGCCCGATCCTGCACCTTCAAGATTTCATTCTTGAAGTGCATCCAGCCTTCCTGGACCCCCTTGCCACTAAGAGCTATTTCCCAGGGTACTTTCCTGACCGGTTCCTTAAATAATCCAAAATCTGCCCGCCGAAAGTCCAGCATCGATGTTCTGTTCCTGGCTTTTCTTATTACATTGTTTAGAGAGAACTCAATTATCTCATGATCACTACACCCCAGACAGCCTCCGACAACAACATCACCCACCAGCCCTTCTTTGTTCATAAACAGCAGGTCAAGAAGAGCATCACCGCTGGTGGGCTCACTCACCAGCTGTGACAGAAAACAGTCCTCAATACACTCTAAGAAGCTCCTGGACTGCCTCCTCTCTGCAGTGTTAAATTCCCAGCAGATATCTGGAAGATTAAAGTCTCCTAAAAGAACAAGGGCAGCCGATCTAGAGGCAGCCTCCAGCTGCTTAAACAATAGAAGATCCAAGTCCTCCTCCTGGTCAGGCGGTCTGTAGCACACTCCAACCAGGAGGTCAGACCTGACTGCCCCTCTGACCCTTACCCATAGACACTCAACCTGGTCATCACCGATCTCGACTTCAACAGCATCCAGGGTTTCCCTAGTGTAGAGGGCCACCCCTCCACCCCTTTTCTCACACCTGTCTCTCCTGAAGAGCCTGTAGCCTTCCATGGCAGCACTCCAGTTATGACAGTCATTCCACCACGTTTCCGTGATATCAACTATATCATAGCTCTCAAAGTAACAAAGCCTCTTCAGACTTTCGTAAACAGAATAGAAGTGAGAGTGTATGTAGGGTATTTCTGGACATAAAGAAAAGGAAATCTACCAATGGGGCAATATGTCTCTTGTAGTTTAGCAGTTTTGTGCTGTTCTTCCCAGCACAATTTCCTTGAATTAGTCCAGTGTTTGCTGATTCAATATCTTATTCTTTATTTCATTGTGAAACCAGTTCTTGTAGTAAAGACAGACAGTTTTTACAAACTGGGTTACTTTCTTTTGTAAAGTGTTCCTAAACTTATGAAGTCTCATAAGCATCAATTATATGCTCCTTTTATCTCTGTACTCATTCCCTCCTAACAGGCACCTCCCTCTCAGAGACTGTGGGTTTGTGTAAGCCTTAATCTCCTTTGTTTTCTATTCTTCCCCAAGAAAAGTGGGAATTATGAGCCAAGTATCACTTAAGTGTAATGTCAGAAAATATTTTGGTATCTAAGATTTTTATTGCTTTCCAACTAATCGGAAACTATTCAGATTCACCAAAATCTGAAATCAGATTATTTCTGGGTTTTGCAACATTTAATAAGCTGAAAAATCCATTGCTCATCCTGATATTTGTGGCTTTCTTAATAGGTTTCAGCTAACTACCTCCTGTAATATTATTGCTGCTTACATGACATTTCTACAGGAATATTGGTCAGAAATATCTTGACACTGACCTCCAAGTTGCTTCACATCTATTTGCCTGAAAGATATTGCTCAACTCAAGACACTATAGTAAACATCTCCTAACCTATTTCATTGAGGCGCCCAGTCTTGTTCTTCTACATTTCATTGTGGGATTTCTGGTAGGAATCTGTTGATTGTTGAGAAATGCAAAGTAGTTCAGAGAACAGTCTCTCAAACACATGGGACTCTTGCTTACTTATCTTCAAGTGTCAAAGCCGCCTGAGATGCCCTGCTCTGCTACTTTTCTTGTGCTACCAAAGCCTCTGTGGGTAGAATTCTTCTGCAGATTGCACCAAACCATTATTCAGACTCTTTTGTATCTTTTGGTTTTGTATCAGGTTAGAAATCTAAACCAAAGGTCTTAATTGCCTTTACAATATGCGATAGACTGGTCATAAACATTTTTATTTGAGTCAGCTGTGGATGGAAAAGTATGCGTGATACACTCCTGACCTTCAGATTGCCATCATTATGATTCATCCTGAACAGGAGTACTTTGATCACAGTTCTTTAATTTGAGACTCCTAGTAAATTATTTTTGGAAAATGGACAAATAAAGAGTGCTGTAGAATGCATTTAAATGCTCTTTGCCAAGAAAGCTTGGGTTCTTCAGCTGCTTTAAAATTTTGATAATGGTATGTCCATGTGGCACAATACAATGCTGTGCAGAAACAAGGGAAAGCAGTTAAGCTTGTTGAAAGCAGTGGTGTGTATTTTTCAATAAACTAATCAAGGCTTCAGTGTGGAACAAAGTCCCTAGAAAAAGAAACACTGGTTCAAAAGGTGAGGGAATTTTTGAGCACATTGATATAAGCTTTTAAAAAGCATCAGGCTCCATATCTTTATTCTGCATTTCTGCAATATCTGATTTGCACCAGTAAGTAATCAAACAAGCTTTGTGTCTAACACATTGTTTAGTGACATGCAAATGGAAGTTGCTAGAAATTTCTATAGTTAGCACAAGTTATTCAGTAGATAGTTACGCCATACTGCAGGCATTGATAGTACCTGTTTCTTCACTGTAATCTAACAGTCTTAGTAGCCATCACATTAATCCACAGTTATTTCTTCTAAAAGAATGGGATCATTTCAGATAAACAAAACTTCATACTGTTTAAAAAAACCCCAAAACTTCTGTGGTTTGCTATTCCAGACTAAAATACAGAAAAATACTTTCCAAGCAGGTGTGTTTATTAGATATTCTTGTAAAAATGTTTTGTTTGTATCTTTGTACTCTGATTTCATCACCTGGTTTCAGCCCACTAAAAGCAAGGCGTGCCAGAGTGTCCTTGGATTGAACTCCTGAATCAATGAGAGTTTTGTCATGCTGAGAATGCAAACTTCCAAGGAGCTGATTAAAATGCTGCTAGTTTTACTACATGGCACTCTTTTCTCTGAGTCACCTCCTGAGTGTTTCAGCAAGCCTGTTTACTGAGGTGTAACCAGAATTTCCAGCTTGGCTAGGACAACCCTAGAACATCCTTGTATTCGGCAGATATAGTTTTCCTATTTTTTCCATCTTACATTGGAGGAAACAGGGTATTCCAGCTTCCTTCTTACGCCATGCCTAGGAATGAACCCCTTTGCAGCGTGGCAGCATGAGATAAGGACTCTGGCACTGGGATGTGATGTGATACAAGTCATGTATTTTATTATGAAACAAGATGAACAAGCATGTGTTTTGCATTACATTAAACATTAATTAGTATCATGAGTCCACAAAGCTTATATTCAGTAAACTGACACAGGCCTCACACAGATGACGTAACACATGCTCTGTTTTCTTTTTTTCTGGGGTCCATGGCTGTACATGTGTGCTAGAAAAATATTTAAATACTGTTCACTAACTTGTTTAAACACTGTTCACTTTATCTATACCTATAGCTGTAGATAAAGTAGCATAAGCAGGGAACCGAAGTTCCTTTCTAGCTGCCTGAATTAGAACCTAAGTTTTCTCATTGCAGGTATAAAAACTGTCAAAACTGCTGTTCTCTTGCCTGATAAAGCTAGCAGACATCCATCACTAAAATTGGATGACACTTCTGGAAGAAACAGGTCTACTAGCTCTACTAAACTTTAGTAAAGGTAACTAAATTCTACTTGTTCAAGATCCCTCTCTCCAATATGAAATAGCTACAATTACTAACAGAAGAAAAAACAGGTGTACTATCACAGATGGCATAAATTTTAACTGAATCACAGCGACCCATCATGATGACTGATAAAATCATTAACGTTACAACTATCTAACAGAATGAGATAGATGTCAGCGGTCAGACTTCTATGAAATTACCTAACCATGTAGTTCTTAAATAAATACTTCCTTGATTTACTAGTTCTCAAGGTCTTCTCTATTACCAAGACTGTAAACCCTAAACCCGAATCTACAGACTGAAAAAGAAGGCATTGCATGCCACCTTGTGGATATCACGAGAACATCAACATCTATTCTGAAAAATGTATTCCTTTCAGAATGTATTCCCATTCATTCGTGGGATGAACACAAATGTGTATCTCCTTAAATATAAATTACAACCCAATGCCTTTCCATTAGGAAGCATTGCTGAAAACACCTTTTGTAATATTACTCTCTATATGCTGGGGAGACAGCAGAACACTATATATGCAATAGTAGCACACTTACGACATCTTTCTCTTCCACTTTTTCTTCTGGTGTATGTACTACTATCACTGTGTTGTTCAGCTACCATTACATATATAATGATTCTGTAAGTCAATCAAAACTACTGAAACCAAATTAATCAATTTAAATGTTAGTATGAAAAGGAATTTAAATGCTAGTATGAAAAGGAATTTAAATGTTAGTATGAAAAGGATTTTTAAAGGTTAGTATGAAAAGGATGGTACAGAATTGGGATAAGAGAAAAAAAAAGAACAAAAGAAGAGCATAAGTTCAGGGCAAAATCATTTTTGAAAATAATTTTGACCTTCTTATATAAAATAGTTTGTGACCACAGCTTCAATAAACTGGTAGCACCTAGTGTTTTATAGTATGACATGTAGGTCAGTTTCTCTGAATAGTTCCTCTTTTTAGAAGTTTAGTTGAAATGCCATTAGATTATAAGCACGAGTCAGAGGTGTTTACATTGTTTGTCCTCATTTAAAAAAAAACAGCTAACAAAATTAGAGGCAAGTCCTGAAATATTCTTGTAACTTATATCGAACTGGTAAAGATAGCAACCACATTCTAGAATAAAAAATGAGAAAGGTTAGAAATTCACATGAAGGACATCTTGGTGCTATTTCTAAATATAGATATGTGTTTATAAACAAATATTCTTACGTGCAGCATAGCGTTGCTGAACAAGAGTTCAGAACTCAAATGACATATATACAACGGATGCAAACAGTTTGTTGGCAAGCTCTGCTCTATACTTTAGACAGATAATGGATATTTTTCACTCAATAAACTATTTTTGAACTCATGCAAACTCAATTTATTTGAGCTGGATCAGGGCCAAAGAAAAGAGAGTGTTAATCACCTAAAAATATTAAAGGGATTTATCAACAGAGCTACAACATGAAGAAAACTGGAAACAGTAAATGAAGGAAAGGAGGGAAATGCTCCCTCATCCTTCATTTTCGTTTAAGAACACAGAGTAAATGCAGGATGAACATTTCTGTTGTGATTTTTTTTTCCCGAAGGAAATCGCTGCACTGTCAGG